>CM037831.1:4215761-4598261 GCA_021234535.1 Stichopus chloronotus
AACGCAAGTCAGTGCAGTAAATGCAAACGAATATCTACAACATAAATGGATGACAAATATCAAGAAAGACAGTTAAAGTTAGAGTAAAATGTAAAGAGATGTACAAAATGTATTGAATGAAAGCCAGTAAAATAAATGCACGAGATGAAGAAAATCAAAATAACTTCCAAATCTCAAAGAAGTGAAAACAGGCTGCGAAAAAAAGAAAAAAAAAGCTGAACCAAAATATAATTAAAATAATACAATTAAATTACTTGATCTTAATTTTCTTCTGTTTCCTTTAATTACTTCACCGCCAATTTCCAATCATGACGGCTCTCAAACTGTTCCCCAAAACTCGAAACCTTCTGTATACTCTACTCAAGAGTACAGCAACTCAGACGATCCTCGACAAAAATGATGGAAAACTTGTACACAACCAGCACTGTCCGCATTTACCACAAGACCACGAAATAGTCTATTTACTATGATTACCCGTTCAAAAAAAAGTAGTAACAAATTACTCTCCGAAAGTAAAAAAAAAAAAATACCTACACATACTTCTTATGTTCACAGTCTAAATTCACACTACGGTAATAGGAAAACCCTTTGATCTAACAGACTTATTAAATACAATTCTGATGCATTTTTCTTCAAAAATTTCATTCTGAATTCCTGCGAACTGAGACTGTCTAGGAGTACCGATTTGACAAGAATTTTCAACGAATTTGTTTGAGAGTTGTACGTCCGTGTAAAAATGTTCCATCATGTTATGGCATATCGTTGCACATAAACGTAGATATAATTATTAATGTTGGTGTAACGCTAAAGGCATTTCTTCCTCCCCGCCTCCTTTTTTTCTTTCTCTGTTATTTGGGTCTCAATAATTTAGTTCCAGTCGAGGAATTCTAAGCCGTCTGTATCCTCGCTTAGGATGAGAGAGCAAGACAATAGGCAAAGTCATTCCAAAAATTGAAACTCCACTGGTCGCATTTTTGTTATTGTGTGAAGTATGAAGCCTCCCCTCGCCGTTTGCCTTCAACTTTGTCATTCCTAAAACTACTGTTGCAGTGCTTCTTTCACGAGACCGCAGCCTTTGGAGAGCCGTAGGGGAAATAATTTTGCCATTTCAAATGTGCTGCAGTGGCACGGGGAGCGATACGTCGCGGTTGAAGTAATAAATCAATAAATGCATGTAGCGAACTAGAACCACTTTCGTTATTTGATCAGATGAACAAAAGATCTTGGTGGTGGCTATTCCATTAATTCCATTTTTGAAATCAAAAAGTAAATTTTAGCAAGAGAGACACGCCTCATTTGAGGCCATGGTTTCACTGAACGTTGAACGTCAACTCACACCGGTCGAAGCTAATCGACCCGTCGCAATGACGGGAGCCCTCAATTGCAAGTCAGCTAGCCCACTTCTGGCCTCGAACTCGGGCCGGCTCATCAACGAGCTCTCTCGATCGCTTTTGCGGATCTAAGGGAGGAATTGTGGCACGGATCCTAGGCCATATGCACCACTACCTGAGCGAAGCCGTTACGGGCACAAAAAGTGCATGCCGAAGCACCGACGCTTACCTAGCGATCTCGACACGCCTTAAATGACCGTCCACACGCAAACACTCGGTCTGGTGCGTAACGGTAGCTTGATCGGCCACCGCGTCTGTCTGAGTTTTACTCTGACGAAATAATACTTGATAGTCAAGTGAAACTAAAAGTCGTTTTTCATGGCCAAATAAGTAGTCCATTCATAATTACGTCATTTCTGGACACTTTTCCTCCACATCAGCAGCGCACGGGCACGCATGCAACGCATTAAACGACTACTGGGCAATCATGACGGCTATATGCCCTCTAATTTACGCAGTGCCAACCAGAGTTCCACTAGCCGTGCCGTCTTTGTTTTCGATGGGTTACAAAAATGAATGAGTGTAATAAAAGAGATTTCACCAATAATTAAATCCGCTTATGGAAATAAACTGAATAAAGATGAAATCTGGTCGGATCAGTCAACCAAACACTGCACACTTACCAAACACACTCTCGTAGACAATTACGCTCTGTTTTCAATCTCTCGTTGTTTGAATTTCATGACACTGTTTCAGTTTATACAAAGAGTTCAATCATGCATGAATATGTGGGATATAGACAGTGTACAATATCATCTGAACATTCCATCGTCAAACCCACACACACATTTACCTACCATCCTCAACATAAACCAATGCCTGGTAGCACCGTATCTTGATAATAATAATACAGTTCAATTTCTGGTTACCGCGAAGTTCCTATCACGACTCCCATTGAGTAGTCCAACAGATTTTGGACGCTTCTCTACGCCACCGTACATTCGTATGTCCCCATAGCTGTGTAGATGAGTTCAAGCAATCCTCGACAAACTTGAACTCAGTCGACGGTACTCACCCCCTTCCCCCGACATTTAATGTTGAAATTGTTTAAATTTGGAATATCGTATGGCTCGGACACTCTGCTCCCCTTCTCAATGTTGGCTACACGAAGAAGCAGTGTGCACAAGATGCATTCACTCATTAAGCGCAATGTTGTTCCAACCAACAGATATCCCAAATTTAAACATTGGAAGGGGGAGCAGTGGACGGGGTCCGGTTTACTTTTGAGGCAGGTTGTCCTTCTGCCTGTGCAAATTCAAGGAACCGCCGGCGATAAGTCGAGACGCTGTAAGTCATTAAGGCAGACGGTGCACGCACAAAATGGAGGCGGATGAGTTTGCATGAAACAGGTGAGATAGTTCGATATCCCTTCATCAGTAACTGACAATAAGAAGAAGAACAAGAACAAGAAGAATAAAAAAAATAAAATAATCAGATGATTGCCGACAATATAGAGGGGAAAAACCATACCAGGAAAGACGGTTAAGTTGAACACTGTAAGCTACACTTGTAAGTTACACTTCAAGTAACCAAAGCATAATGCAAGTAAAACGCAAGTCAGTGCAGTAAATGCAAACGAATATCTACAACATAAATGGATGACAAATATCAAGAAAGACAGTTAAAGTTAGAGTAAAATGTAAAGAGATGTACAAAATGTATTGAATGAAAGCCAGTAAAATAAATGCACGAGATGAAGAAAATCAAAATAACTTCCAAATCTCAAAGAAGTGAAAACAGGCTGCGAAAAAAAGAAAAAAAAAGCTGAACCAAAATATAATTAAAATAATACAATTAAATTACTTGATCTTAACTTTCTTCTGTTTCCTTTAATTACTTCACCGCCAATTTCCAATCATGACGGCTCTCAAACTGTTCCCCAAAACTCGAAACCTTCTGTATACTCTACTCAAGAGTACAGCAACTCAGACGATCCTCGACAAAAATGATGGAAAACTTGTACACAACCAGCACTGTCCGCATTTACCACAAGACCACGAAATAGTCTATTCACTATGATTACCCGTTCAAAAAATAATATTAACAAATTACTCTCCGAAACTAAAATAAAAAAAAAAGAATTACCTACACATACTTCTTACGTTCACAGTCTTAATTCACACTACGGTAATAGGAAAATTCTTTGATCTAAAAGACTTATTAGATACTATTCTGATGCATTTTTCTTCAAAAATTTCCTTCTGAATTCCTGCGAACTGCACTCTAAACTCACAATGGTCAAATACGTGACCATAGTGGTAGGTCATTTGAAAGTGACCATAGTCTTGTCAGTATTTGAATAGAGATGCTGTTAAATCATCAGTGATTGGAGGTATTTAACAATGCACAATGGTCAAACAGCACTAGTTGGAAAACGGACTTCTATACGTAAGCCGCACGTGAGAGAGAACGACTACGTATCACCGTACAGCTATACCGTATTCCGATACTGCCCATGCGTCAGTACAAATTCCCGCATGCATGCATGTCATTTGCGCGTCCCCGCGAGGAACGAAAGGACTGTGGTCCAAACGAAAGAGAAATTTTTTCTACTACAATTCTAGCCACTATCTTTACTGTTTTCCTATGGAACCGACAGAAAATTTCGTGAGAGCGAAACTGGAAGAATGGGGTTTGGCTGTGCTCTTCAAGGCATTTGAGAGTAACTTTATTTTTAAACTTTTCAATTCCACGCCTTGTATGAATAAGCCAAGCATTAACGTTAAATAAAGCCTAGTGTTACATTGAAGCTACATGTACAGTACAGTATGTTCGAAAAGTTCCCACTGCTGTGTGATAGGATAGTGTAATTAGGCTGATAAGCATTGGTATAATTCGGCTGTGTTCGTTTCGTATCATACATCATGGCGCCGCATACCACCACACAACACAGCCCCATATAAACGAATTATATTCAATGAACTCAAGAAAATGGTCAAACTCAAAATCTGTTACCAGTAAGGCCTAAAGACAAGGCTGGGGCTAGTTTCTGCCCCTCACTTAGGCTACCACCCCAAAAATGTATTGTAGGGCAGAACGTGATGTTCGAACTTGTGTAGGCCTATGTTTGTAATAACTTTAAAATGCTATTTTCCAGTCCAAGTTCAAAGCAGCAGTGAAATTTACGTAGGCCTAGCCTACCCTAAACCACAGGCGTTCGAAACATATAGCCTATACTATTGCCTATACTATATACATATATATATTACGGAAAGGTAGGAAACTGTAACTGAATATACACCACCTTGCCTGGCTTTTACACTCTTATTCTTACCGCCGACTTTCGATGACTTTGAATCTCTTCTAGCCCTTGAACAGTGCTGTGTATTCTGTTACACTCCATTCACAGCCCTTGTGCACTGTGTACAAATTTTTCACATCTCCCGGCCATAATGTCCGGGGATCTCTCACACCTTCAAATGACACTATTTTCTCACCAAACTTTCTTCATCAACTGTCTTTCACACGATACATCTAGCAATAATACTCTTACCCTGGCAAACTTTTTCAAAAAAATGCGATTTGAGGCCGAAGTTAGGTTCCATGTTGAGGTCAATGGCAAAGCATGTAAGTTTACGGACATCATGTGGGTGACTTACATTTTACGCATAGGTATAGTATACATATACAATATATTTGGAAGTTCATGACTTGACTGCGTGTAGCATATGTGCGTGTGTGTATATGGTTAATACACATTGATGAGTGACAACAGTCACCAAGAGGATTTCTTCACACTAGCACAGAACAAGTATGGAAATCCCCTAGATGACTCACGTCATACTACTATGCACACGTATACACATGTACATATATTACCTATGGTATGTACGATGCATTGAAGTACTTCCAAGAATGAAAATAAGCTACGCAGCTTAAGGATTATTATTTGCTATAATGCGCTGTGATTGGCTTTGGTTTATTACTCTGAGCCAATCACAGCGCATTGTAGCAAATAATAATAAGCCTTAAGCTGCGTAGCTTATTATCATTCTTGGAATTCTCCACGTGGCTTTACACAGAAACACGATACAGCAGGGATAGCGTTGCAGGCTAGTAGTAAACGTATTTCCACTTGATCCAAGTTTATCCTATATTCGGGAAAAGTCTGTGGGCGTCGTCCGAAAATTTTGGAAAGGGAAATAATGCAGAAACATTTCAAAAACCTAAAAATGGTATATTAATAAGCCATTTTAGTAACATAAAAACACACTTATTGAAAATATCAGGTCACACCGAGCCAATTGTAGGAAAATTTGTTTTACATTTGAGGTGAAATGAATTCAGAGTGTGGAAACACTGTTTAGTATTGTGCTCTGTTGCGACTGACAGAAGAGGTTCACTCAAATGAAATTCTACGGACATTTTCATATTTTTCTACCACTTACGACTAATGTTTGGCGCAAAATTGTACTTTCAACAAATGGTGGATGCCTTGTCGTGGTGTATGAAGAGATTCAAAGTCATCGAAAGTCGGCGGTAAGAATAAGAGTGTAAAAGCCGGGCAAGGTGGTGTATATTCAGTTACAGTTTCCTACCTTTCCGTAATATATATATATATATATATATATTTAGTACATATATATTTAGTATATATATATTTAGTATATATATATTTAGTATATATATATTTAGTATATAGTATAGGCTATATGTTTCGAACGCCTGTGCCCTAAACCTAGTCTGCATTTCATGCACTCAGAACCAAATATCTTCGGCGTTGAGGACAGAAATAACTTGGCGTAAGGATTAACGGAGTTGGCGTACAACCTATCAATTGACTATTGTGCTCTAAATCACACCTGTGTTACGTTTGCGTATGAACGCTGACACCTCGGCATAACTTTTGGGTCAGCTTTACATGAAATAACATAACATAACTTAAGTTTAAGGGCAAAGGAGGGCAAAGCCCCATAAGATGCCATGAAATCCAGACCCAAAACAAAATCCAAACCATCCTAAAACCAAACGAAGCCCAGAAAAATCAGATTCTCCCACAATTAGAATAAAATTTGTCAATGTCAATTTTGAAGCAATTTACAGAATTGGAATTAACAACCCACTCAGGTAGACTGTTCCACTCATTGACAACTCTATGAGAGAAAGTAAACTTCCTAAGGTCCAGCCTAGCGAAACGTTTAACCAACTTCTTACTATGGCCTCGAACAAATGCACCCTGGCCCTAAACTACAGTATAAAACAGTAGCCTAGGAAAGTCCCAAAAGAGCACTTAAAATTGTAGTGTTAGTGTAAGTTGTAAAATTAATTTGTAAAGATGATGCAAATCACAGTCCTAAATTATCACCAAAAGTTTTTAGGCCTAGGTGGAACGGGTACCCGGTTGTTTCGCCCCCTTGTCAGTTCGCCCCCAACCAGTTCGCCCCGTCATTTTGCCCCCTTGCCAGTTCACCCCAAAGTGGAAGTCGTTTCGCCCCCAAAGTGGAAGTCGTTTTGCCCCCCCCCCCAAATTTTACTTACTGGTACTTTATTTCTTGAAAAGAGAGTTGCTTCAATTACATTCTTTGAAGAAAGTTAGTTATGAACGCAAACTGAAAAAAAATTGAGAAGATATTTTTTTTGGGGGGGGGGAGGGGATACGACTCCAGAAAAGAGAGTTACTTAAATTGCGTTCTTAAAGGAAGTTACGGACGCGAATTGAAAAAAATTTGAGCCATTGCAGCATCTTGTGCTAAGGACCCCCCCCAAAAAAAATAGAAAGAAATGAGCCATTGCATCATTCTGTGGAAAGGACACAAAATGATAAATAAAAATAGGAGGTAAAAGCCACTCAAAAAAAGAAGTTGCAATAAAAATATATGAGCCTTTGTAGCATCGTCAAGTTATGCTAAGGACACAAACTGAAAAAAAAAAAATACGGATGTGGGAAAAATACAGTATAAACCACAAAATAGTATGAGCCTTTGCATCCTTTAATGCAAAGGACAATAAAATTTACAAAAATACCAAAAATAACAAGGTTATATTGCAAAAAATTAGGGGGCGAACTGGTCACTACTTGGGAGAGAACTGGTAGGTCTTTGGGAGCAAACTGGTAAATCGCTTGGGGGCGAACTGGTTATTTTGGGGCGAACTGGCAAGGGGGCGAAACGACAGTAAACCGTGGAACGTTACGTAGTTGTATCCATAACATGTTGATTCATCAAGCTTTCTTCCTACCAAAATTATCACTATCGAAACATTTTTTTCGAAGTGTTTCATGTTTGAGTTCACAGTGCTTACACAGAATGCATCGCAGAGCAATCCAGCTTTGAATTCTGTCATTTTTGTTTATCTGTGCCATTTCTATGCACTTAAAAAGCACTGTCAATAAAATAAAACATGAGTGTGCATACGTGGTGATGTTTTAATGGGATTTACTGTGTGTAAAGTATTGTTTCACTGTGTAAATTTTAATAGGATGTTCGTTGGAAAGTTTCTCTTGCACTCACAGTTAACGCTACGGAGAAGCTTCCTTTATCTCTACCGTGTCAGGAATTGTTGAAGCAACTTGTTAACTTATGACTTGTGGTATAATCCTGGGAATAGAAATCCAACCAAAATTTGTTTCAAATTATTTCATTTCTGCAGTTTCTCATAGAAGTTAGACAAGCAGCTTTTTCCATCTTGCAATTAAGTGAACAAAAAACACCCACTTAAGAGTCTATGATGCTGCTTGTGGTAAGATACAGTATCAGTGTTTAATAATTAGGTAGAAGAGGGAAATAATATATGAAGCCCATTTTGAAAATAGTAATTTCCAGTATGCACAAAAAGAAATGAGATATGGCATGGTTCTTGCAGAACATGTCAGGTAAGAAGAGTGTAAAAAAGGGCAGTTTGCCACTTGGTTTTCATGCACTTGTGTAATATAATATCACTAAATTAATTGTGCATGTAGATAAATTGACCTACTTGCACCAGTTTATGTAGGAAAAAATTGAATCCTGCTCACATTCATAAGTTTACTTTGTGTTTGTTGATACTGGTATTAAAGTTTGCTGAAACTGGTTCTAAAGTTTGTATTTCTGATAAACAGTGTAGACATATTGTATTTCCTTTAAACTTTCAGAAAACTGCATTGACGACAAGGAGTCATTTGAGCCCCTTAATGATGATGTGCTCAAGGAGCTGATTCCAAAAGTTGGGCTTCGATTGAAATTTACAGCCAGGTTGAACTCACTCCGAAAGGTACTGTAAACACATAACATTACTCCGGTGTACTTGTTTTAGTTGCTGCGGTAGGCCTACATCATAGCTATGGGGTTCACATGCCCAGTTTGTGAGCAACATGTTCCTGGCAATTCAAATAGCCTTTACCATCATTTGCGTTTGATACATAACCTGATTAATGGGGGGTTGTTTAATAAAATAGTTTCTTGTGGTCAAGAAGGGTGTTTGCGTACTTTCACCACACATGGAGTTTGAAGAGACATTTGAATTCACAACACCATGGACTCATCACTGAGGAAAGAAATGAAGCTATATTGGAAATGGGTGATGAAAATAATGATGATGATGATGATGATGATGATGATGATGATGGTGATGATGATGTTAGGGATGATGAAGATGATCTCTGTGATATTGAAGGCAATCCAAACCATGTTGGAAATCATGCAGAGCATTTCTCTCGCCAAGAATTAAAGCAAAGGGCAGTGAGCTTAGTATGTGCTTTGAAGGCATCCAGTAGTGTAGTTCAAAGCACTGTGGATCTTGTAGTTGATCATGTTTCTGATCTCTTTGAAGATGCTGTGGGATATCTAAAACAGAGAACTTCTTATGCTGCCACAGAGTTGCGAGTTGATGGTGAAAACGTTATATTTCAGGAGTTGCTAGAGGATATGTCTGCTTTAACTAATCCATTTGAAGAAGTACGAACTCTAAAAAAGCAGAATAAGTACTTTGAAGATTCCAAATACTTTGTCAAACCATTGGAGATTCCTATAACAATCGGCTATGCACCAAGGTTAGCAGCAGACTCTGGAGCAGTGCGACAGGTGCCTGTAGATCTAACGTTTCAGTATGTACCAATTAAACAAGTTATAAAACTTGTTTTAGAGTCTCCTTGGTACGTGGAGAGCATTCTGCAATGTAATGTTAGTGAAGATGGCATTTTGAGAGACTTTGTTGATGGTAGCTACTGCAAGCAAAGTGCTCTCCTGAGTAGTAAATCTACTGTCAATATGTTACTGTTTATTGATGATGCCGAAGTCACCAATCCATTAGGTGCCAAGGCAGGCTCACATAAATTGGGAATGATTTACTTTTCAATTAAAAATCTTCCTGCAAAATTTTCATCTTCGTTGAACAATTGTTTCCTCATCGCAATTTACAAGTCATGTGATGGGAAAGATTTTGGTTTGGATGAGATAATATCTCCAGTTATTCGTGACATGAAGTCATTACAAGAAGATGGGATCTTCATTGATTCAGCTGCATTCACAGGTGTGATTCTTTTTTTCACTCGCCCAGGTTGTCTGAGACAATCTGGGTATTCATGGTTTGTTTGGATTCTCCGAAGGATTCACAGCAAACTACTTCTGCCGAAAATGCAAAGGACATAGAGATGTTCTCAGGAAACAAACCGTGGAAGATGTGACAATATTGAGAAATACTGATAAATATGAGGAGGATGTAGCTCGACAGAACATTGGGGAAACTGGCATAAAGCGGCCAACTCCACTCAATGAACTCAAGGATTTTCATGTTACTGTTAATTATGCCCATGATGTGATGCATGACATCTTAGAAGGTGTTTGTCCACTTGAATTCAAACTTGTTGTAAAAGCCCTTATAGATGAAGGCAAATTCTCTTTGGCAACATTGAATGCTCGTATCACAAGTTTTGACTATGGATTTGCAGATTCCTCCAACAGACCCTGTGTCATTCCACAATCTGCAGTTCAAAACCCTGATGGGTCTGCAGGTCAAAATGCTAGTCAGATGTGGTGCCTCATTAGGAACTTTCCACTCATGATGGGTGACTGTGTAGAAGAAGACAACCAGTACTGGGAGTTAATTCTGCTGCTTCGAGAGTGTATGGACCTGATTTTTGCACCTACAATAACCAAAGAGGAAACTCTGTTTTTGAAAAGACTCATTAGAGATCATCACCAACAATTTTTAGAACTCTGGCCAAATCGAAACTTGCGACCTAAACATCACTTCATGGTCCATTATCCTCGAGCAATAAGACAAGTTGGACCTATGTCCCAGTTTTGGACCTTGGTGACACTATATAACACAATAGAGATGGTGTGTCGTAAGACCCCATCAAACTAATTAACTAACCTCAGATTTAAAGGATTGAAATCACTAGCGCAGGTCGTTGGTTAAATGCTGCACAGTCAATTTTGCATTCCTCATATGTGGCACTTTCAAAAAGGTTGCCCACCCCTGGTTTCAATTTCATAACTCCTTGTCCATGCCCCCCTGTTCAGTCTGCTAACAATCTGAAATTGTGTTAACTGGTAGCAATTCGTATGAGGCTTTGCATGTGTGCATTGAATTGGCGAAATAGTGTGGATAACCTATTAGGATTTTTAAAAATTGTGGTGGGATATAATTCTAACTTCAAAATGCAGTGCACTCAAACAGTTGTCATGTGATAATTTCTTCACACTGTCATCAAAGTTCAACTGTTCTATTCATCAGATTCTGAATTTTCAATGGAGAGGCGACTGGAGATGAAAGCTTGGCTAAAGCATAATAATGCACCAGCAGACCAGGTGATGACCAAGTTTCATGCAGGCCACTGTTGGAATGCGAGCAGAGTGGATCAGGGGGAATCCTGATTTGACCTCACTGCAGATAAAAACAGAATATCCTAGATTGCTGGATACTCCAGGAATGGTAAGCTAAAATTGTGTTCTTTTCACAATTACACTTTGATTGTTTAAGGAGAAGACAGTTGTTGTAAATGTATGTAATTGCCAGTTCCTAATTAAGGGCTTAGTTTTTTGACAGCCCTTCAGGTACCCTAATTGCTGTATTAGACTTTGAACAAGTCTAGCTACTGTATATGGTTCTCGAATAGGAGGTATGTTGTGGAAGGCTGTGGCCAGCCAACGTTTTGGTAACCTCCAGGATTGTGGAATATTTGACGCCAACATGGAATAGTTCTCCTACACATGGACAGGTTTGTGGGGCCGGGAAAACAAGCCAGTGAGCCACAACTGGAAAAAAAGACTTGTACCAATGGGTTGGAAACTGGACCGAAAAACTTCATCTAACTAACTAACGAACTCGTGGGGCTGGGAAGAGCGGTTGGAAGTGGGTGGTGGTGGGCGGGGGGTAAACCAGTGAAAATAGCAAATGTAAATGATTTTCCAGATTTAGTGGAACTGCTACCTGAATGTTTTCAGTGAAAATACTTTCCTAATGTTTTACCTCAAATTACCCTTTTTTCTGCCCCTCCCCCCCCCCGACCACTTTGTTTTTCAGCTGGAATATTGTGACTTTTAACCTGCAACAAATAGTGTGATACGATATGATAGTGAGAATATCCTTTTTTCATCTCTAAAAGTGGCAGCCATAATGTGCTACAGTAGGTCCCTAAAATTTGTTTCTGGTTGAAAGATCACATATCAGAATTTGGAATGGCACTTTCAGAATGTTGAATATGACAATATTGGATCATTTTAACAAACGTATAGCTTGAAAACTGAACATACCATGAGCACCTAATTTTTTAGCAGAGTAATGCTGAAAAATTATAACCACAAGACCTCACTGTAGTCTCTTTTTCCTAACCACAGTCAAGTGGGCATCACAATTTCAAAGTTTCCAGATATATTTTTCCTAGATTGAACAAGATTCTGCTGTGTTGTATGGGGGAGAAACTGCCGATGGCTTCATAAGCAAGTGGGATGTCCACAAGGAGCACATATATGCGTACGCAAAGACACAAGGTTCAGGATGGAAGCAGCAGCTTGGGATTTCCTCAGATAGTAAGTAACACTACATTTCAACAAGATGCTAGAAGGCATGTTTTTTCTCTGTCAGCCTGCATTTCAGTTAGAAATTATACTGTTGGCACCTTTTGACTGGAGAATAAGCCACAAGCGACAACGCCAGAAAAAAGGTAGCTTATTCACCAAAGGTTCATGGGACGTTAGAACAGAAGTTTCAGGT
This sequence comes from Stichopus chloronotus, assembly GCA_021234535.1. Lineage (NCBI taxonomy): Eukaryota > Metazoa > Echinodermata > Holothuroidea > Aspidochirotida > Stichopodidae > Stichopus > Stichopus chloronotus. The sequence continues at coordinate 4,228,286 of CM037831.1, forward strand.
TTCAGTGGAGTACTGTAGGGGAAAACAAGCCAGTGAGCCACAACTGGAAAAAAGCCCGTGGCTGGCTCAACTTGAACCAATTGGTGGGAAACTGGGCTGTTAAACTCCATCTAACTAATTAATTTATTCAGGTTTTAACCATGCCAAGGTGTTCTCTCAGAATGACCTTTTATTAACTGTCACTCTCTCTACCCGGGTGCTAACTGGGGACATTGAAACAAGGTGGTCACCAGTCCAATTTGAGTGCTGGTTAGTTTTCAGATCTAGCAAATGTGCTTCACCATACCCCCTTGGAATTTACCCCATAGGCTACTGTAGGCCAGTTTGATGGTACTGTTACTACTGTACATGTGCGCTTGGGGACGTTGTGCTATGAATATTCCTACATAACTTGTGGGTGTTATGATTTCAAAGTTCAATTAGGTCTAAAGGTCACAAACTTACAATGCTCTGGCCAAGTCAGCTTCAAATGATGATTGTGGGGTTTTAATTCATGCTCAAATGGTATGTTTTCAAATTCCATTTGTTCAGATTGTGCGGTATTTTTGGTTCCTTGCATTAGCAAAGGAACCTATGTAGTCAACTTGGCGTGTGTGTGTGTATGCGTGTGTGTATGTGTGTGTGTGTGTGACACTTGCTTCGGTACGCTGTAACTCAAGAAGTGAAAGTTGGACTAAACTTAAACTTGGTACACATATGCACCATAGTGAGAAGGTGTGCCCTATTGTTTTGGGTGGAGGTCAAAGATCATCTGGGCTTACCGAGGGCCAAACTCTGAAAACCATGTGTACACGATATTGCATGGTAAGAAGCTTGGATAGATTTTATATTTGGTATGTGGATTCACCATAGTGAGTAGGTGTGTTCTATAGTTTTTGGTGGCAGTCAAAGGTCATCGGGGTCAAACACTGAAAACCTTGTTTACACAATATGTTAAGGTAAGAAGCTTGGATAGATTTCATACTTGGCATAAAGGTATCCACCATAGTGAGGTGTGCCCTATAGTTTTTGGTGAAGGTCAAAAGTCATCTGGGGTCACTGGGGGCCAAACACTGAAAACCTTGTTAAGGCAAACTTCACAAAATATTTTGTTGTATGCTTATGGTCCAGTTTCATTACCTTTAGCAAGGAACCACAGTGCCCATTGGGCTCTTGTTTCAGAATTTGATCATTTTTGTGCTGGTTGGAAGCAAACAATTGTAACTCTGTGCCGGTCGGCAATTACCAATGCAGGTTAGGCCTGACCACCGCAGACCAGCGTGGTGACAACCTTGCATGGGAGGTAGTTTGTTTTGTGGCACTGATGTGCTGGGCACATGACATGAAGCGTATTAAGGCATATGTTTAATGTACAATATTAGCACACATTTTTTGTTGTTGTCATATCCTGCGGTGCACTTTCCGAAATAATTCAGAATCCAATCTGGCTATATAATTAAGTAGTCAGTATGAATTGTAAAAAGTAAGTGCCCATATCTCTTGTGAAATTGAGAAACTCTGCGGTCTGTCATCTGGGGTGCTAAAATGATAACAGCAATCCACACTCTTGAATTCATCGGGAGAAATGCCCTCTCCTCTTTGAAACATAGTGTTCACTTTGATGTCAATTACTTTTTATTCTTAACCCACAGGTCCACTGGATGATGTTTCTTTAGTGGCTTTGCAGCTCTTGCCATGTATTCTGCCAACAGGACTAGTAAAAAGCAGAGATGGAAAGATGGTGCGTGCATCAAAAATGGAATCGCTTGCCTCTTGCATCGATGTTCAACCGGTAGGGGTCATCCTTAGTTGGCACTTTTTATGAATATACTATCACAATTTGGGCCACGGGACCATGATGATGCTTTATAAAAAGCTGAGAGAGCCTGCACTGTAGTTGAGGCCTTTTCATCTTTTGTGTAGGTAGTTCTCATTGACATCACAGCTGGGGGTTAGCAACCACAATGTTGTAGGGTAAGCTTGTACATACATGTAGGGATTTCCCTATGAGATGGCTGACTTACTCCACGTGAAAAGCTCCTGTGACATCATTTGAGAACTATCTTGAACAGCATCTGTACATTATTACTATTTATGTATTAACTTTCCCATCTCACCAGTTCTACCCGCAAGTATTAATTTTATTAGAGTTCGTATTGTCTAGAAAGATTTTCCCTACCATACTAATTGTGCTTGTTCTCAGTTGATGTGATGGGATTTAGAGACCACCTCAATATACAGGGGGTAGGCAGTAGAGGGGGGTACGTTAATTGAGACTTTAAACCTGAGGCGTTGTTTTTGTATTTTGGGTAAAGTGTTCACATTTAGTCTATTCTTTATTACCTCAGATGGGAGCTCTAGTGTTGCTGAATTAATGATCCAAGTTGAATATTGTATTCTTCAGGATCACTGCAATGTAGATTGTATACGCAATAAGATTTGTTCCAAAGGTTAGGGCTTTTTTCAATCTCATGACGAATATCACATTCTGCTGCGACAGCCACCATCCTTTTCTGGTATAATTACATTTTTCAGTGATGTACAATGCTTAAAAACCACCAATTGTATAAAGAATGACGATACACAGAAAGAACTTAAGATAGATTTTCTAATTTCACAGCTTTTCTTTCCAAAACATATTTTTGCTCTGTCAGTGAAACATTTTCTGGATGATGGTGAGAGGGTGGGGGCTTGAAATAGGACTCTATCCATTTGGCTGCTGAGTGTGCATTTTTAACATATCCAACATATTTTGCTTACTTTTGGCAGGTTGGGACTAACCTTCCAGCCCACTTGGATAACCTGCATGATGGGGTTCAAGCAATCCAGCCATCTGTTTTGGTTCTGGGAACACGGAAAGAACCATCCCAGTCGTTTGTAACTGTGGATGGACTTGCTATTGAGGCCAATTCGATATTGAAGGCCGTGGACATTTGCTTTAAAGCATTTTATGTTTTGGATGTTTGCTATCCTAAGCAATGCCATACTACTTGGGAGTTCATCCAAAAGTATTTTTATAAAATGGGAGAGGGAAAAGGGAAATCTGTTACTTCAGCTGGAGTACGATCTCTAAGAACTTTCATTGAACAAAAATAAATTATGTAGTAAAGTGTTTGTATCGTTAGTAGTCTTGTGTGTAGTAGTTGAAAGGTAGTGCATACAAGCCATTATATGTTAATAGTTGGTGTTTTATAGTTTTGAGTTTTGGGCAGTCATCTGTCACTAGTGCAATGTTTGCTGACCATAGTGTGGAATGTTGTCTTTCGCTGTTTAAAAACAATTTTTAATACTGTATTATGGGAGAAGGAAGGGTGATATCTGATGTCAAAATAGTTGATAGTAATTAAGAATTTACATGGATTAAATTGAATAATTTACGTTGATTAAATTTACAAAACCTTGATATCAGTGACATAACAGTATGACAGAGAAGGTTTATCATATTGAGCCTATAAAAACAGGCATCATGGACAGGCCACTTCATAAATTGACTACCTAGAACCTAATGTTGTTAAAATTCAGATTCACCTGCAAACAATCTCTTCTGATAAGCTAATGACTAGTGCCATTCAGACTAAACACAAGTAAGAAAAAAATGTGATTTTGCAGGATTCAGTACTTCAGATATGCCTTGCTGTATACTGCCATTTTACTTCATTTCGTATCTTAATTCCCTGCTTTTGTAAGGTTACCAACAATGAAACAACCTCATGTGGAAAATTTAGATTCTGAGCTTTTGTATTGCACCAAATTTGTTAAAGGCAGTTATTCATCACCTCAGACATTTCCAATTCTCCTAACTTTGTTACTTCTAGCCCCTCCCACAATTAATTTACACTCATTCTTAAACAGACACTATCCTAGCATCATGACGGTGCTGCAAAATAATAGAAGCACTAATGGGTTCAGTGAAGTGTGACGACATGGTTATGGTAAGGGTTAGTGTAAGGGTTAGGGATAGGATTAGGGGTAGTTATTTAGGGGATGGGGTTAATCCTAACAAAAATCCTGGACGGGAAATCCAAAATCATGAAATTAGTGCTTCTAACATTGTGCAGCAATGTCACCCTCCTAGTTCATTGTTAGGGCATACCATGGTGAGCATACTAGGCCCTAATGTGTACAAAACACTCTCAGTACATGCTGTGGAATATGAGCTACTCTGCATTTTTGGTTCCATGCACTGGCAAAAGGAACCTATGTGGTCAGGTTGGTGAGTGTTTGTGTCTGTCTGTGATATGCTCAAGGAACCACTGCCTTTTGGGCTCTTGTTTGAATTTGATGTCAAGCATAGAGCTGTGCCAATTGAGAATTTCTGTAGACTACCCGTAAATTTGTAACTTGGGTGACGACTGACTGCTTTTCATGTTACACGACACTTATATTTGTGAGTTTTTTAACCTGCTGCATGGAATTGCCCTTTATAATATAATAATTGTTATTTTCCAACAATTGTGTACATTATAGATTCTTTTACATCATTTCATTCTAACATTATTGTAAGTAATTCACTTTTGTTTAATTTAAAATTAATGAATGTTGATTGCTGAATTCCTGAATAAATGAAGTTGGACAAAGAAATATTTGCCTTATTGTTTTAAGTTGGTTATTAGTTAGTTATTAACATAACAAGCAGATCTTTAAAGCTAAAGGTCTATGGACTGGGGAGTTGGAATGTCCCGGCTGTTACCACGGTATGCTGATGTGTTATCGCAAGTGCTCTGTGGCATAAACATTGTAGGAAATATCTGACCATGTTATAGTCAAATTGACCATTTAATTATGTAATTTTGATCTGTATTATGGTCAATTTTTTTGACCATTGCAATATGGTCATGTGTATGACCATTGGACCATGGTCAAATTTGACCATACTTGTATCGGTGCATAGTTAACCAATGGCATGGTCAAAAAATGACCATACTTTGGTCAGATTTGACCATTGTAGATTTAGAGTGTAAGACTGTCTAGGAGTACTGATTTGACAAGAATTTTCAACGAATTTGTTTGAGAGTTGTACGTCCGTGTAAAAGTGTTCCATCATGTTATGGCATATCGTTGCACATAAACGTAGATATAATTATTAATGTTGGTGTAACGCTAAAGGCATTTCTTCCTCCCCGCCTTTTTTTCTTTCTCTGTTATTTGGGTCTCAATAATTTAGTTCACGTCGAGGAATTCTAAGCCGTCTCTATCCTCGCTTAGGATGAGAGAGCAAGACAATAGGCAAAGTCATTCCAAAAATTGAAACTCCACTGGTCGCATTTGTGTTATTGTGTAAAGTATGAAGCCTCCCTTCGCCGTTTGCCTTCAACTTTGTCATTCCTAAAACTACTGTTGCAGTGCTTCTTTCACGAGACCTCAGCCTTTGGAGAGCCGTAGGGGAAATAATTTTGCCATTTCAAATGTGCTGCAGTGGCACGGGGAGCGATACGTCGCGGTTGAAGTAATAAATAAATGCATGTAGCGAAATAGAACCACTTTCGTTATTTGATCAGATGAACAAAAGATCTTGGTGGTGGCTATTCCAATAATTCCTATGAAAATCAAAAAGTAAATTTTAGCAAGAGAGACACGCCTCATTTGAGGCCATGGTTTCACTGAACGCTGAACGTCAACTCACACCGGTCGAAGCTAATCGACCCGTCGCAATGACGGGAGCCCTCAATTGCAAGTCAGCTAGCCCACTTCTGGCCTCGAACTCGGGCCGGCTCATCAACGAGCTCTCTCGATCGCTTTTGCGGATCTAAGGGAGGAATTGTGGCACGGATCCTAGGCCATATGCACCACTACCTGAGCGAAGCCGTTACGGGCACAAAAAGTGCATGCCGAACCACCGACGCTTACCTAGCGATCTAGACACGCCTTAAACGACCGTCCACACGCAAACACTCGGTCTGGTGCGTTGCCGTAGCTTGATCGGCCACCGCGTCTGTCTGAGTTTTACTCTGACGAAATAATACTTGATAGTCAAGAGAAACTAAAAGTCGTTTTTCATGGCCAAATAAGTAGTCCATTCATAATGACGTCATTTCTGGACACTTTTCCTCCACATCAGCAGCGCACGTGCACGCATGCAACGCATTAAACTACTACTGGGCAATCATGACGGCTATGCGCCCTCTAATTTACGCGGTGCCAATCAGAGTTCCACTAGCCGTGCCGTCTTTCTTTTCGATGGGTTACAAAAAGGAATGAGCGTAATAAAAGAGATTTCACCAATAATTAAATCCGCTTATGGAAATAAACTGAATAAAGATGAAATCTGGTCGGATCAGTCAAGCAAACACTGCACACTTACCAACCACACTCTCGTAGACAATTACGCTCTGTGTTCAATCTCTCGTTGTTTGAATTTCATGACACTGTTTCAGTTTATACAAAGAGTTCAATCATGCATGAATATGTGGGATATAGACAGTGTACAATATCATCTGAACATGCCATCGTCAAACCCACACACGCATTTACCTACCATCCTCAACATAAACCTATGGCTGGTAGCACCGTATCTTGATAATAATACAGTTCAATTTCTGGTTACCGCGAAGTTCCTATCAGGACTCCCACTGAGTAGTCCAACAGATTTTGGACGCTTCTCTACGCCACCGTACATTCGTATGTCCCCATAGCTTTGTAGATGAGTTCAAGCAATCCTCAACAAACTTGAACTCAGTCGACGGTACCCACCCCCTTCCCCCGACATTTAATGTTGAAATTGTTTAAATTTGGAATATCGTATGGCTCGGACACTCTGCTCCCCTTCTCAATGTTGGCTACACGAAGAAGCAGTGTGAACAAGATGCATTCACTCATTAAGCGCAATGTTGTTCCAACCAATAGATATCCCAAATTTAAACATTGGAAGGGGGAGCAGTGGACGGGCTCCGGTTTACTTTTGTGGCAGGTTGTCCTTCTGCCTGTGCAAATTCAAGGAACCGCCGGCGATAAGTCGAGACACTGTATGTCATTAAGGCAGACGGTGCACGCACAAAATGGAGGCGGATGAGTTTGCATGAAACAGGTGAGATAGTTCGATATCCCTTCATCAGTAACTGACAATAAGAAGAACAAGAAAAATAAAAAAAAAATAATCAGATGATTGCCGACAATATAGAGGGGAAAAACCATACCAGGAAAGACGGTTAAGTTGAACACTGTAAGCTACACTTGTAAGTTACACTTCAAGTAACCAAAGCATAATGCATGTAAAACGCAAGTCAGTGCAGTAAATGCAAACGAATATCTACAACATAAATGGATGACAAATATCAAGAAAGACAGTTAAAGTTAGAGTAAAATGTAAAGAGATGTAGAAAATGTATTGAATGAAAACCAGTAAAATAAATGCACGCGATGAAGAAAATCAAAATAACTTCCAAATCTCAAAGAAGTGAAAACAGGCTGCGAAAAAAAGAAAAAAAAAAAGCTGAACCAAAATATAATTAAAATAATACAATTAAATTACTTGATCTTAACTTTCTTCTGTTTCCTTTAATTACTTCACCGCCAATTTCCAATCATGACGGCTCTCAAACTGTTCCCCAAAACTCGAAACCTTCTGTATACTCTACTCAAGAGTACAGCAACTCAGACGATCCTCGACAAAAATGATGGAAAACTTGTACACAACCAGCACTGTCCGCATTTACCACAAGACCACGAAATAGTCTATTTACTATGATTACCCGTTCAAAAAATAGTAGTAACAAATTACTCTCCGAAAGTAAAAAAAAAAAGAATTACCTACACATACTTCTTATGTTCACAGTCTAAATTCACACTACGGTAATAGGAAAATCCTTTGATCTTGTAACACAGGTCAGGTATCTTGCATGGGTCAATGCGGACTCACCTGACGTGTTTGCGGAAATTTCCTCTAACTAGTTTTCGTACTCGGGCAATCTCTAGTGCTAGGTATTCGGAATGTGTGTTTCAAAAGGCGGGAATTTTAAAGGTATGCACAGAAGCCCGGGATTGTGTACTGTGATGTCTTCTGTTATTGAAACTGTGTCGAAGAAATGGGAAAAATGTTTTGGTAGCCAATGTACAGGGAATGACGAGGGTGCAAAGTTAACAGGGTAATTTTAGTTCGACTCCAGGAGGTGGCGAAGCACCTCGTGTTTTAAAAGTATGGCAACTAAGTGTTCCATATAATTATAGTATACTGTGTGTGTAGTTTTTTGGGAGAACACTGTGTGTGTCTCCGGGGAGAAGACTTACCTTACGTCAGTAAAAGTCGAGATACTGTGTGTGTCCTTCCTATTGGTTACTATGTGTACCAGACTGTTATAGCCGAGTGGAGCTGCCGCACTAGAATACCGGGTTTTCAGATGCTGGAATTCCCGGTTTTTTAGTTTGGTAAAATAAATACGAAGAACACACCACTGCTTTATCGTCCTCTGTTGCCTCACCGAATCTGTGACATTTTGGGGGCTCAGACGGGAAAGGCGGTCAGAGGTTGTGAATGCTACAAGAAGTTCATCAGCAAGCTAAACGGGAGGCGTCTTGAAGACTGCGAACTGACTTTAAAAAAGATTCATCTGTGCTCGACGTGTTTTCAAGTCGACGGTCACCCACATACATCACCCTTAGGTGTTGAGTTCTGGTGTCATTTTGGTTACGACGCACAAACAGTAGGAGCCGTTCACTCGTTCACTGGATACTAGTGTGCCGATTCCTGTTCGAAATATACGGAGGACAGTTTTTTCCCGGTATGAACGTATATAATTTCTTTTGTGCTTGAATCAATGTGTCTTATCGGGAAATTATATGTAGTATTGTTAGGGATACACGGTTTGTTTTCCGTATCTACATGCCAGCCACCCGGTTTAGTCATGGAAGATTTTGAAAGATATATCGAATATGGTAAAACCTTGGATTTGCAGGGGAAGGAGTTGATAGAATTTGCAAGGGAGAGAGAAAGAGAAGCCAGAGATGAAAGGCAAAGGGAAAGAGAACATGTCAGAGAGATGGCAGAGTTAGAAGTACAAAAAGAGAGGGAGGTTAGGGAACAAAAAGGGTCGGAAGAGAAATATCTGCAACCTATCTATGCTCAGCAACTCTCCCAGCCCAAAATTCCTCCGTTTAATGAGAGGTTCGACAACATTGATTTCTATTTAAAACGTTTCGAACGGTATGCCTCTGCCATTGGTTATCCTGAGAAAGACTGGGCTATTTTAATTAGTACCCTCATAACGGGTAAGGCTTTAGAGATTTATTCAAGAGCCTCGGATGAGGTTTGTCATGATTACAAACAACTAAAATGTGCTCTGCTTAAAGCTTATGACTTAAATGCCGACGGTTTTCGACGCAAATTTAGGAGTGTTAGGCCAGAATCGTCAGAGACGTATGCACAATTTGCGCCTAGACTGTCCAGTTATTTGACGCGCTGGGTTGAGTTAAGTGGTTGTAAGAAAAGTTATGAGGATCTAAGTAATCTGGTAGTTACAGAGCAACTACTTAATGCGTGCCCTAGGGAGTTAAAGGTGTTTCTAAAGGTAAGAAATCCGCCCAACGTGCAAGAGTACGCTGTTTTGGCAGACCAGTATGTAGATGCATATGGTAAAGGAATAGGAAAGGGCAATTTAAAAGAGAAGGGTCAAAGGACTGAATCTGGAAGCCAATCAGTGGGAGGAAAAGACTGGAAAGGAAATAAAAGGTGTTACTCATGTGGCGAGGCGGGGCATATTGCGAGAGAATGTAAGCAAGCCAAGGATTGTCCACGGTTCAAAGGCCGGGATAACTTCGGAAGGGTTGCAAATGCTGCTCAGGACGCAGAAGGAGAGTCAAGCCAGAAGCAAGGGGAGTGCGTGGAAGCTTGTAGTGCAAGTGATGGAGAGCAGCAAGTCGGTGTAGTAGGTGGTAAGCCAGCAGGAATTCCTTTCAAAGTGGGATTCATAGATGGGCGTAAGGTTGAAGTCGTAAGAGATACGGGCTGCAACACGGTCATTGCGCGTGCAAATTTTGTTGATAGGTCCAAATTGACAGGGCAAGTTAGACCACTAAAACTACTAGATGGAACGCAGCGCATGCTCCCGGCCGCAAAAATATATATCGATACTCCATTCTTTAAAGGTAATGTCAATGCTCTACTTGTGGAAGATCCTTTGCATGATTTATTCATTGGTAACATAGATGGTGCGAGGGGTCCTTATGATCCCGACAAGAACTGGCGGACGCAGATTCAGTCGTTCGGTAATGCGGTCGAAACGCGTGCACAAAAGGAAACGAAGGAGCTATCTCTGCGCCCTTTGAAGGTATGCAAGGTAGAAGGAATAGCCGTAGACAGAGCGAGGTTGTCGGAGGCGCAATGGGGTGAAACAGACTTTGCGAAGTTTTTCAGGTTGGCGGACAAAGGTGAAGCGAAGGTATCTAAAAATGGCTGCGAGGTGTCATTTGAAAAATCTAAAGGCATTTTGTATAGGAAGTTTCGGTCGCCTACAATCGACAATGGCAAGGCATTTCGACAAGTGATGGTTCCCAAAGCATTTCGGAATAGCGTGCTACACGTAGCTCACGCATCGCCTTTGTCGGGGCATCTTGGTACAAAAAAGACAGCGGACAGAGTCACCAGTAATTTTTACTGGCCGGGCATACAACAGGACGTAAAACTGTTCTGCGCTTCGTGCGACATTTGCCAAAGAACTGTCTCGAAAGGCTCGGCGACTAGGGTTCCCCTGGGGAAGATGAACCTCATTGACACACCCTTCAGGAGAGTAGCGATCGATTTGGTTGGGCCGCTTGCTCCAATGTCCGACCGCCGTAACAGGTATATTCTAACGTTGGTAGACTATGCAACCCGATTTCCGGAAGCCGTTGCTCTCCCTAGCATCGAAACAGAGAGGGTGGCTGAAGCGCTACTGGAAATATTTAGTAGAGTGGGATTTCCAAATGAAATACTTACCGATATGGGACGCCAATTCACGTCAGATCTAATGCGCGAAATTAGCAGGTTGCTGCAGATTAAACAGATCACCACCACGCCTTATCATCCAATGTGCAATGGTCTCGTGGAAAAATTCAACGGGACGCTGAAGCGAATGCTAAGGAGGATGTGCGCTGAAAGGCCGCGTGACTGGGATAGATTTCTGCCCGCACTCTTGTTCGCCTATAGGGAAGTTCCTCAAGAATCATTGGGATTCTCGCCGTTTGAACTAGTCTACGGCAGAACTGTGCGTGGGCCAATGAACTTACTTAAGGAATTGTGGATGGGAGAGGGGAACGATGAGGAGGTAAAGACGACCTATAAGTATGTTCTTGACCTTAGGGAACGACCTGAAAACACTTGCAAGCTCGCGCAAGAAGAATTATGTAAGTCATCTGCACGTTATAAGAAGTATTATGACTCCAGGACCAAAGATCGAAAATTCAAAGCCGATGATAAAGTTCTTATACTTCTCCCTACAGACAACAACAAGCTCGTCATGCAGTGGAAAGGCCCTTATGTCATAGAGAGTCGAGTGGGTATGCATGATTATAAGGTGAATGTTGATGGTCGAGTTAAGACCCTGCATGCAAACTTGCTGAAAAAATACTTGGCACGCCCCGCAGAGAGTGTAAAACCTGAGATGTGTTTTGCCGGTAGTATGCTAGAACAAGCAGGGACATGTATGGTTGCGGAAAATGCTGAACCCCATGAATCGAAGCAATTGCATATTGTCATGCCCCCTACCGAGAGTACAGAAACATTCCGAGATGCGCAAGTGAATCAAGAGCTGTTAGGAGACCAGAGGAAAGACATAGTTGATTTGCTTTCAGAATTCCAGGATGTTCTAACTGATAGGCCGGGCGTAACTAACCTAATTGAGTACAGTTTGCCTCTTGCAACAGAGCAAGTGGTGAGGTCGAAGCCGTACCCTTTACCAATTAGTTCGCAGGCGACCGTGAGGAAAGAGATCGGGGATATGCTTAAAATGGGTGTAATTGAGCCATCTGAGTTACCGTATGCTTCCCCGGTAGTCTTAGTAAGGAAAAAGGACGGAACAAATCGGTTCTGTATAGACTTCCGTAAGTTAAACAGGATTGCTCTATTTGACCCAGAACCCATACCTAGCATAGATGACCTTATGTCAAGAATCGCTGAAGGGAGGGTATTTACGAAAATCGACCTAGCTAAAGGTTACTGGCAGATCCCGATTGCTCGCAAGGACAGGTGCAAAACTGCCTTCACAACACACGAAGGCCTGTACCAGTTCAAGGTAATGCCTTTTGGCGTAGTAAATGCGTCTGCCGTATTCACACGTATGATGCGCAGGTTATTACATGACTTGCCTAATGTCGTGAACTATATTGATGATGTGCTTATTTACACTCCAGATTGGAAAAGTCACATTGAATTACTGCGCAAGGTGCTAAAGCGTTTGAGAGACTCCAATCTTACGGCCCGACCAACCAAATGCTTCTTTGGGTATCCTAATGTGGAGTTCTTGGGTCATATGGTCGGCGGAGGGGTGCTCCGACCGCAGATAGATAAAGTCACCAGGGCTCTTAATGCAGAGCGACCAAAAACTAAAAAGGAGGTCAGGTCTTTCATGGGACTTGTTGGATATTATAGTAAATTCATTCCAAACATGTCTGCAATTGCTGCCCCACTGACCGACGTGACTAAGGGCGCCAAACCAAATAAAGTGGAGTGGGGGGATGCTCAGGAAGGTGCGTTTACGGCGCTCAAGAAACGATTGGCAGCAGCGCCAATACTCAGGTTGCCTGAGGTTGATAAACCCTTTATTTTGCGCACAGATGCCTCTGATGTGGGGATCGCGGCAGTACTGATGCAAGTGTTCGAAGGTGTGAAGCATCCAATATACTATGCCAGTCGCAAGTTGCAGCCTAGGGAGGTGGCATACTCAACGATAGAGAAGGAGTGTCTTGCACTCGTATGGGCGGTTGAGAAATTTCAGGTATACCTGTATGGTACCGAGTTTGTTCGGGAAACTGACCACCACCCTCTGTCCTATATTACTAAGGCCAAAATTAAAAATAGCAGGATGATGCGTTGGGCTTTGTGTCTGCAACCGTTTAACTTTACAGTCACCGCATTAAGGGAACTGAAAACTATGGTGCTGATTTCCTGAGTAGATGCACGGCGTAGTAAGTTTATCAGTTCTGCGATGTACGTACAGTGAGGTTACTTTGATTGGGGGTAAAGATTATTAAATATACGACAGTCAATTTCCGAACGAAGATATACTATCTTCTCGAAGAAGGGGGATGTGTAACACAGGTCAGGTATCTTGCATGGGTCAATGCGGACTCACCTGACGTGTTTGCGGAAATTTCCTCTAACTAGTTTTCGTACTCGGGCAATCTCTAGTGCTAGGTATTCGGAATGTGTGTTTCAAAAGGCGGGAATTTTAAAGGTATGCACAGAAGCCCGGGATTGTGTACTGTGATGTCTTCTGTTATTGAAACTGTGTCGAAGAAATGGGAAAAATGTTTTGGTAGCCAATGTACAGGGAATGACGAGGGTGCAAAGTTAACAGGGTAATTTTAGTTCGACTCCAGGAGGTGGCGAAGCACCTCGTGTTTTAAAAGTATGGCAACTAAGTGTTCCATATAATTATAGTATACTGTGTGTGTAGTTTTTTGGGAGAACACTGTGTGTGTCTCCGGGGAGAAGACTTACCTTACGTCAGTAAAAGTCGATATACTGTGTGTGTCCTTCCTATTGGTTACTATGTGTACCAGACTGTTATAGCCGAGTGGAGCTGCCGCACTAGAATACCGGGTTTTCAGATGCTGGAATTCCCGGTTTTTTAGTTTGGTAAAATAAATACGAAGAACACACCACTGCTTTATCGTCCTCTGTTGCCTCACCGAATCTGTGACAGATCTAAACGACTTGTTTAATACTATTCTGATGCATTTTTCTTCAAAAACTTCCTTCTGAGTTCCTGCGAACTGAGACTGTCTAGGAGTACTGATTTAACAAGAATTTTCAACGAATTTGTTTGAGAGTTGTACGTCCGTGTAAAAGTGTTCCATCATGTTATGGCATATCGTTGCACATAAACGTAGATATAATTATTAATGTTGGTGTAACGCTAAAGGCATTTCTTCCTCCCCGCCTTTTTTTTTTCTTTCTCTGTTATTTGGGTCTCAATAATTTAGTTCACGTCGAGGAATTCTAAGCCGTCTCTATCCTCGCTTAGGATGAGAGAGCAGGACAATAGGCAAAGTCATTCCAAAAATTGAAACTCCACTGGTCGCATTTTTGATATTGTGTGAAGTATGAAGCCTCCCCTCGTCGTTTGCCTTCAACTTTGTCATTCCTAAAACTACTGTTGCAGTGCTTCTTTCACGAGACCTCAGCCTTTGGAGAGCCGTAGGGGAAATAATTTTGCCATTTCAAATGTGCTGCAGTGGCACGGGGAGCGATACGGCGCGGTTGAAGTAATAAATAAATAAATAAATGCATGTAGCGAAATAGAACCACTTTCGTTATTTGATCAGATGAACAAAAGATCTTGGTGGTGGCTATTCCATTAATTCCTATGAAAATCAAAAAGTAAATTTTAGCAAGAGAGACACGCCTCATTTGAGGCCATGGTTTCACTGAACGTTGAACGTCAACTCACACCGGTCGAAGCTAATCGACCCGTCGCAATGACGGGAGCCCTCAATTGCAAGTCAGCTAGCCCACTTCTGGCCTCGAACTCGGGCCGGCTCATCAACGAGCTCTCTCGATCGCTTTTGCGGATCTAAGGGAGGAATTGTGGCACGGATCCTAGGCCATATGCACCACTACCTGAGCGAAGCCGTTACGGGCACAAAAAGTGCATGCCGAACCACCGACGCTTACCTAGCGATCTCGACACGCCTTAAACGACCGTCCACACGCAAACACTCGGTCTGGTGCGTTGCCGTAGCTTGATCGGCCACCGCGTCTGTCTGAGTTTTACTTTTCCTCCACATCAGCAGCGCACGTGCACGCATGCAACGCATTAAACTACTACTGGGAAATCATGACGGCTATGCGCCCTCTAATTTACGCAGTGCCAACCAGAGTTCCACTAGCCGTGCCGTCTTTGTTTTCAATGGGTTACAAAAATGAATGAGCGTAATAAAAGAGATTTCACCAATAATTAAATCCGCTTATGGAAATAAACTGAATAAAGATGAAATCTGGTCGGATCAGTCAAGCAAACACTGCACACTTACCAAACACACTCTCGTAGACAATTACGCTCTGTGTTCAATCTCTCGTTGTTTGAATTTCATGACACTGTTTCAGTTTATACAAAGAGTTCAATCATGCATGAATATGTGGGATATAGACAGTGTACAATATCATCTGAACATGCCATCGTCAAACCCACACACGCATTTACCTACCATCCTCAACATAAACCAATGGCTGGTAGCACCGTATCTTGATAATAATAATACAGTTCAATTTCTGGTTACCACGAAGTTCCTATCACGACTCCCACTGAGTAGTACAACAGATTTTGGACGCTTCTCTACGCCACCGTACATTCGTATGTCCCCATAGCTGTGTAGATGAGTTCAAGCAATCCTCGACAAACTTGAACTCAGTCGACGGTACCCACCCCCTTCCCCCGACATTTAATGTTGAAATTGTTTAAATTTGGAATATCGTATGGCTGGGACACTCTGCTCCCCTTCTCAATGTTGGCTACACGAAGAAGCAGTGTGCACAAGATGCATTCACTCATTAAGCGCAATGTTGTTCCAACCAATAGATATCCCAAATTTAAACATTGGAAGGGGGAGCAGTGGACGGGGTCCGGTTTACTTTTGTGGCAGGTTGTCCTTCTGCCTGTGCAAATTCAAGGAACCGCCGGCGATAAGTCGAGACGCTGCCCAGCTAACAAAGTTACGTTGTTACAACGTTGTGGTTACGTTTCGTTTTCGTTGTGGTAACGTTATGAAATTACGTTGTTGTTACGAAATTTTGTAGACTCCACCCGACGTAATTATAACGTTATTTCAAAACCAAGATATAACGTTTTATTCACGTTGTTTTTACGTTATTTTACGACGTTTCTTTTTTACGTTAAAACAACGTTCATTCTGTACGTTTTAGTTACGTTGTGAAGTAACGTTATTGTAACCAATTGATGAAAGGACAATGTACTTCTTGGAAAGAAACAATGAGAACGAATTTTTAATGATACGCAGTCATCAATATTTATTGCTATCTCGGAAAATAAACAATATATGCAATAATAAAATAGGTAATGATTGCATGCATGCTTCTTAACTGTCACACATGGCAGCTTTAATCAAGTCTTAATTACTTACATTACAGCTAATTAGCCAACAATGATATTCAGACAAGTACATCTTAATACTTTTGAAGGATTTTTCATTTCTATGATCTTTTTAATGTCCAATACCAGAAAGCAGTGAGCAAAAAACCAAACACCAACAAATTTACCAGTCACTGCTATTTTGCAAACGAATAGAAGTTACTTTAGAAATTTTAGTAATTTCACATGTAAAAATACACACGGAAGACTAATGTGGAAAGGCGGAAAAAATCGAAACCACAAATACACTCAAGATAAAGTTTAAAAACGCGAGCAAAAAAATCTGCCTTTCAACACAAAAATAATAGAAAATATTGAAAACAAACAAAAGTTGCTGTAACAATTATTCAGAAGAAAACCCATGAAAGTCCATGATCAATGAGATTTCACCTTGAAACTTCGCCACGTGGATTATTTCTATATAATGCCACACTGATCACTGCTATTTCGCAAACAAATAGAAGTTACTTTAACAAATTTACATACAAAAAAATTTAAAGTAATTTTACATGTAGAAATACATACGGAAGGAATGAAGAAAGGCGGAAAAATAGAAACCATTAATACTCTCAAGATAAAGTTTAAATACGAGAGCAAAATAAATCTGCCTTTCAACACAAAAATAATACAAAATATTGAAAACAAACAAAGGTTGCTGTACAAATTATTCAGATGAAAACCCATGAAAGTCCATGATCAATCAGATTTCACCTTAAAACTTCCCATGTCCCAAATAAAATTATGTTGAAGTTTTCGAGGAACTGTAAGGCTAAATCCCTCAATGTGAAGGAGCTTAGGAGCCTAGGAGCTCAAGGTGGATGTCAGCTTTGCCATTTTTACCCCCATTTGCAAGAGTATATGGGGCAAAGTGAAACCATTTCAATGATCATGGGCTATGTCTATTTCTCAATGCAGGTATTTTGATCAATGTATACAAAAAAAAAAAAAATGTTTTTAGAATTACTTCTTTTAAATTTGTGGATTCAATTTTTTTTTTCATTTTCAAAATTTTTGTTATAAAACTTAGGCCCTCTCAAATAAAAAAAGAAAACAATTTTCTTTTACGAATATATTACTGTTATGCCACTGTAAGTATGTAACAAACATACTGCACACCAGGCTTCCTCAATTGAATTTGTTTTAGCCAGTGGCGTACCAACAACATTTTAAGAGGGGAGGGTCAAACATTGGATAAGAAGCAAATTTATGCTCTGAAAATTTCAACTGAGCCCATGAGGGAAGGAATTTGGCATGGGGTATTGTAACATTAACCTACAGTCAGATCTGGGTGAATTTTAGGGGGGGGGGAATGCCTCCATTTGTGATACTACCTAGGTTAACCCCCCAGTTCCTACACCTACTGTATGGTTTTAATGCCACATGGATTATTTCTATATAATGCCACACTGATCTCTGTCCTGGTGAGGGCTACACATCAGGTTTCTGTAACATCCAGGAAAAGATAGATTTTTCTTTTTCACTGGAATATGTATGCAAATTTCAATTGTATGTTTCTTGCCCACGCATACTGAAGAAAAACATGTATAGTAAATCAAAAGTATGACCTTCAACTGCTCTAGACATTGCAAAATTGCAATAGCTAACAAGCTAAGCATACACCTTTAAATGACCACTATCTTTACAAGACTTAACTACTACGAAATCGACAATCTGATTTTTTGCTGTGGTCAAACTTGGGACGCTCCTCAACTATCTTCAACTATATGTACTGTAAATCAACAAAAAGACCAACCGTGTGTGATCGGTAAATAAATAACTGTAAAAATACCTGGCAAAGTCACGGTCAATGTTTTTCATATCTTCTTGATTCTCTTTCAAGAACCAATGATCTCAATCTTACAGTAGTGCAGACACTTGTGCAAGCTGACTAAGACCAATTCCCAGTTACCCAGTGAAAGAATGTCTGACTGTGACGCAAGGACAGTGCCAAGAGATTGCCCATGATACCCATGATTGCCCATGGTAAGGCATAATCAAAATAAAGCACAGTGAATACAGTATGTACCCATGTTCAGCTTTCATTCGCTGACTTCCTGATATCCATATCCACTGGATTTCCCCCCATGTACAGTGGAAAACAGCATTTGCTGTATAATTGCCACATGAATCTCCACAGGAATTTTATCGAACTAATAAAAGGAACATATTGCTTTGGTCACTGTAAGGTGTGCAGTACATGCAAAATGAAAAAAAAAAATGGCAGGTGTACAATAAGAGAGAGCTGCAATGTGAGATAAGTCGAGGATAACAAATATCATAATCATGGCAGGTGGAGGACTATTCAAAAAAACAGTTTTCTCAGGAATCTTGTTGGACACATACCTGTGCTACTGAAAACTGGTTGAAAAGAAATAACAATAATGTTCTGTACTCAACAATTCTCAAACAATAGGTTGCAAACCAACTGTGTGGGCTGGCAGATGATTTCTGTTGTGTTGCAAAAAACTGTAACGGTTGCTTAAGCCCAAAACAACTTCTAGACTAGAAGAGCTGTTGCAGTCACTGCTCTTATCAGTCGATCGCATCTCACCTTCTTGTAATGCTGTGTAGGCTCTTGCTGTCTCTTTCTGTAGCTAAGCTTTAAGATTTTATCCATGTGTACTTGATAGTAGGGCCACCGGTTACAGTACAGTAGATGTAGTCAAAATGGTTCAAAACAGAAAAGGTGTGAGTACAGCTTCAATCCAGGTCGAAGTCTTCGTATACGCTCCTTGAGTGCTAATGTGCATGCTCCCGCTAAACAGTGCAACCTGCAATGCTGTGATAGAAAAATAACAAACCTTAAATAGTTAATAACTGAATTCAATCAAAGGCCTACCATATGGTTCACCACAGCATGTACTGTTCTCCACTGAAAATCATGGCCAGTTGTTGAGAAATGCTCCACAATGCAGATGATATACAGTAACATTTAGTTTGGGCATCAGAAAGTATTTATACGTGGCAATTTCAGGAAACTTCAAATACTGTAGGAAAATTGTCAAAAAACTAGACTTTTGCCTATTCACCTTATCTGCCATCTCTTTCTAGTACTCTACTGTACAAAAAGTGCTGAATGTACCTTTACTCCAATTATCAGGTCATGCTGTGTTTTTAGCCACCTACTGTCCTGCTCTTTAAATGTCAGCATAAACCCACAGAACTGTATGAACAGTACCAAAGCAATAATGCTATTGCAATTTCTTTTTTTAAAAGCATTTCTACTGCATTAGGCCTACGGTACTTGTCATTACATTATTGTAAACATTAATGTGCAGTATGACAGTAGGCTACAGTACAGTCTCAGATTTATGAATATGCTATGACGTGATGGTTTAATTGTTTAGTTTTTACTGAATTCGCAAGTTATTATGTGAACTACGCATTAAAGATGTTGCTTATGTTGACATATCTTTACTTCAGTTCATTCTGAGGCTGACTAGCTGAAAAGGATGAAAATATTTTTTACAGTATCTGTTCCCATAGTTTACAGCTTGCTTTCTTTTTCTATGACTCTTTAGTGGATCTACATGAACTGGCAGGCTGCAGTTCTTACATTTCTACAATACAGTAATTACAGGTACTGTAGAGACTAGTTTGATGAAGCTGACATACTTTTCTTTTCCTCAAGATGTTTCTCCCATAATTAGACAATGATTTTCCTCTTGAAATTACTTTGAGGAAATCAGCAATTTGTTTCACTCTTTACCATGATCTTACTGGAACTTTTAATACAGTGCCAAAGCACAGTACTGTACAAATACAATATTGTACACAAGATAAGTGGTCCTGTAGATGTGTTGAAACGTAGTACTGTACTACAGTAGCAATGCAGAGCACTACGTAGCGTCATAGCCGATTGTACAATACTTTAATAACTTTATTCTCATGTGAAGCCTAATGATTCCCTTCATCTTCAAACAAGTTGTGAGCTGCTGGACAATATTAGTGGTTCATCTTTACCGAGTAATGCTGTCTTACAGACTTTCCTGGCCATAACAGAGAACTGTTCTATTATGTCAAACCCTCCGTTGCATAGAAAAGGTATATCAACAACACACCAATGTACAGTAGGACTATACTATACTGCAATTGTCTGTTAATTCGCTCTTAAAATCAAAGGTGGAACACACCTGCCAACATATATTCACATTAATAAAAGTGTAAATCATAGTTTTGTACTGTTGTCCGAGTTCTAATCCAGGGTCAATGTAAAGTAATGAAACTACACCTAAAACAGTCATGCTTCAAAAAATAACAATGCCCCTTCAGTTTCCCAACTGTTCCAATATTGTGCCCAGGCAATATAATTATACACTTTTGTTTGCAAGTACAAGCGTACTCATGTGCCAAAGAGTAATTTCAAAACTGCTCCAAATCATGACGCGAATACCAACTTTTGGAATCCAAGCTCCTAACTCTTGAAAATTGAGACCATAATTTCCAGGTGTACAGTACAAAGTCTCAAACTTGCATCATTCATTGGCTACATTGCTACCATTCCACTTCAACATTCATTACATGAAATTCAAGAACTTTTCCGAAGACTAGGCTACCACTACAGTAGGTCTTCTAGCCTAGCCATCAATCATAATACTGTAAAATTTAGGCTTAGTCAGTACAGTGTACTGTAGTGTAGGCTACGTTGAGTAACGGCACTCACTGGGGTTATGTTAGGCCTCCATTTCACACTCAGTGCACACGGCAGCATACGGCACACTATACAGTACGTAGCCTAACCGCAACTCAACGGGTTTATACAAAACATACAAATTATCACGACAATTATCAGCTGTATAAACGTCAAACTGTTTCCGAATAACAATAAATGAATCCCATCATAATCATACGGCTATTAATTGCTGTAAAAGCCAGGCATTACTTGCAACTTACACGTACAGTAAGCATCAATCGAACGAGAAGACTTCAGCAGCAGAACATGGAGCTTCGTGCGAGTTCCTCTGTTGCAAATTCAGACAGCCGCACCGTATGCGTTAGCAACGCGATTTTCAAACTGCAGTTCGAGCGCTTTTGTTCAGTACTGGATTGTGAAATCCAAAGTGTAAGTGTATTATTATCTGGGCATTTTACGCAAGGATTTGCCAACGGTTGGCAACATTTTTTCAGCCATTGAATACTCAGAGTTTTAAAATTGTGAGCATTTGAACAAGTTTAGCTGTTTGCCAAAGTAGCGAAGTAGAAGTAAGGTAATGAAAATGAGTGAAGGCCGGTAAAAAACAAAACTCAGTGACATCCACTGTCAGAAACACATACTACTGTAGCCTGCATAGCTGACTGGACTTCTATTTGACAGCGACGAAAGGGGGCCGGGGAGGGTTAGTATGTCACATTTACGTTTGGTTAACGTCTGTCTAACACTGATGTAATCAAGCAAAATATAACGTTGTAGAAACGTTAGTTTGGAAACGTTGTAGGAACGTTGTGATTTTACGTAACTTTGATTCGTTATAATTACGTAATGTTTACCTTTCTTTGGCAACAACGTAAATATAACCAAAATGAAACGTTGCCAGATCGTTGTTATGAAACGTTGTGAAAACATTGTGATTTTACGTAACTTGGATACGTTGTATTCACGTTATATTTACGTACCACTGACACCAACGTAATTATAACCAGAATGAAACGTTGTCAGATCGTTGCAAGGAAACGTTGTACAAACGTTGTGATATTACGTAACTTAGATACGTTGTATTTACGTTGTCTTTACGTACCACTGACACCAACCTAATTGCAACCAAATAAAACGTTATTAAAACGTTTTATTTTAATGTTGTAAAAACGTTGTGATTTTACGTAACTTCAAAACGTTACATATACGTTGTATTTACGTTACACCGACACCAACGTAACCACAACCAAAATATAACGTTGTAGTTACGTAGTGTGTTAGCTGGGTGTATGTCATTAAGGCAGACGGTGCACGCACAAAATGGAGGCGGATGAGTTTGCATGAAACAGGTGAGATAGTTTGATATCCCTTCATCAGTAACTGACAATAGGAAGAACAAGAAGAACAAGAAGAATAAAAAAAAATAATCAGATGATTGCCGACAATATAGAGGGGAAAAACCATACCAGGAAAGACGGTTAAGTTGAACACTGTAAGCTACACTCGTAAGTTACACTTCAAGTAACCAAAGCATAATGCATGTAAAAAGCAAGTCAGTGCAGTAAATGCAAACGAATATCTACAACATAAATGGATGACAAATATCAAGAAAGACAGTTAAAGTTAGAGTAAAATGTAAAGAGATGTACAAAATGTATTGAATGAAAGCCAGTAAAATAAATGCACGCGATGAAGAAAATCAAAATAACTTCCAAATCTCAAAGAAGTGAAAACAGGCTGCGAAAAAAAGAAAAAAAAAAGCTGAACCAAAATATAATTAAAATAATACAATTAAATTACCTGATCTTAACTTTCTTCTGTTTCCTTTAATTACTTCACCGCCAATTTCCAATCATGACGGCTCTCAAACTGTTCCCCAAAACTCGAAACCTTCTGTATACTCTACTCCGTGTATTCGTACGTAAGCGCCCTTACATGTGTACAACCTGTGTCTGGAAAAGCCTGTTGGAAGTTTTTAAAACATATATGCTACCACCGTTTACAAAGCTGACACATTGGCTATTGATAGCTTTTTCAATCTTCTGTACCCCATGTGGTTAGATTTTCTGCTAAATATCGTCCAACGGTTATAATAACGTGGTACTGGGGCGAATCACACATCGCCATGAATGGTACTTTTCCGCCAGCTTAAAATCCATAACTTTTTCATAATTGCTTTAATTGTCACCGTTTTTTTTTCATTTTATATACCTCAATAGACCTACTTCAATATTAAATCCACCAAAGCACCCATCTTAAAGGATTAAATATCAAAAAGGTAGTCCAAATGTCCTTTTTAAGGACCTTCACCGACGGCGAACAAAATGCGGATGAATCTCTAATTTCTATATGTAGGTGCAGCCTGCTATGCCAAGTGACAAATTTCTACCTTATTGCAAACTATAAAATTGGTCACCTAGTAAAGAGTTTCTTCACGTGAGAAGATCCAGAAATGCGACGATCCATATCCACGCCTGTATTTTGACGGAGGCAGAACGAATCAGACTTGGTATGTAATTTTGTAAATGGTATCTGTTTCTTTTATTGTTGGAAGTACCATGGAGCAATGGAAATTTTTAAAAACAAGTTAGACCCTAACCAGAGTCATATACCAACGGTACGCAGACCTACAGTACAGTGTAACTCGTTGTGAACACGATAACACATGTGTGTTTAGTGTGCAAGTATCTTGCCATTTTGGTGTAGCATATCCATAACCAGAACGTTTTCCCCATGTTTGCTGCACAGTATATACTGCTCTACTCTCGACCCTATATAAAATACGGTAAGACAACTGTTTGCCTGTAGTATGGAAACACGGAATCGAGATTGAGAGTGGTAGCACGACAGTAGGCTAGTTTGTTGGAAAGACGGGAGTTTAATACAGTTAGCTGTAGCGGCAGCCGGCTAACCAAACATCAACGTCGTCATGTACCCAATCGATCTGAGCAGTACGTTACATAAGCCTAGTATTAATTACACTCATTCACTATTCAAGGATGCATGGCAGTGGACCGAATCGAACAATCGAATCGAAGCTAGCGAGCACGTTCATACTGTATGGTACGGATTCTAAAGTTGCGCCCACTCTCTTTTATTTTGCAGCGAAGTACTAGGCCCAAAGTTACACTGTGACTTCGTAGCTAACATGAAGTCAACTCGTTGGACGTGAATTTTGGAAGGCTGGTTAGGATAAGTTGGAGTAACCCCTACCCGCGGTCGGCAGACAGACAATTAGGCAGAACTGCAGTATGGAACTTGAACCTGGTTCGGTAAAGATTGGCTACAGTACCATCGTCGTAATGTGAAAATTTGTTTTAAGTGGTGAAACGCTCATGCTAAACAAAAAATGTGCCCATTTAGGTGTAGGCTAGGCTACATAGGCCTACAAAAGTTTACTAGAGTCATTGTACTGTTTACTTTGTATTAATTAATTCGGTCCCACTAATACTGTACATGCATGATTGCCCGTACTGTGATGAATGCCTGCTACTGTACATTATAACACTAGTTAGTTACTCTCTAGGTAGTTAGTCTCTTATTTACTGTAGTTTTGCAAGATTCGTGTTTTTTTCCATCTTTGAGATCCAAAATAAATTAGGGTTTGACTAATGATAACTAATTGGGTCAAGTCTACAATTTGTCACCTAATTGAAGCTGCACTGTAACTTGCAGTAGGGGAAACATGTATTCTGCCAACTTTCCTCTTCAACATTTATGAAATACATGAGTGCTTGAATTACCTGGAACACCCTGTTAAGACTGATTACAGTGTGATATCGACAATCAAAATTCTCTAAATTCTAGTTTTGCAAACTGATGTTGCTTCTTGTTTTTTGCTCTGTCTTTGAGATCCGAAGAGGAAGTAGAGCTCAAATAATGAAAGCTGCTGATAACACAATTGTAGACTAGGCTACATGTTGGCGCTTTATTCTGGAATAGGCTGTAAATGTAGGATTTCCCTTTTTCTTCTGAGTAAAGAGTGAAATATGCCACCCAATATTTTCATTTTGGATGTTAGTATACTACAGTACCTATGCCTTGGATGATTTCTCCATTAAGCAAGGTCTGAGTACTACGGATATGTGAGGCTAAGTATTTTGACTAACATTAGATACTTCTTTCTAGAATGGGCTAACATACAGTGCTGTGCTGTATTTCCTACAGTAGTAGGATCAGGACGCTGTCAGAGGTGACTGGGAACACAGGACATCTTGTCCTCTTTCATATGTTTCAGAGACAATTTAGCCTTTAGCTGACTTGTGTTTCTGCTGAGAAGTTGTTATAACAACTACTATAGCACTAATTTCTGAAGGCTTCTGAAAATTTTTAAGGGCATGAAATGGTGTTAGCAAAAACTGTCTGAATTTTGTGCAAGTTTGACTATTTGATTTGATTATTAATCAAAATTGGTGTAATTGAGAGGTACAGTATGATTTTTTCTTCATTCACTGTATTTGTAGCTTACTCTGACAAGCTTGTGAAGAAAAGGGTAAGAGCTTGCTTAACATTCTTTTCAATGGGGTTGGGTTGTTTCATAGCCAAAGTGACTCGTGATGGCTTGTCTGGATGCCTTTATAAAATAAAGGCATGCCTATAGCAGTATACCAGAATCCCCACTTCCTTTCACCCTTCATGGAAACTGCAATGTGGCAAGAAACACAAGACTTTTCTGTGAAAATTGCGTAAGGTACAGTACACACTGTTAACTGAGCTGAGTTGAATGACTATCCAGAAGCAGACCGACATTGATTGTGTTATTTGTGCAACTGTACTGTACCCTGTGCAGCGCAGCTACTGTAGGTACAGTACATTGCATGGTTCCCAAGTGCTGCAAGGTACCATAGTCCACACTACTGTGTGAATTTATTGAGTCTTGAATGGACACATACAGTAGGCACATATGGCAAAAGGGAGTCATTCTGCCAGTAGTTTGGTAGTATTGTGTACATGTACTGTATCATTTACTATTGATTACTGTGGCAACTATGGCAAAGCTAGGATTTTCCAGAGGGGGCCAAAGATAAGAAAACTTTCCAGAAATTTCTCAAGGTCAAACATGCAGGAGGTTTTGATTCCTTGCCGTAGGCAGGGGAATCTATGCAGTTCTGATGTCGTGTGTTAGTATGTGTGTGTGTGCATGTGTGTGTGTGACGGTTGCTCGTAAACACCCTATCTCAAGAAGGGTAACTCTGAGTAATTTCATTTTTTGGCATGTAGGTTGCCCATATTGAGTAGATGATCCCTATTGTTTTTGGTGTACAAATCTTGCATATTAATGAGGTTATGGGGTAAAACATAACAAATGTTAAAACTGCCATAGTTCCTTATCCGTGGGTCAGATTTGTTTTAAACTTGATAAGGTTGTCTGTTATTAACAGGTTCACGACCCTGTGAAATTTAATGCTTATCAATAGAGAGGAAGGGATAATTTTTCACTATAAAACAATAATAATAGCCTAAACACCATTATTGTGGTTATTATAAACTACCATACAAATGCATATGGGGCTACATTGTGCAAAATTACTATTGACAGTGTTTGATTCCTTTGGACACAGTTAACTCAATGTCATTGCAAACTTATTTAGGCTTTTTCAGCCTATGGAAGCCAATCAGGACCATGTCATGTTTGAAATAGCATTTTCTCAGCCTATGGAAGCCAGTCAGGACCATGTCATGTTTGAAATAGCATTTTCCATACTGTACTGCATTTGTAAGTAGAGAATAACTTTTACTTTTCAAACACTCCCTCAGAGGCCTCCATAGGTTGTCTCGGTAACTGGGAGGTCATGGGGTCAGATAGCTGTCACCTGTGCTTCATTTATCTCTTTGATAGAACAAAGACTCCTGCCCAGTTTACCACTGACTGTCTCCTGTGTATATTAAGGCATTCCATAAATATTTATCGATGTATTGGCCTTTATTATGAGAATAATCTGCAGTTATATTTCATCAGAAATACAAGTACTGTAGCAAGATGCATTGCTGAGTCTCCAGTGTGTTTTCTCAAAATCTTACAGTGACGATGAAGATGGGATACTTTTATTAAGGACTCTGAAAACCTTCAAGGAAGACCTTAACACTAGAAGAAAATCAATTAAATTCTGACAATTAAAATGGCCTATCCACATTTTCCTGAGTTCAGTCTCGGAGATAATTCGGATCATGCAAGTATTGGCATGCGGTGGGAGAAATGGCTACTTCGATTGGAAAACTTCTTCATTGCATTTGATATCAAGGATGAAGCTCATAAAAGGGCAATGTTACTTCATTTTAGAGGGGATAGCGTTACTGAAATATTTCAAACACTTAATGAAACTGAAGACTACACAGATTATGACACAGCAAAAACCAAGCTGACGGAGTATTTTCAACTTATACAAAATACTAAATACGTGATTTTCAAGTTTCGTCAAGCAAAGCAAGGGGAAGGCGAAACATTGGATGTGTTTACCACCAGGCTGAGGCAATTAGCAAATTACTGTCAGTTTAAAGAAATCAAATCACAGATAATTCAAAGTTGCAGTTCGTCACGATTGTGGCGAAGAGTGTTGAAGGAACCGAACCGCAACTTAACTGAGATCCTTGACTTAGGGAGAGCACTTATGATCTCGGATGAAAATGCTACAGAAATTGAAGGACCAAAAGTGGAAACAGTACAAAGTAAACTACCGAAAAACTGGGACAGCGCCAAAAAGAAATGGTACAAACAAAGCCCAGTGTTGGAAATGTGGTAGTGACTTTGCAGAGGGGTAATGTTGACTGATATCATACTGTACTTGATGAGTGGGTTGGCCATACTATGTAGGTGATTCGGTGGACGTCAAATGTCACGGTCATGTCAGGTTACCCAAAATAAAGATCATTTTGAGTTAAAGGCTTGTGGTGTATCAAGAAAAATAACTGCAGTTGATCTTGTACTTGTTATGTGGATAATTCAACTTTGTTATAATGTAACCATGTGGCAGGGAATCACAAAGCCTTTTGGCTTTCTGGTTCTGGAAAGTGAGAGTGATGAAGGGGGGTTGGGGGAATTGCAAACCGATCTTAGGCTGTGCAGCATATGAGTATGACTTCTGATAAGATGAAAGTGGTGACTACTGTAAGCACCGTTCAGGTGGAGGGGTGTATAGCAGTACAGTATGTACAGTATCAGCGGCCATTGACAACCATACTGGAAGTACTGTATCCTAAAATGAACAATGACTTTAAGTTGGAATTCTCCGAAGGCTTGGGTGCACCCTCTATTGCTTTGTCCTGTATTTTGAAAATGAGGTGAAACTTTATCATATTTGAAATAAGTTATTGCTTGCATTTTGCATGGTGTGACAAAGATTTTGGGGAAGGAGTTGCAAAAGCTCTGTGATTACGTACTATTCCAGTTTCTAATCAAACAGCTTACAGAAAGTGCAGAGTACAGATGCCAGCTTTTTTTCTTTCTTTTTTTTTGAAGTCAAATGGCATTTCTGTCTGAGAATGTTTTAATTACTGTACAATAGAACGGAATAAATTTAACATGAGGGGGTCTTGAACTGACATACTACAGTATGCACTTGTATGTACAACACACTGTAGTATATCATGAAACCTTTTCTGCATTTTCTGCATTGACTTTGTTTTCCTCAATTAACTTTTCCAAATTCATCTTTTTGACCCAGCCCTCTGTGTGCCTTTCCGAGCAATTTTGAAAGTTGCATTATGCACGGGGGATTTCCCGCGCAGGGCAAACTTTCCAATCTGGCCTTCCGGTGCCCTATATCGCCGCAGGGAAATATATTAATAGCCAGGGATCCCTAAATCATTGCCAGTGCCCCCCCCCCCTATCGCTGGTAAACTTTATAGCGCCCACCTGAAACTTCTAAATGCCCCCTGGGGAGCGGTAGGGACCACTTTGAAAACCACTGCAGTAACCCATGGAAAACATGCAATTGTCCACTTCAACTGAGTTAGGTGTTCTCATTGTATATTGTAGTACGTTCTTCAAATTTTAATCAACTTAACTATACTGAAGTATACCATGACTTGGCAATCATAAAATCATACTGGAATCATAAGTCATATTATCCAACTGCAAAGGTATCCCAGGTAACATTCCAACATGATTCCCTTATGAGCCCCATGGCGACAAATAATGGGACCCATATGTCTTTGCACCCAGGATCTGTGAGGGCTCATATGGGTCAACCCAGATAACCCATATGGGTTATTTCTGGGGTCCACATGGGCAATTGTTCCATATGGGCACAATATGCGCATCTTGGGTGCAAAATCATATTGGGCCCATATGGATTCACATTACTCTACACAACAACTGAATCAGTCACATATAAGCGCCCAAATTTTTGCTGATGCAATCTTGTGTCAATGTACCCAATCACCATTTGCGGCCAAGACATCCAATGACAAGTCGCCACTTAGCAACACTGTAAATTCTGAAGTCAGATGATCTGATCACTGTGCTGCACATTACTTACAAATTATTTCATCCCATAATATTGTTGAAAACTTGTTTTGTTGAAACTTTCTCCAGAAATAAGAATTTGCTGCCACTGCCACGTGTACTGTACGCAAACAACGTAACTTTGGTAATACGAGGTCTATGGGTCATTTAACACCCAATACTGTGCATTGTATAGTAGTTTCATTCCCCGACGACGGGAGCGAATTGCTGTACTATTTCGACAGGGAGCTTCCACCTGTTGTTTGCAACCTCAGTTCCAATCTGGGCTAGCTGTCTGTGCTCCGTGCTAAAGACCCCAATGTAGAATGACTGACAGCCTTAAAGTGAATGATACTGTGTACGTACAAGGTGATACAGTAGATGTTTTGTGACTTTACTTCCCGTGATTTTCGACATCCATCCATGAGTTAATAATGCAAGTGGCAGGCAGGACTTCCGTTCATACTGTAATTAGATGCAAGACCAGCAAAGTTGCTTATGACGGTGCGTCTTGAAAATTCCCAATCCAACTTATGCATTTGATACGAATGAAATTTTAATCATTAATGACGTTCATTCAGTGATGTAAAAGGGTTCCAGTTTGTTTAAATTCGTAACAGGATTAGTGTGGGAAATCCTTTCTTCCACTGAGTGCTCTCCCTCCCTGCAAAAGTTGCAGGACAATTACAGTTGTGTTGCGTGGTTTCAGCAGGCCTGCAATCCTATTCTTGAAGAAGTCAGGGTTGCCAGTTTGGTGTTTTAAATCTGACATCTGATTACCTTGGGAACCGGTAAATATTAAAAGTGCAAACGGCATTTTGGCGGTCTTTGGCATTGTGGAGGAAGGAATGGAAATAACAACACAACACCTGCTTTTTCACGAAATTTTGAGACCTTTTTTTTTTTCCCTGATTTTAATAGTCACCACAGTGGGATGTGGTTTACGTTTTTTTTTTACTCTCCAGCAATAACAGATTGAGTATGTAATGAATGTATATTGTATCACCATGTGTTGAAAATTATACTTATAAAAGTACTGTACATGGCCAAGTTTCCTCAAGTAGGAACTTCTTTTGTTTTGATGTTTGTTTTAGATGATTTGGCTATCAATTTAGTCAGTTACGCCACAAACAAACTGAAAAAAGTTTTTTAAACAAGATGGAGGGTGGCTGCAGAAAAACCAGTTTGTCTTTGCTTTATGCTCAATTATCATTATCAGTAGTTGACACAGACTAAGTTACTGTACAGTGTACAACATAAGCAAAATATGAGACGGGTTTACAACTATGTAGAAAATTGTTTGACAAAAGAGAAAAAATGTGACAAGAAAAGAAAGCACTCATGGCAAAAGCTTGTCTTAAGATTCTGGCTCCAGTACTGCAAATACCGGTGCTGCAAATACCGGTGCTGACTTGAGCACCAACACTAATTGTTACACAGAAAAGTCTTTCCCAGACACGCTGATAGCAGTGGTACAAGGAAGTCTCTATTTTGCCTATTTTTTTGTTTGGAGTCAAAACTATTTCCAATCTGATCTGATTATCTGATCAAACACAAAGTTATGAAGATGATACTCAGTAGTAGCCTTTAAAACTCTCTTTATGCACATACAGTAGTAGTTGCAACATACTGATACACAAAACTCGTAACATTAGGCCTTATCGTTACATTTCGGATGACGATGTGGTCTCCGGACCCCATGCCAATTTGCTAGGGCAGACTCGTTATCTGAGCTCATAAACCCTACAGAAGCCTGAAATCAGTAGATTTTCAATTATATTTGTAAGAAGTAGAGCAAGGTTTTCAACATTGTGGTATATTGCATGCCTTTTATTCCCTGCTTTTACAATATTTAGCCTATTTTTAACATGAATAATTACCTGTGAATTTTGAAGTTTATTCAAATTTCCTGCACAATGTTAGGAATTATGCTTTGCTACCTACAGTAACTTCACGTTGCTTTCCATACGCTTACAGTACTGCTGTATTAAATGTTAGGGTTAGGACGTACCATAAGTCAGCTGTTGGAAAACCTTGCTCAATGTCCCTTGAACAGGACTGACTCTTCCAAATTCCCACTAGTGTTTGTGTATGTACACTCTAACCAGCACGAGAATTGTGGGATCAAGTTGCCATGGGGTCTGGAACTTGCTCCAGGGTCTCGGTCAAGCAAGAGGTGGAAATCTGGAGTTCCTTACATATCAAAATGGTAAGGAACTGTGTCATGTCAAAAGTTGGCTGGCAAGTCCACTGTAGCTGCAGGCAATGCCGCTGCATCTGCTGGGTGTTGTCAGGATAACCTCAGTAACAATGTGTAAGTTGCTGCACTGCCTGCAACAACTTTCCAAGAGGTATATGAGGGTACTGGATAGAGCGGTTGCAGTGGCCTCCCAGCCACATTTTCACAGTTCACAATTAGGGTTGGGCGGTACCAGGGAAAATCAGTACCGGTATTCGCAGCGCATCAGTACCGGGATTGAGAACGTATTCAACGTACTAAAAACAAGACTACAGTAGAGGTTCTGTGCGTTGTTGAACATGATAAAAACAACAGGTTTTTTGCTGTATATACTGTGGTAGTGATGTAGTAACTTAACTTATATTCATGTCTTCGTGTAAATTCATTGACAAAAAACATCAAACGGCGAGGTGAAAAGTTTCGTTTGTGCAGCTTCACCAGGGTTTGAGCGCAGCACTGTACACAGCAACTAAATTGGCCACCAACTTTTGCCCATGTGATCATGTATCAACATACCCAGTCGCCATTTGCTGCTTAGAAATTCTTACACTATGTTAGGTGATCTGATTACTGTACAACATTACTTACAAATTAATTTGTCACACCAAATCATTGAAAACTTGTCTTGTTTTGTTGTACTTTCTCCAGAAATACAAACAAATTCGCTGTCATGCCGCTACACAAACAATGTAACTTTCATGATACAATCACACAACTGTGTGTGCATCGTATAGTACTGTTGTTTGAAGCTGTACTATTTCAACGGGCAATTTTCACCTGCTGATCACCTCCTCAGTTCCAAGCTGACAATGCCCCGCCCTAAAGACCTCAGTGTCAAATGACTGACAGCCTCGAAACGAAAGCTACAGTATTGTGTACAAGTTTGTACAGTAGATCAATTCGTAGGCTTTACTTCCCGCCGAGTTTCAACAGCCAATTATGAGTTTAAAATGCTACTGGCAGGCAGGATTTCAGTTCATAATTAGACGCAAGGCCAGAAACGTTGCTTATGATAATGAATCGCGGAAATTCTCAATCCAGCTTATGCACTGGTGTGAATGAAATTAATTGTGTCAAGTGGCCCCGTTTGTCGCAATTCATAGCATACAGTAATTAGTGCGCGAAAACTTCTCTTCCACCGAGTGTGCCTGCAAGCCCTGCCTATTGCTGTACAGTAGTCAGTGGTTGCCAGTTTGCATTTTTAGCACCAAAATATGCAAATTTTGTTCGTTTTCTATCTTTGTGGGCTGGTAAAAATTAAAAGTGCATGCATTTTGGTGGCATAATTGAACTACTGTAACTATAAAACACCCGCTCTATCAAAAGATTTCAAAACATTTTTTGCCTGATTTAGAAGTCACCCGAGGTGGGACGTTAATGAACAGGTTTACAATTTAATCTCCACTTGTAGCAACATAGATTGAGTATGTACAGTACAGTAATGATGTATATCATTTTAAAGTGTGCTGAAAACGTCGACAAGTGTCACACTGTACAAAAATACGATGTCAAGTTTCCTCAAGCAGGAACTACTCTTGCTTGGGGATTTTTTTTCAGGTGATTTGGCCGGACAGTTGACGGGTTACCCCACAAACAAACTGGCAACCTTGATTACTCTATATAGTCACTGTGAGCCCATCGATTGAGTAATGAATGAAGCTGGATTACATTGGATAGTTGTAGCAGCAGGATAACCTAAAAAAGTTATGCCACATACTGTATATAGGAAGCAGTTAAAGTTAATATTTTAAAACACAAACTTCCTCATAACTCAAAAACAGGAGGAGATACAGACATTTTCCTTTGGCTGAGGAAATTTCAAGAAGTATTTTAAGTCTGATCTTTCTATCTGTGCAATTTATTTGTTAATCGGAGTTGATCCGACAGAGTTATGATGATGTGTACCGATTCAATGAAATTAAAACTCTAACAACACATTTCTGAAGTCAAATTTTTGGATGGGATTGTCCTAAACTGTTCATGGTGAGTAATATGATACTGAACATGTTTTATAGACCAATCAGCAGTTCAACCACATAAATGTCCCCCGACTTTGTGCTCAAATACCGTAAAGAGCAATTTTAAAACATTTCAAACTGTTTGTTTCAGTTTTCTTTTTAGTTTTTTTAGTTTCCAAGAAACCTGATTTCCATGAAGTTAGGCATGTTTAGGCATGTAGCATGCTTGAGGATCTACATAGCCTAGATATGATAGTAAATATCATGTATGTAACGCCAAAAATTGACACAAAGAGTGACTAGTTGCCAGGTTGTTTTAGATACATATTTATTCACGAACATTAATTTGGAATAAAGGAAGTAATTCCTAATTCCCCAGCCCTGCTTCTCGTTATATTGGAGAAAAGGAGTAAACTTGTTATCTATCCTCCAAGAACATTCCTAACAAACACTTTTCAAGAGAAACACTTTTCAAGAGAAATCTTCATCACAGATTGGAAAACACATGTGCACACAATGGAGAGTTGATGCAAAGTGGCACTCACTCAGATAGAAGTATTAGTCATTACTAACTATGACTAATGGGTGATATAGAGGGCTTAAGAGGGTATAACATTAAAGGGGTGCTCAATTTGCCATTGTTACACACATATCCCCAACGGCAACTCATAGTCACGCTTCATCTCAAGCCTCAAGGTCATAAAAAATGTCTTGAATGAGATGAAGGGCGGCTGCAGAAAAAACAGCTTATCTTCAATGTTGTTGATGTTTTCGGCTTTTTTTTTTTTGCTTCATGATTGCTATTAATTGATACATACTCAGTTATAACCAGAAAAGTAACGTTTGGGTTTGGGGCTACATAGAAACTTGAGCTTCAAACCAATACGTTCAGAAATAGAGGGAAAAAAACAGCTGGGATCGAACCTGTAGCAACAACGTCGCAAATCTGCTGGAGTAACCGAATGAGCCACTTCATGGATGATTACGTGGAGCAAAAGAAATACGCAAAGTTAGGCGGGGGGAACGCATAAATAAAACACCGCTGGAATTAACCTAAACGTAACTTTTTCTGTTTCTTTGCAAGAACCAGAAATAGAAAAAACAATGGGCATTACCTGTCTAACTTTTGTTGAATTCATAATACTTCAACCCAGAATTTCATCATTTTAGTCAAATGTATATACAAAACAATCTGCTTAAATGTCCCATCAAGTTGGCAAGTTCCATTAAGTGACATACTATAACCGCACATACCGACATACTACACTGCAAATTCTGGACACTTAAAGTCTGGAATCCGTAGTCCTTGTATGTAACTGTCAAGTGATGGACCTCTAGTTTTGTAAATACATTGCTTTCTTGGTGTGGATTGGTGAATTCATAATTGCTTGATACTGACCATAGGTTCTCATTTAATTCTCCTTTTTATTTTCAGGAGGAATTAGACATCAAAGTTTTGCAATTCCAAACAAGAAACTTGTACCTCTAGCAACTCTCCGTGGGAAATAAAATCGAGAATGAACTCCGGAACAAGATTGAAGTGCTCCAGCAGAGGCAAGTCACAAATGAAGCGGTCCTTTCGCTGATGAACAAATATTGGACGCAGCTGGAGGGAGAGATAAAAATGATATTCAGGAGGTTCGAAGCCCATCCGAAGATCACCGTCAAACAGGAAGAGGTGATCTTAGCACCAAATGTGACTGACCAAACAAAGGATGGTGATGGAATAGAACCCGCAGGTGATGCAGCAGAGGGGACAAAAGAAGAACAGTCAACAGGAGTTAAAACGGAAGACAGTGATGTCAAAGAGGGCAGCAGCAACATTGAGGACTCCAAACCCATTTCTATGGATATCTCAGAAGACCAAACTGAAGACAAAATGGTGACAGTAGTTGAAATTACGGAAGAGGAGGAGGATGATAAACATGGTAATGAAATCTTCTAATGAAAACCTAAGTTGAGCAAGCTGCATTTATTTTCAAGGAGAAAACCATCTGACATTAGTGTAGCCTTGTGTCAAGCACTCGAAGCATGCAAGCAATCAGTGTGTGGTCCGGGGCCCACTCTAGGGCCCACCAGGGTCAAGGGGTAGAACCCCTTATTGGGGTCAAGGGGGTAGAACCCTGAGAAGATTTGAGGTTCCTAGCATGTCAAAGGTGTAAAATTGCTGCAGCTGAGCACAAAAAATGTAACTGAAAACTCATACAATATTTAAAAAATCAATCACAAAAGCTCAGTTTCGTTAGACTATTTGCGTAGTTGCAATACTGTAGGCTATGCCTTTTAAAATGTGAAGAATAAGTGACTTTCACAAAATATCAGAAACGAGTGAAACCTGAGTCCGATATTAAGCTATATATAGGCCTACAATAAAGGTCTTGATCATGGCATTCTTCACTTAAAAGCTAGGCATCAGTCCCGAAGCAAATGATGAAACGGAAACTTTGTGTGGTATTTTTGCACAGAATCATAGAGCAGGCTATGCACTGTCAACTATAAACTGTACTATACTAAGAGCTCTGTGTGTTTTTGACTTAGGAAAATCCTGGAATGTTTCCAAGAAAATTTTTTAACTGCAAAACTGTCAACACACATACCGAAATGGTAATGTCTGTATCTGTCATGAAATAGCTCTGGTGTAAGCAAAAAATAAACATTCTTCTTTCTTTGCATTCCAGAATATTGCTTCTTGGATTCTCTTCTCCTTAAATCGCTCTTTGGCTTGCTTCACTACTTTTTAAACATGCATTTCTTTTCATGTTTTTGCTCTTCAATGTTGACAATTTTCTCATTAATTTAAGGTCTTGGTTTGGTGTTTGGACGTTAACCCTAGATAGACTCATTTAAAACACCTGCGACATTTATCACATTCATAATGCTCAAACCGGCCACCTGTTAACAGGCCACCTGTTGCGGCTAGAAAATTTGTACCAAACTTTGTATTCCTGATGAATGTGACCATTAACAGGCAGTAGAGAGTTGCTGCAAAAAGAGTCCAAAATAAAAGTCATTTACCATATTTTAAAATTGTTTGAAAAAATGTGTCCAGACATGCAGGATTTCCCGCGACCGTCATGGATTTCCCGCAAACCAGGTACGGAAGGTTCGCAAGGTTTACCAATGCTGGAAATGTTTAAACAATGTATGGAGCTACTGTAGTACAGTACTTCAGAAACTGAATTTGTAATCATTGTATGGTGCTACTACTGCAGAAGCATAAACTATAATCAGTGTACTGAGCTAGTACTGCCAAAACAAAACCTTTAATTAATCAGTGTATGGAGCTAGTACTGCAGAAGGAAACAAGTAAACAATGTAGGTAATACTGCAGAAACAAAAGTCCTCTAATGTTTGTGGAGCTGGTACTCCAGAAACAAAGCCCGTACAGTAGTTTAGTGTATGGAGCTATCAAGCTAGAATCAAAACCTATGAGTGTATAGAGCTACTGTTGTACTGCAGAAGCAAAACCTATGATGAATGTATGGAGCTATTACTGCAGAAACTGAACCTGTAATCAATATATGGTGCTAGTACTGCAGAAAGTAAACCTGTAATCACAGTATTTAACTATCAAGCTGTTAAAGCAGAATCCAAATTTATGAGTGTATGTTGCTAGTACTATAGAAACAAAACTT
Source organism: Stichopus chloronotus (assembly GCA_021234535.1). NCBI lineage: Eukaryota > Metazoa > Echinodermata > Holothuroidea > Aspidochirotida > Stichopodidae > Stichopus > Stichopus chloronotus. The sequence continues at coordinate 4,265,450 of CM037831.1, forward strand.
CCATACACGTATGATATTTAGAACTGCATAAAGTTTGAGGTGCTATTTTCCAGGAGTCACGTGTTTTAGAGATTATTAGAATGTGCAGTATTTAGATTCTAAAAATTCCCTTAAAAAGTGTTTATCTTGGATTTTGAAATGTCCAAACTTTTGTGGACATTGAGGTTCATTGAGAGTCACTTGTTGAAGCTGTCCTATGTGTGATTAGGCAAACTTAAAGGGAATAGGTGGTGATATGAAACACTAACAAAAATGTGAGAATTATCATAGAAATTTTGAAAGTCTATGTGCAATTTTCTACATATACTTAAAATTTGGGGAGGTTCTAAGCAAAAGTTGAGCTTTGTATCCCACTTTTTTGTTGAAAAAGCATGAGTATTTAATTGTTCACTGTGTTGTTCTAGCTATATTTGTATTGTGTAACTATTGTGTAACTTCTTCATGTGAAGTCACAAATTTTATATCGCGAAGACTAGACAAAGAAAAGCAACTTGAAAATCACAAATGGAATCTGGTATCTATAATGTTTGCTAGGTTTTAGCACTGGTTCATGGCAATAAGTCACAAAATGTATGATATTTTCACAACATGTAGGTACAATTTCTTCTCATATGTCTTATGCCTGAAATTGTTGTAAACTTGCACAGTTTAGTCTGTTTTTTTTTATGGCATTAGGAATTAGTCAACCAAAAGGGATTCAGTGATTCTTGATCTGCTGCGTACTTTGTTTTAGCTCAATCCATTTTTCAGAGATGAGTGGAAATGACAACTTCTTGCTATCATGCTTTTCATATTTTTACAGCTAACAATCATCACAAAATTTCAAAAAATTTTGTTTCAATTTCTGTGCAGAACCAGAAGAACTAAATTCATTTTTTATCAAATTCTCAAGCTGTGACCAAGACGAAATCAAAGGGAAGTTAGCAGACATCTTAAAGCTCTCCAAAGAGGCCATTGACCTACTGACAGAAATGCTTTGTAGATTGAAAGAAGACCAAGAGAAAGCTAATACATATTTTAAAGATAAAGGTGAGGATTTTGTTATTAGGTTCTTTCAAAGTAAATCAACCAGCTACCTCCCAGACTGTATTGTTTGTACTGTGGTTACTGAACTTGGACCCCGATTATTATTACATGCATGTTGAATTCCCTTGGCTGCTTCTGTGCAACCTTCCAAATTTAACTACTGTAGTTCATTACCAAAATGATGTAGTAAGGGTTAAGTGCAATCGGTTGCAATGAAAAATGCACTCACAAACCACATCGTTTTACAAATTTGCCTTTGCTTGTTATGTTCTGTAGTACATTTCATATGCCAAGTTAGCCAATATTTTTTTTTTTTTTAATTGTGCTATGTGTCTAGATATATATATATAGAATTGAATTGAAAATTAATTAAATGCCCATGTACGTGATGCTACTGTTTTTGTCAAGTATTTCCCCAAAATGCTTACTCTGTCCTGCAATAAGGCTGTAAAGATTTCTTGTGCTTTTGTTATTATGATGGATGATCTGTTGAGTTTTTAACTACCACTTATATAGTGTGCTGAAAGGTTCAACAACTGACCCTGTAAGTGGACTCTCACTGAATTCCAACCATTCTCACTGCCTTTTTGAACTTGAATGAACTCACAAAACTTCTGCTTGTGTGATGTGGACTTAACCAGACAACTCACAGCTACCTGATTATTGTGGACTCCCTTGAGGCTACCCAGGCTAGCTGTAGTGTATATGTGGGCTCGCCTAGCTGACTGTGTAGGCTAACCTAGCTACGTATTACCCTTAGCAAGTTATTTGTACTTGTAACTGAGTGGAAATCATCAATATTAATGTAAGCTAAACATAGATATACTTTAGGCGTACAGTAGGCTAGGCCTATTTAATGTATAAGATTAATACATGACAGAGTGGGACTGTAGTGGTAGTGGTGGACAAAACTCATAAGGTAGGGGCCTATAGATAAGCCTGGACCTATATAGGGCCGAGACTTCATCAAAGTTCCAATGCGCAAGAATTTTTTTTTCAGATTTTTATAGGTTGCTTCTCCATTATTTATTTCAGTATTAAAATCCCTGCCCCAATCCAACTAATTTTTGCCTGAAAAAATTGAACCATTTCCTCATTTGCAATTCACCTAGACTAGGGTATCGGAGGGGTTGTTGCCACTTGAGATCTCACCTCTAGGATTGCACAAACCGATTTTTGCAGTGACCCACACATTTCTGTAATGCTTACGAAGTTGCAATGTGCAATCTCTGTGGCTTTTGTGAGATCAACTCGTGACTGGATATATAATGCTCTTGTCATAATCTATCATTCTTTTCTCGTACTTGATGTGGTTTCTGGTACTCTTGCAGCATTTTCCCTCACCCTGTTCATTCTTTTTTTTTTCGATATTCCATCAGATTTTGACTGTACTTGGAAGGAGCTACAAGTCAAGTCTGGTGACAAGTTCAAAGAGGATTGGTGAAATTTTGGACTGATATGACAGTTAAAGTACAGTGTTGTAAATTGGATTTTTCTTTGACATCCCACAACTATTGTGCTCAGAATCTGCTGGATCAGTAACTTTCCATTAAGCACCTGGATCTCAAGGACAGACATAAAGAATACTATTTCTTAAAAAGTCTGCAACTTTCTCAAGATGAATAGACCCACCTATAACTGTTAATTAAGGTGAGCTTGCAATGTCATACACATAATTGCAATGACCAATTATCTACCACATATTGGAGGGGTTTGTGGATAAAACTGGATCATATATGAGAAGCATTGTTCTGGTAAATAGTTTTTAACCAAATTGTATCCATTTCATCCTTTGGACAATCACCTAAATGACCCAGTTCTGCGGACTCCAGTTTCCACTCTGGCTAGATGGCCAAGTTTTCTTGCTGCACTTTTGCTTATCATGGGCATAGGCATGGTTCATGGTAATACATCTTCTGCTATTTACCCTCTCTTAAAAACATTTTACTTTCAGAAATGATAGAGGACCTTGAAATCATGAAGCTTTGATAAGGAAGCACTAGTCATAACAGTGCTGCTGTTTTAATCAAGAAATTAAATAACACCTTGAATAAAGTTTAGTTGTCATGTTTGAACTTTCAGAATTACAAGAAGTCTGACATGGAGCTTGAACTGCACTGCCGCAGGAGTTAAGCCTGGAATTGACATATTACCACTTCTACTGAGGGAAGATTCAGACGATTTTGTCCAAAACATTCACACAAGGGTAAGATCTAGTACTTGCTAATAAGTCAAGCATTTGCTGTAGTGTAGTTCCCAAGAAAGTAGTCAATGAGTTGACAAATCAAAACAGAATTGCTGGATGATTGTTGTTTGAAGTAATATTAAATTACATATCAAAACAAGAAGCTTCTATTGACCAGTAGTACAGCATTCCCTTTGAAAATTTTGTTGACCAATTTTGAATGGTATATATAGATGCAATATGAAGTTCATCATTTGATTGAACTGCGATTAAATAGAGCATAGTAAATTCCCAAAAAGCATTGTCAAAAGAACGAAAAAAAAACATTCCTGTCACTAGGAGTCCAGGGTTACACATGGTAGTGAAAGGTTGCACTCCCTGAAATTGTGGCCTTGGGCTGGCAACAGAATTATCCCATTGTTTATGGAGCTACATTAAAGGTCAAGTGATATGTAGCAGATTTCTTTGAAACTTACAAAGATAAAAAAGAAGCTACATTTTAAATGTAAACTGGGTGCACAGGGAAACTGAATAGGCGACATGTGGGCTGAAACACATCTTGACATGAATAAATTTAACCCTAAGTACCTTGTGCTGCACATGGATATTATGCATTATGTTGTGATTACAAGTAGTTGTGTGTTATGCAATTGTCAAATCTGACCTGTGGAATTACTCACGTTACTTGTCAACTTTACAAGCTGTTAACACAAAAGTTGGAAATGTTTCATCACATTTGTATGGAACAAGCTCCTGTTAGGCCCGGACATTTCACCCCGAAAAATTTACAGTCCGGTTCCGTGTCACTTAGTTACATTATATAATGTTCAACTGCCTACCCCAATTATCATTTTTATTTTAAAACTGAAAAAAGGGTCATTATCAAACAACTGATATATGATAGGAAAGCGGCTAAATAACCTTCATTTTAACCACTGCCCTGCAATTTCAGGACTCCTAACCTAAGGCTGAGTCAATTTCACTTTGACGTAAGGAACCAAAATGCCCTTTGGCTCTTTTTTTGGGGGGAGGGGACAAGTTTATGTCATGCATGTGACTGAGAGTAGTAGCTTTGCTGGAATAGCTGCTGTCAAAGCTTTTCACATGCTGGTCACAATTAAACTTGCTTACCTGGCAAGTCCACCATTGCATGTTAAACACTAAGAGACTGACAATTGTATGTAAAATGTTTCTGGAAATTATAATTTGTTTTGTTTAGCACCACAAATGGGTTGAGTTTGACCAAATAAGAAGACAAACATGTAAATATTATGAATAAAAACCACCCAGTCTGTTTCAAGTTAGGTATTATTGTACAGTATGGGTAAATTTCTTTGATATTAAAATATAACTTTTGGATCCAGCTGTAGGTTGTTGGACATAGTAAAAGTAATATTCCCTAGCTACTAGATGTCGCATTGTACTAGTTTCAAGGTGCAGTATTGAAGAACTAAATTTGTCAGAGCTGTAACTTCTATTTACTGTTCATGTGTTGCAGCAAGTTTGGTTTACACCCTCTGTTGGGAAGCATGATTCGTCTGGATTCTTGGAAAACAAGACTGAGGAATGTAAGAAGAAGAGATGCAGATGAAACTGTGTTGGAGCCTGCCTCTACTTCATCAGCACCATCATCCGGACTTATTATCAGCACAGTCAACTTAGACCTATCAAGTGGTCAGTTAAGTTCACATATACATGTCACATGTACTGTAAGCAGCTGTCAGTGTTATTTAATTAATTTACCAATGCGAATATTGGTTCACAAAGTTTACAGTACGGATTCTGTGAAGTTAGTTGATGTTGAACATCATGACTGTCTGTCACTATCTTGGGGTATTGGCAGATTTACTCTTATTTTCTGATAGTTACAAAATCAACTTCAGTAATTCTAATCTAGAGGGCATTTACTGAGCATGGTCTGCTGCAGACTACCATATTTTATTGCAGCATAAGCCGACACCATTCATTACACCTTTACTCTATTACAATACTCAGTAAACGATGATCGCTCTCGAAGCACCCAGTAAGTGCTGCGTAAAACTTCTCAAGCTAGGATACAAAACTTTTGTACAACCTAAGAATCACTATTTCAGACATTCGAACAATTTTAAAGTAAGTGAGTGATTTTTCTTGATTACGCATTGTCAAACCTATATTTCTTTGGAAAAATTCATGATTTGATTCCAATTGCATCTCACTGTCTGTTCTATTCTTAACGGAGCGTCCATATGAAGCGATGGTATTGTATTTTTTCATTTCACGTGGTAAGGGCCATTTAAAGTTGCGCATAAGGAATATTTTCACCAACCCTGCTTGGCTTTCGAAGTTACGTATTCACTCAAACACCTGTTTGACCAAAGCATTTCAGGAAAAAAGGGACACAACGACTGTGCTGTTCAAAATGCCCACACAAAAGAAATAAGAGAAGTTCATGCGCTGCTCATTCTCTGGGCAGCAACAGGGAGGAGAGGTTAGGGAGATCTCTCACATGGTAAACGATCTGACCCACTTTTTCAGAAGATGTTTACAGAAAAAGAAAGGAGTGGCACGGACAGAAAAAAAAAGAAAAGAAAACCTGTCTGGGCTTCGTGTTTGAGAGAGTGGGAAAAAGTCTCCAAAGGAGCATGGAACATTTATGAATACACAGGAAACTTTTGCCACACTGGTATTTTATTCTTGAATTACTGCAGTTGTTATGTTGTTTTTTTTTTCTCTCTCTCACACAACTGGTCAGATGGTGTGGGATTTCTGATAGTTGCACGTGCAGGGAGAAACTAAGTAATGTTTTAGTGGCAAGGCATTGAGACGTAGTATTTATTTTTGACCAGGCACTTTTTACAATCAAAACTAAGAGTGCAATTTTAGAATTATCAAATGCATTGTGACATCATTTGGAGTACAGATCAAAAGTGATTTTCTGATTTGTTGTGGCAAAAGGATAAAAAGTGTATATCTCTTTTTTTAATTAACCCCATAACTTATAGAAAATCTTATTCGTGTCAAGAATAACCTTCTTTTGTATTTGAATCACATCCACTGGCATTCAGGTTTTATGAGCTGTAAAAACAAAAAGGGAAAAGTGCACAGCCACTACTCGCTTAGCTAGGGCTCATTGAACCAGTATTACTACAGTGGGCGTTCCTTCTTTGCGATCACATAAAATCATGGAAAAACAGAAACTGGGAATTTTTTTTTTTTGTAAACGTTTTTTAATTGTTGTTAACCATGTTAAGTTGTGTTTATACATACAAGTTACTAAACAAAATGTACTTGTTGCACTTGTTCTCCCACTGAGTAAACTTCAAAAGTTCAAGGAACTATTGTAACACAATATGTAAGTGAATGGTGGGTAAGTTCACCCCAGCAGACCAGCTGCAGGTGGCCACAATACTTTACCTGTATAAATCAGTTTTACATCAGATCAGTGTCTCCCCATGAGCGCTAGCACTGAACAATATGCTATGCCTTGTACTGTTACAGTAACACTAGGGTGCAATGAAACCATAGCCTCAAATGAGGCGTGTCTCTCTTGTTAAAATTAACCTTAACTTTTAATATGAATGAATGGATTGCAGCAATCAATCCCATGGCAAGATCTTCTGTTCATTTCATCATATAACGAAAGTCGTCCTATTTCGCTACATGCATTCGTTTATTACTCCAAATGCAACGTATCATTTTCCGTGTCTCAAAGTTATTTCACCTACAGCTCTTCAAAGACTGAAGTCTTGCGAAGTAAGCATTTAAACAGTAGGTCCAAGACTGGCAAAGTCAAAAAGAAATCATTAGAGGAGACGTTAGATTTAACACAATAACAACAATACAATCAATTTAATAACTTCAATTTCTTGAATAACTTTGCTATTATCTTCTACTCTAATCCTAGCGGACGATAGACATGGCTTAGAATTCTTCTACGTTAAAGTATTTAAACACAGTAAGAGAAAAAGGGTGGGGAGTTGAAGGAAGAAATTCACTTAGCAACTTGACTTTCCTGTCAAAGACTTTGGTAGAAAGTGGGTTTTATTAACCTATTCTCTCGGACACTGCTGTTAGGTTCAAATCAGCTTGAATGAGAAGGCTGTTGTGCGATTCACGGCATGATCAGAGTACTCAATATTTTATTGATGAACTCAAATGTCTGTCAACTTCTCATTTTTTTATTCACTCTTATACCACATATGGTAATATATATATATTTATATCCAGCGGTGAAGAAGGACACAAGGGTGTCCGAAATATACGCTATTTTATTATCATATCTGTGCTCTAATACTGTCATCTTTGTGGTGTTTCTACTTATCAATTTTATATACATATATGCAAGGATATCACTCTAACAACAAAAATGTGTAATGTACCCTGAAGTCTGTTGCAACTGCTTAAAATTTTTAACATACGGTAGTGCACTATGTACGGTAGATTAGAATGGGTGTCATAATGTCACTGTTATATGACTGTGAGCAAACGTCCTATCGGTATAATTTGCATTTTCAAGTTAGGGGTTTCTTTTTGAAAATTATTGCACACTTTTTTTCACTCAGGTTAACCTGGAAGTCATGCATAATAGTCATTTTGTGTGACTAATGTGTGACTACTCATTGTAATTACTTAAATAGCAGACACCACGTCATCACTGTGAACAATTTGAATAAACACATACATTAATCTTTTTCAACTGACTTCCAACATTTTAGTGCTTTATTTTTTTTTTGGGGGGGGGGGGTGTTCTTCTGCCCTTGTTTCAATATCACAGTTGGAGCCGAAAGTGCATCATTTGTATCATTCAAAATGTTTGAAATTAGTTTTCTGGTCGACAAGATGCATTGGACTTATTACCGCCTCATTGACTGGATTTTATTTAGCACATGTGGTACAAAGCGGTACATGGATTTGACTGACCTAATCCTCCCTTTACTCCATAATAATGTAGCACACGCCTTCTTTGATCCAGCGTGTGGGTATTTCTTAAATATACCAAAATGAAGGGAGGGGTTAATCCTCTACTGGACTGTATGATTTGACGAATTGGGATCGGGAGTGTGGTCGATGCTTACGGAGAAAGGCGGGCTATGGGGGTATACCAGTTGCACCCCTGATAAACATCAAAACTTCCTCACCAGTGGAACTAGTGTGTGTAGATTATTTGTCCTTGGAACGTTCAAAGGGAGGTTATGAGCATGTACTAGTGGTTACGGACCATTTCACTAAATACGCCCAGGCTTTTCCTACTCGTGACCAAACTGCGCGCACAACCGCGAGAGTCCTATTTGAGAATTTCTTCATGCACTACGGCTTTCCCGCGCGTCTGCACTCGGATCAAGGGCAGAACTTTGAAAGTGAGATAATTGCACATCTCTGTCGCATCGCAGGCATTAAGAAGTCGCGAACAACCCCGTATCACCCCCAAGGGAACCCGATTTGCGAACGATTCAATCGCACACTACTCAATATGCTAGGGACCCTCAGTGAGGATAAGAAGTCTAATTGGAAGGACTACGTAAGTCCTTTATGTCATGCTTATAACGCAACCAAACATGCGTCTACTGGTTATTCTCCGTATTATTTAATGTTTGGTAGAAATCCGCTGCTTCCGATCGATCTAGCTATGGGAATACCTCGAACCGAAATTTCGAGACGCACCCAGCATGAGTACGCAGAGCAGTTGCGCCAGCGTATGGATTATTCATACAGAGCAGCCGCGGCGGAGATGGGCAAAGCGGGAGCAGCAAATAAGGCAGAATATGACAAGAAAGCAAGGGAGTTTGAACTGAATCCAGGTGATCGGGTGCTGGTAAAGAATGTTTCAATAAGGGGAAAACAGAAGCTAGCCGATAAATGGGAGAATGATCCGTACATAGTTGTGAGAAAACCAAATGAAAGTATTCCAGTATATGTTGTGCGCCCAGAAAACTCTAGGAAAGGTGAACGCACCCTTCACAGGAATCTCCTGTTACCAATCTCGTTTCTTCCCCGGCTCAGCGCCGAAATCCCCACTAAGGGGAGTCCCAACAAGAAGACGCCACCCAACCAGTGCGAACAGGGGACCAGTGATGTTATTGGTGAAGGGGAGGAGGTCCCAGAGGATGAAGTACTCTTGGTGGTGGATCCTCCGCCTTCCCCAGGGAGTAACCCTGCGCTTAGACCGGATGCGCCTGCATTTATCCCCAGTCCCACCCCAGTTAGCTGTGAGGCTGATACTGCAGCCGAAGTGCCTGAAGAGGTTGAGGTCTCAACTCCTGCAGAGCTTCATTGTAATAATGATACATTACCTAAGTGTACACAGGGTGTGTTAGACAAGCAGTCAGTATCTGTAAATGTTTCGGATGACACTCTGGTGAGGGGTAATAATGATATTAGAAGATCAACGAGGGAGACTAGGGCACCAGCAGTCATGGAGTATAACGAGCTTGGTAACCCGAGTTGGGTTGCAAAGGCAAAGTTTTTAGTAGCTATTAAGAAGGAGTTTGAAGGAAACTCCGATGACATATGTAGGGCAATGCTGGATATTGTAAGTCAAGGTTAACTTACCTATCCAGAGGGATTTTTTTTGGTCATTTCATTACTAGGTTTTTATCCGAATCACGTAAGAGGAATGTTTTTTTTTTTTTTTTTATGTAGACATGGGGTATGTCTTGTATCTTAATGACGGGAGTCATTTTCATTTTGAAGGAGAAAGTGTGAAATAGGGGGAATTTCACAAGTGGAATATTTGTTTTCAACCTGTTCCGGTTGGGGTTTTTTTTTGTAATGTGCATTAGACCACTAACTCTTAACTTTGTTCTCTTTCTGTTCTTATACTGTTTGTCATCTTTCCAAGTAAACATTAGTGAGGGTCAGTGACCGTGTCCTTTCCCAGTAAAACTTCTTCTTTATTCTCCAGAGGGATTAGAGTCTTGAAAATGGGGTTTGTTGTCTCCTTTCTGTGGGAGGCAGAAAACTAGTTGTTTATCATCTTGGTGGTTAAGCAGGGAGTGTATGGTTTATTGCCAAATTGGGACAAAGGGATGACTGGTTTAGCTCATGAATCCTCAGAGGACATGGTAGTGAGTCAGAATGTGTCATGTATGTGACCTAATTAATATGAAGCATGTAGCTCTGGCCAATGGTCAATTTATTTTATCTAGAAGACTCACTTCATTGGTTGATATGCCATTTGTTTTGGAAAAGTAGCCCATCCCTGAAAGTTACATGGTATACAGTGGTATGCAATATGAGTGTATTGTACATGTATCATACATAGGGTTTGCTATAGGGAGAGTTCCCTTAAATACTAAGTGCATGAATTAAATTAAGTGGAGAACCCAGTTGACTTCCGCACTGGAGGGTTGCTCACATTTTAAGGTAGCTTTCAAGCATATTGATTTCTGCTGCCAAGTTAAGACCGACTTAGACAAGTTTTTGCTGCTTTCAAGAGGAATTGTGTCTATAAGGTTCGCTTCACAATCAGAAGGATTTGTGCAAGTGGTGACATTATTCTTATTATAGTAATTTGGCCCGAAGGTGAGGCCGGGAGAATAAATTACATACCCTTTCAGATAGCAAGTTTATTCCGTATTATTATTACTATTCCGTATTTGTCTGTTCCACGTGGAGATCGGAAATAAAGAGGCCGGTAACTTTTACGTCGTGTTTTCACTTTATTTGAGGAGTTGAAGTTAAACGCACACAGCGTAACTCTTTCTTGGGGAAGTGCGGACCCCCATTCGACGTAGCTGCATCGGGGTCTTAGATGCGCCCCTCGAATCTATAGTGCGCTGGCGTAAATCGGAAGGAACCCTTTAGCATTTATTTCATTTAATTACATTCGTGGAGCTTGTGGAGTTGTTTGTTGTTGGAATTGGTTCAGCTGGTACTAGACGGCGAGGACAGGGGGAAGGTACAACGAGAAGAATCTCTACCAACCACGGTGACGTAGTCAGATCAGCCAAACCCCCTTAATTATACCCCACTGTGACAATTGAACTTCTTTTAAAATAATCTATGTCCCCATTATAACAAATACATATTCTAGTCGCCCCCTACCCTAGTTTCCCTTTGTCGTGATCTGATTATTAGTGTCTGCGAAATCGTCAAATCATACAGTCCAGTAGAGGATTAACCCCTCCCTTCATTTTGGTATATTTAAGAAATACCCACACGCTGGATCAAAGAAGGCGTGTGCTACAATAACATTGACAACATTCACACAATAATATTGTTGCAATAAACCAACTTCAGTGTGGGCCTCAAACATGACGAACATGGACTGATGATGTTTCTTGTTGCAAGGAATATCATCCCCATTTAGCCGTTGAATTTATTTCAAATTGACAGTTTTTCTGTGATACATAATAAAAAAGACAGAATTAAAAGAAGTAAGCAAAAGATAATAACAAGTATAACTGACACGAGCCAATAACAACAACAGGTTAAAGGTGTTAATAGTATTAAGTAAAGAAAAAAGTTCAGCAAACTAAGCACTATCTCACTTAAAGATATAACTTACTGTAACTAAAAAAATTGTCCTAATAACCTTTACGTCGATCTCATATAGCCGTGATTTAATCGGCAAACATTTATCAGCTATTCGTTTCCTTTACCATATTGTCGTATTAGTAGGGGAGTTACCGTCGTGGTATGGCTACCCCAGGGACAGATGTTCTACAACACAGAAAGTTCCCGATATAGTAGAGAGAGAGACGTCGGAACAGAAGAATCCAGAGAATGAGAGTCCGATTTTGTGATCAAGGTTTCATTTTATTCGTTGATTTCACTGGCACATGAATTAATGAATTAAGTTGACAAAAAAGATTAGATATTAGGTATAGCAAGGTATACGATGTCACAGGCCTGCATAGTGTACAGTACCGGAACGATGTTGACAGATCGACGAGAAATTGACCAGTGCGGACCTCGTGGCTGACGCTTGGCCTCATGGCTTACCGGAGTAGATGGTCACAAGGTCTACGTGACAACGTCGACCAATCATAGAGCAGACGATTTTCTATATCATCGTATGTAAATCGTTGCTATCCGTGATCTACCAATCAGCTAAGTAGTACGAAACCTTTCCACGAAAGCAGTGTCTGAGTTTTCTATTTTTAATGTTTTACCTTGTCTTATCTGACTGTCTGAAGGGAATAAAGAAAAGGTTAATAAACTCTGGTAAACACCGGAAGACGGAACTTTGCATGATCCTTTTTGAGTACGTTTGCGTAATGAATGATCATCTCTATACAATAATATATTCATCGCACGTATCGCCTTGGACTGTAAACCTTTTTCGCAAGATAGAATAGGTCGTAAACCTATAAAAATAATTGTAAACCTATGATTTGTTTCCTGAAATGATGCTTCAGCGTGTTTACCTTCTAAAATGTGACTATGAGACGAACGTGTATTCGCTTTTTTGACCACCACAATATTGTGCGAATCAATGGAAATAATACTAATCACTTTTTTCGATGACATGACCGTTGATTACGTCAAAATCTGGTGGTAAACAATAATGTCAATCATTATGTTCTGAATTTAGTGAGCTGGTAACATCGCCATCAGCTCGAAGTAAAGACGGGGCTCTCTCCTCGTAGAAAAGTCTTAATGTGCTGCAAAGGCAAAGAAAAACGGCGATATTTTGCATTTGCAGTAGGAATGTATACGGCGAGTCGTGACGATTCCAGTTTCAATAATTAGGCATATGTTGCTGATAATGTCGGTTAATTTGGTGAACAATATAATGCAAAATATGAGACTCAGAGCAAGCCAGAGAGAGAGAATAAAAGATTTCCCGGCACTACATATATTGGAGGGGGACGAGATTCCTTGCCATTTCTCTAGCAGCTGATAAGCGGATGACGTGAAAAATAATAGGAATTATAACTCTTACGTCATGATTACAATAGTACAATGAAATGCTTTATTTTAACTTTCTTCCATTTCCTTTGATTGTCCTTTGATTACTTTGCCGCCAAATGCTAATCATGACGGCTCTCAAACTGTTCCCCAAAACTCGAAACCTGCCACAATATTTCGTATATTCATACAGTCCAATACATGCGTGCAGCAACTCAGACAATCCTCGGCAAAAGTTATGGAACAATTGCACACAACCAGTACTGTATGCATTTTACGCCAAAACCATGAAAAAGTCTTTTTTATTATGATTGTTAACAAACAAGTATAAACAAATGAATCCCCGAAATGAAAAGTATGTACATATACTTCTTATTGTTATAGTCTAAATTCATACTATTTCAGCTCAACAATCCTCAGACCCAAAGGACTCTTTTCATACAATTCTCATGCTCCTTATTAATACCTGAGCATTTTTCTCAAATCTTTCTCCTGTGTTTTCGCTAAGAATTGAGACGAATTCGTTTCAGTGTTGAACTTTTGTGTAACAGCGTCCCTTCATTTCTGTCATATCACTGAACATATGCGTAGATGTAATTATTTAGGTTGGCGTGTCGATGGTGCATTTCTTCCTTCCTCTTAAGTCTTACACTTTGTCTTTCCTAAAGCTGTAACTGTTGCAACGCCTCTGTCACAAGACTTCGGTGTTGTGACACAGTATGTCATATCACGCTATCATCTGACCATGCTTTCGTCTTACCCATACACACGTTTGTCTAAAATCCTCGACATAAATTAATGACTGGTATACCCCGTATGTTGAAAATAATACAATGCAATTTCGGGTTCCAGCGAAGTTCCTATCACGACTCTTAAAGTTGCCCAACAAATTTAGGCCGCTTTTCTACACCACCGTACATTCGTATGTTCCCATAGCTGTGTAGATGAGTTCAAGCAATCCTCGACAAAACCACATGTGACAGTACCCCTCCCCCCCCCTCCCCCATTTAATGTTGAAATTGTTCAGATTGGAATATCTGACGGTTGGGACACCCCGCTCCCCTTCTCCGTATTGGCTACACTGATAATCAGTGTGCACAGGATACGTTCACTCATGAAGCGCAATGTTGTCCCAACCAATGGGTATCCTAAATTTCAACAGTGAAAGAGGGAGAGCGGGGGACGGTGTCTCACTTATTGTTGTCGAGGATTGTCTGAACTGCTGTACACATGTGTGGGAGTATTGGGAATATAACTATACGAACATGATAGAGCACAGGTGCAACTATTCTCAAAATAGTCTTAACTATAGTCTCAAGCATATTTTCAACTGGCCTCAACTAGGCTCAACCTCAGTTTTCAAGTTTAGTATCAAATAGTCTCAACTTAAAGTAGAATGTGCTGTTTGAAGGAACAAAAATAGCCTTTACGGTTGATCTTCTATCATTTTCTATCATTTGATACCAATGTGGGTAATAACATGCCATGCCAGGTTTCTTTCATTAAAAAATTCATTAATTAGAGTGTTAATTACGGTAGAAAGAAGAGCGATTTAGTTTTTTCGGGTAAACAGCGGAACTGGACCTTGTGGTAAATGTGCAGCACTTCCACGTGAACACTGCTACAACGAAACGCCAACGCAAAAGCATTTCCTTTAGAAATTAGGCTATACGTGGACAAATATACCTGTACAGGAGTTTTCATAGCTTTCTGCAACTATATGAAGTATAAGGAGTCCTTTGGTGTACTTTGGAAAATTTCAAATTAAGTCTCACTGTCATACACTCTGCATCGAAATATGCCTCATCAATCCAGAAAAAAACACCATATATATATATATATATATATATATATATATATATATATATATATATATATATATATATATATATATATTCACAAAGAAATCATAAAGAGAAAGGGTTTGAAACCTGTACCTAAATAAACTTACCCACCTTTTCGTAACTACAACTTATTGTTCCACTGGTCTCAACCTATTGTCAGAAGTTTAAATACATGCTGTTGCCATGGCAGTGATGATCTGTCATAGCCCGATGGCCCAAATGGACCCACCGTGCCACCCCTTCCCCCACTTCTGGACAATATGAGTCCCGTGCTACCGTAAGCCTTTTCTACCGTGCGAAAAATTTTCTTCCATAAATTAGTAAGTTTTCGTACTTCAGTTTGAATCTCAACTGAAGCCTAGGCCTAGATAACGTCATGAATGGTAAAAAACAATCGTAAATAGTTGACTCCAGTTACTCTACAGACCAGTGGGAATAAGCCCCCTTATAGATATCTCAATCATTTCAGACTCCGGTTATTTCACAGAGAAATGCAATATAAAAGATGTCACAACCCCCTTGACTCCAGTTTTATATTCCAACACTGGATATGAATAACCCCCCCCCCCCCCATGCATCTCACCCTCCATTATACCCCTGTTATTCAACAGACTAGTGCGAACTTTCCGCAAAAGAAAATACTTGCTTCACTCCTGGTCATTGTGCTCTGTGCTATCGTATGGTAACACTACTTACATGTACGTTGGTGTTTAGCTTTCTACTTTAAAATGACGTAAAACATTGAAAGAATTAGAGTAAGTTAAACAACGACCTTCCCGAGTGAGTTATCATGCACTATACAAATGTACAAAGTCCGATTTAGGCGAAGTAAGTGTAGTTTACATTACGTTATATAGCGACTTAACTATTGTTGTGTTAGGCCTACATGTATACCTGGAAGTGTTCCTTATAACAGGAACATTGTTGTAATAATTTGTTGGGCTTCCTTTCGGTCATTTCTGGTAAAATGAAATCATTTCATTTCTTTGTGTATCTTCCCCTCGGTAAGTTCGTTTTACTATCTTACCGTATTTCGTTATGATCACCACAGTGACAGCAGCAAGTTGATGCTTTGTCTGCAGCAACGCCTTTTCCTGTACTGCAGCTAGTCCTGTAGCGAGTTGGTACGCGTGTTGGTTAAATAAACAGTAATTATTACACGACGTTGTTCATTAACATTAGACAATATGGGTATGATAACAGTCTAATCGTGACTTAAGGTATAGGTAGTCATATTTTCTAATCAATGCAATCGTCGCAATATACTGTAAAGCCTTTAGTGAAAAACAATGCTACGTTTTCTTTGCGAAAAATTGTCATACCGTCGGTGATACGCAGCGTGATGCAAGTTATTTATCTGATTCGTACACTTCAGAAAGAATTCAAAAAGGCCATCATTTAAGGGTTTCGTGACGTGCATCTAGAACAGAGCACTCTTCAAGCAGAAGTTGTGAGTAAACTCAGAGTCAGAATCCGTTGGGATTTTGTCTATGTCTGTTACGTTTGTTCAGATTTTGCTCAGACTTTTCAAAGTTTGAGAAAAATGCAAAACAGATGACGTGGGGGTGCTGCACTGCGTCGTTCTAAAGTTTGTTAGGCCTAAATATTTTGCTTCTTCACTACATATTTACTGAGTTTCACATCAGTGGTACAGTAAGCGATATCGATATTTTGAAGAAGAAAATACATGCTTCGAAAATAAAACCATCTGGGCATATAAAATTCTGAAATGTCTCATAAAATAAAGGTTTACATAAACAAAGTAGTAACATAAAACATCATATTAGTCCATCTCTTGAAGTCACGCATTTGCATACTAAGCCAATGTTTATTCATGATACAGCTATGAGACACTAATTTGCCTTTAAATTTGTCAGTCTTTGACGGATTTTTATGAAATTTGTAGCTATTGATGACATTTTCAATGCTTAATGCACCCAATACTCCGAAATGTCATTTTTATGTCACACGACCTTAAACGGTGTTCCACATCAATATGCAACAAAACATTTGTTACAAGTTTCCATCATTAGGTCAGTGTCTTTTCATGTTCTTTGCACGGTTTTCGTCTAAGGCTAACTTACGGGATGATTTTACAACGAAGAATGTATACGTACCACCTTTAAGTCGAAATTGAAATTGCTCTTCAGCGCATTCCTCCCCCCCCCCCGTTCCCCCTTCTCGGTCTCATTATAATGTTTACACTGAACTCCTTTATAGTGGGAAGTGTTTTTCAGAGTTGCAACTGGCAACAATTGTTGGTATTAGTCAGGGATGATGCATGAGTAATACACGCCCGCTGTGCGGGCTATCGCCCCACACGAAGATAGCAGGAAAACTTACCAAGAGCATGTGTAATCTACCGTGAACTAAATAAAGAGGGGTGAGGGGGTAGCGGCAGTATATTAGAGATTCAAATCCATAACGACAAATACTGAAAAACAATGCCCCCACCCCAATACTGCTGTTTACCAAGTTTGCCTCCTATCTGAGAGACCCCTAGATTAAATTGCAAATCGTAAAACTGACCCAATTTCACTAGGGTGTCTTTATTTATAGACATCTGTTTGTGCATATTTGATCAGCATAATAACGTAATCATCAGTTTATTGGAAAATTGTCCTCTTTCAGTTTACCGTAATTTGGCCTATCATGTACGGTCATGGTGTTACTAGTAATTGGTCGAATTTGTATACCGAGTCAATCATTGATGCCTGTTGTGTTCGACGTTGCACGGCCCCACCACATGTTCGAATATTGTGACACAGTCGATGGAGTCTGTCGTTTAGGCGGCAAACATCGGCCATCTTAGATTGGACTTACGTACACTAACTGGGCCATTGATTACGGGAACGCTTCATATGACCTGGCGGACACGCTTATATTGTTTTTTACTTAAAAGGTTTTCGTCGTAGTGCAATGTCTGTGGACAGATTTACAATTCGCAATGAACTTTTCTCTAACATGTATTTAAGATAGCTTACCTTTGTGCACGTACCGGTTCTGTGAAAAATGTCGACAACCACAATAAATGAGGCCAATACAGCTCTCAATCTTCCTTAGAGAGGGCACCTTACTGTGTAAAAGATTTAGGGGAACGTTTTATGATATGTAACAAGCGACTAACGAATGGAAAATAGGCCTAGTATGTAATTTTCGATTCTAGGACCATGATTACTTCTTAAAGGGAGATACGGCGTTTGGAACTCAAAAAAAAAATGACAAAATTTAGCTTTACTCATTGTTAAACCATTTAGGCTCATGAATATAAACATCTACAAACTCTGTATCCTAAAGTCTGTCTCCTCTAAACGTTATGCATGAGTTTAAAGGAAGATACATCATTTGAATTCTTGAATGATTGGGTGAACAAATTAACAAACAACTGAATTTCTATTGGTGATAAACTTATTCCTTGAAAAAGAAAATACCATCGTCCAGCCTTCTTTGGGTAATACATCATTTGTTCACAAATAATTGGTTTAAAGAATATATTTTGTTTTTATGCAAAAGAAACGTTTCAGATTCCTTTTAAGCTGTATGCATCTCACCTGTTGCTTACAATATGCCACAACTATAGACACAATCAATGCCAACTTCCCAAGGTGTTCATACTATAGGTGCCCAAGCGTTAAGGAGGTAGTAGTGTAGGAGGCTGGGGTCATGACCGAGCACATAACCACGAGGTGGGGGAGCATGAGGCACTTGCCCCCCCCACAAAAAATAATAAATAAATAAGAATCTTCAATGACATGTCCTACTTTTTTGGAATACAAATACAGGGAGAAAAGATGTGAATCTCGCACCATTTTGGATCTACAACCCTTGAAAATTTTCAAAGACTCTTTCCCCTAGCCGAGAAAACTGCAACATTGATGTGCCCCCCCCCCCCCCTTAGCATTGGTTAGTTTGGATACGGGCCTAGCCATGACTTAAAGGTCGTTGACGCCATTGCGAGGAGACGCCGGGATAATGTCCTATAGCAACGTAAAAATCCTATTCAGTTTCCAACTATGGTCTGCTCTTCCAAGAGGGGTTGGGTGGGGCGGTAATTAAAACTGGAATATAACTTGTACTGGCAATCGCCTGGTCATCTATCTTTGTTCTTTCTCAGTGTTTCAACCAATACAAAGTATTGAAAAGATCAACTGTCACAAAGTCTGAAAGTGAACTATGCACTCATATTTCAGATACTTGGATATGAAAAATTTCCTCGACATTTTAGTCGGCCCTACAAAATTCAAACTCTACAAGAAAGCATCGCAGTCGATCGCCGTCTCTTGATATCAAACATACCAATGGGAATAGATGTGGATATTCACCTATATTCAAAAATGGGGCCAAAACAACGTTCTTTTTTTCTTTTCTTTTTTTGTAGTGGCTATGACATGTCCCGCGAAACTTGAAGTTCACTGACAAATTTTCAACTCATATTCCAGATTTAACTCATTAAGTAGGTCGACGTTTATATGCTGCTATATGTCGAAAGCGCAGTTGTCAGAGCATGTTCATAAGCTCAGCCTACATCGCCCAATAAGTTCTGAACGAAGTAATCATCAACGTCTTACATAACTTGACTCCTACTGTCATACAGTTATCAGAGCGTATTATACAATCCATTTTAAAAGTCTTTAAGAGTCTTAACAATATTCAAGAAAGCTTCTTCGTCTTTTTTCTTCACATTTTCTCGTCAAAATAGACACTTAAAGGGAAATAGGGCGTTTAGAATACACCAACATGACACCCAAAAGAAAATAGCGGTAATCATTGCTAAACCATTCAGTGTCATCAATAAACATCTACCAAAGCTTCATCTCCTCAAAACATTATGCATGTGATGAGTAACGGAAGGTGCATCATTTGAATTTTCAAAAGTTTGGGTGAACAAATTAGTGTTGAGCAACAAATAACTGAATTTCTATCTGTGAGAAGCTTATTTCTTGAAAGGAAGGCTACTGTGCTTCCTTATTTTGAATAATCTATCATACTACGTCCACAAGCATTTGTCTCAAAAATATGGATGTTTTCTCTAAATCAAACGCCCTATTTCCCTTTAATTATAGCAACTGTAGTGTGACCCAAGACTCAAACGGAAGTCCCTTTTATTTTTACCTACCCTACCTCTTCCTACCTCTCCATCTCTAGTGTGTGCCTTATGTTCTACTACAAGTGCCGAGGTCCACGAATGGGTGGTGAGGTCAAAAGGTGACAAAGTATGCATGAAGATGAAGATGGATACTGTCGTGGTACATCCGATCTACGTGAGTATATAAAGACGTATAATCCCCATGTTAATACGCGCTATGTTTCCTGCTTTATTCAACTTTGTATGAATCAAATGCAAATGCTTTCATTTTATTCTACACCCTTACAACGTATTCTTTATATATATATATATATATATATATATATATATATATATATATATATATATATATATATATATATATATATATATATATATATATATAAAGAATACGTTTTATATATATAATTTTCTCATTGAATATCCCCTAACTAGTCGGATGAGACTGTTGGTAAGCGTCTCCAGTAAAACGTCTCTTGTCTGTTAGTTGTCACTATTCTTTCTCTCAGGACATAGCATCAGCAGTGCCCTCCGATGCTAACATCACGAGTATCCAAACTGAAGAATGCCCGAGTGATGTCGCAAAATTCGAGGCAACTTGGCTCGATAAAGGCTTTAGGTGGAACTTCGCCCTCTGGTTTAGAACCACTGAGAGCAATACGTATTTCCTAGAACTCTTTACCGGAGTCGTTGAGAACGGTGAGGAACATTACCATTGCGACATTTCATCTTCTATTTTGGCCCTCTCGTACCATCAAGCAAATAAAGCCAAAAATGGGGGGGGGGGGGTTGTGTAGAAGAAAAACTAGTCCCCCTCCTCCTCAAAATAAGATAAAACACACAGAAACTACCGCATTACCGTTTTTGCGCACATTACAATGACCCAGACGTATTTTACTCGTTTCCGGCTCGTTGTAAGGCCAACGCGTTCTCACTATACTGTTTCTACTATATATACATAGCTTAAAGAGGCGCATTGAGTTATTTCGTGACTTTCGCTAAATTTGTCCAAACCTCTCAAGTTTCCCTTACACACCATTAACATATGGTCAAGCTAAGGGGAACCGCATATGTCACCTGCAAATGAACAATATTTAGTATTTAACTATTTAACGGTTTGTGAATTCTTGACCAGTCACTTTTCACATAAGTGAAAATTCATGTTCACACAGCCAGTGAAAGCCATAGTTGAACAATAACAAAAATCAGTTTCCATACCTACTACACATGAAACTTGAGTATAGATGTCAACTCTAAGCATTTCAGTGCAACTGTATATCCTCCAAAATGTGCCCCTTTAAGAGCTACATGCGCTGAAAGTTTCATATTATGCCGTGCTGTTCTATGTGAACTCATCAACTGATTCGACTTGTTGGGAAACTAATCATGAATTTCTACATTGTTTGTGAATTTAACAAAATGAAGTCCATTCAAAGAGTCCAACAGAAATTGGAACTCCGCTTTGAAGAAATTACACCTACGGTAACTTATAATAGATACGTCACGTCTCTGCAAAGTTGACGATTAATTTTATCATAAATGTGAGTATTTAAGTTGTTAGCGTTCAATATGTTGCTGTCATTTTATCATTAATAATTAGTAGACCTCTATTAACAGAATCTCAAATTCAACGCAAATTCGGTAAGGAAGTACAAGCTGATGTTTCGTCGTTTGTCTCAACGATGAGGCGCATTGAGAAAAACTGGTGTTTGACACAAAACTTAATATCGCCCTCTTTTTATTCTTGACAGAGGACGGTAGCGTCCGGCGAAAATGGTCATATAATGAGTATTCGTATCCCAGTGCTAAAATTGGCTACTCGGTGACGTGCAGCCTTCTTGTGACTTACAGGACCAGATTTATAGACTATCAATGGCAGCCGTTTGCACGAGCCTCTGCGTCAGAGTATGGACCAGGTGAGGTCACGTGCTAAAAATAAATTACGTCACAAACCGGAAGATTGAAATCGATTGTTATGCCTCTGTTTTAAACGTGAAATTATCATCATCCTGTTTGGTTTGACGAATCTGTAGCAAATCAATAGCAAACACTATGCCCATGCTGAAAGGACCAATGTATTCAAATACACAGAAGAAGCATGACAATATAGAGAGAATGTTTGGAACAAGCACACCTTTTATTTTGTAGCATCGAATAATGCTTTAGTCAATCAAATCACGGAGGTACAAAGATACCTTAAATCACCAACCTCTAAGCTAAACATGGAGTAAAAGGCATCCTGTGGTATAGTCGATACCCGATAACCCTACCCTAACATTCTGCTTATTGACCACGTTCCTCCGAAGTGTTCTTTTTAAAGCCAGACCCACTCTATGATTAGAGTACCTTTATAGGGAGAGTAGCGACATTGACGTTCCAAAAATTACAGGTCATGTGACTACAGGAGCCATTTTGTTTCCAAAAAGTTGTGGCCGCACGCAGTCAATGACAGCGACTACACCTGAACTTTCCAGTTCTCCAAGAAAAGGACGGGTTGTTGTGCATTTAGTTGCCACAATCGGTCCGAGAACGGGTGTAGGATGTACAGATTTCCCACAAATACTAAGAGAAGAGAGATTTGGGAGAATAAAGTCAGCCGTGTCAATTCGAAACCAACCAACGTCGTTTCTCTGCCATGTAACGTTAGAACTAAGTTATAGGTGGTAGATCGACTCAACACTCAGAGGTACAGGCTACTAACGTACTGTGAATAGGACGAAAAGGGTAGCTAGGCCTAACTTTAGGCTCGTCTGTGTTAGGGTTCCTTCTCTATAAAGGAACCCTGGTCTGTGTAGGACGGGACAAACCGTCGCCTAGCCTTTGTCTGGCAAAGTAAGTTGGATTACTAAAATTCATTGGATTGGTTAACCAACTTAACTGCTATTCTGCATCAGTTGCTCAATGCTGGGAACAAATTTCTCCGTACATCTCGACTTACTCAGGACTGCCTAGAGAATTTATTTTCAGTAGTTCGTCTGAAGAAGCCTGTTCCTTCACCACTGAAATTCAGTTATGCCTTGAAATTAATCGGTATAGTGCACAGTTCCTCACTCTGAAGCAAGCAGGAAGCTATGACCAAGATGATAGAAAGTTTTTGGCAGAGTTCTTCAATCAGAATTTGCAGATGCCACAACAAGAGCCAGAAATTCCTGAACCTTGCTTATCAGATGAGCTTTTCTCAAACGTTCCCCAAGTCGAACTTTACAGTTTTTATAACTTTGCTGGGCACTGTCTTAATTCAATCAAGAAAAATGAGAAGACTTGTGACGAATGTTTGAGTGAGGTTACCAGTGGTCCTCAGGATGGGCCGCATCAGGCAGCTACGCTCACCGCATCACGCAGCTATGCTCACCCTTTTGAAAGAGTACAGACAAGCTTGTTTGCAGCATGTGTCTGAAAAAGCCTTTTAAATGCTGGTTAAAATGGAGACTCTTTTCATGGGCAAGTAAAGAAATCTCCGGAATCCAATATCAAAGATGTTCTTGTCATTGAAGCAGAACAGCTGACCAAAGATATCAAGATCTCTCCCTGCCACAATCTCAAACATAATCTCATTAGTAAATTCATCAATGTTCGCTTGCACTTTTTCTCGAAAAAAAAAAGAAAGAAATTAGGAACTGTTGAAGGAGTCAGCAAGACTGAAGAGACATGGTGAACTTGTCAGCATGAGCATGACTTTGGGTACACTAGCTAAGAAAGTGAAATGACTCTTGAAGTGTTTTTTTTTTTCCAATTTTTCTCAAGTTTTGTGTTCACTCACTATTTTTTTTATTTTTGTTTCATCCTTGGTTGTAATTAAGTATGTATGTACAGAAATAGTTAAAAATGCTGGCAGTTGCATAAACTTCAGATACCTTCATGATTCACCTCGATAACCTACCGTTCAGATCAAAGTCTCCCCAAGGGCTTTTTTCTACGTCTTTCTACGTTTCATACGGTGTATGCTGTCAAAATTTCTAATGTTTGCTGGCAATTTGATAAAAGTGTACCTACAGTCAAACATTTAAAGACCATAAAGAATGAATTCTAACAGTTCAACTCCCATCTTCATAGGGTATTCCTGAGCTGAGATATAAAATTTTGAAGTTTATTCACTCAAACTGAAATGTTGTGTAGGGGTCAAGTTACGCAGGATTAAGGACTGCAGTTTTATATTCTCCTTCAAACTAGTTATTCATAATTACCTTTCATGCTATACTTTCTAATATGTTATGACAATCGGGCCGAGGGCCCAATGTTGGGAGAACTCCAAAATAAAGTTCTGATTCTAGACAAGATTCAATGGTGAACATGAACAACATTTTTGTATGTTTCTTCAAATGCTTTATCCGTAGATACCTCACATGTCATACTTCGTATTACTTCGAGATTGGTGGGACCGGGATCCAAGGGCCAGGCCCAAACTAAGGAAAGGGTTCTTAAACTAGTACAATGTAGTCTAAATGTTTCTATAACAAATTTTCCAGCCAAATGAGTTCACCTGAATTTAACTGACCTTTCGGGCCTTTATTGTTGCAAAGGGGCATCTTCCCATTTGCAACCCCTGCTCCCTCTTTGTTCTCCTCCTTGTGCCCCGAGGGATCTTCAGCGAATAATGTTTTGTCTCCCCCTGACGTGGTACCAATATCAATTCTAAACGTTTGCTTTAAAATCAATAGTGTACACCATGTACCATGCAGTCATCAAAATAGAATGTCTACCCTGGGCCCTTGTGACATTAATTGTCCCCCTCCCCGAAACCATATCATTGTGAGTGACTCCCCACAGATTTTGTACACGAAACCGCACCCCTCTCGTTCAATAGAGACCAGAAATACGACAAAAGAAAACCCGCAACGCTTAAAAGGCACTCTTCAGTCATGTGCACTGTGCTCTAGATATGCAGGAAATGGAAACAAAATGGCGTCCAATTTTAAGTTGTCGCTACTCTCCCTATAAAGGTACTCTATCTATGATAAGAGCAGTGCGCCCTCTGTTGTCATAACAGTTACAATCCAAAACAATGGCAACACTTTGGCACATTTACATTAAGTTGATACGTCTCAATGAATGATCGCTCAAACGTGGCAGTTGAGAAACTAAGATTTGATAACATACCTTTGATCAACGTCTAAAAAGAAACGCAATGGGAACCTAGAGTTTAAAAGTTTCAGTAGACTCCCCCCTCTTTCTTCAAAAAGGTATTTCACATTACTGGGTTTTTCTTTCTCATTCCCATCCTTTCGTTTTCCCATCACAACCCCCTGTAATTCGGTCTATGCTTATCGTCGTTACTAATTAAAGGTCTCGTCCGGACCGAGGATTTATTTCGAAAATGGAGATAAACATTAGCTTTAAGCCGTCTGACTGGAATTTCAATCAATGGCAATCAATTTCAAACAGACCGTTTAAAAAGAAAATACGAGGTTTTGAAGTGGACTGCATCTCTCTCCACCTCTCTCTCTCTCTCTCTTTGATGATATTAATATATCCGGTGATATACCGTGGATATTACGAGCCATGTAAATGCCGGTGTGTCTACGTCGGACGAAGGAGTCCGTGACGCATTTGTGGCATTTGTAATCACGATATCCGAAGAAGGGAAGCTTTGTGATACTAGAAACATACGATGTTGCATGGTCAAAAGACAACATTTTACCGTTTTGTAAATGCCGTTGTTCCATTTTCGTTTTCTAAATTTGAACGGATTTTTGCTGTGCAAAAAGAAACTCTCCATTTTAGGAAAAGCTAGGATTACTTATCGTAGGGACGATAGGAACGAAGATCGGGTGAATGTATACATTTTCGGGATAGGGGTGGGGGTTTTAGAGCCGTGGATCACACTCAATTGACATGATAAAAAAGGACTGGAAACACTGAAATTTCTCTAAATTTTTGACTCTTCAAACTATTCTCAGTTTTTCGTATTTTTCCGTTTTGTACTACGGTTTCCGTCAATTTCTTTGTCGTGCTTTCATCCCACTTGCGGGATAGGTGTTGGGTGACTGGGAAGGGGTTGACGCGACAAAAGGTTCGGCTCTGCTCCGCCACTGCTTGTGACATGGTAGTCCAACATTAAGTATAGCACTCTTATTGTCCTTGGTGGTAATCACTGTTCGGAGGTCATTTAAGGTTCACTTGGCCACCACGAAATGCTTACAAGGACACGGCGACACCTCAAGAAAAAGAAGGTTGGCATAACTAATGACTTACAATTACGGTAACAATTTTTAGGAGGAAAAAGAGGACGAAACTTCAATGTCAAAGGTCAAATGAGAACACTTTGTAATGATGATAAACATGATACAGCGAAAAGTGTCACAGCGACAGAACATTATGATATGTGCAATAAAGGTATTTTGATTATTGTATTTGATTATTACTACCAGGCAAATGATTGCTTAGTTACGAGATATGTTTCTTTTTTTTTTCCCTTTTGTCTATAGCAAATGAGTGCGATAAACGATTACCGCCAGTGGCAGTCTTCTTTTGTGTTTTTATTTCCGTTCTTGCTGTCGTCTGTGCTTTCCTGCTATTCATCGTCGTCAACGCTGGATCCTAATTGGACCATAAAAATAACAACAAATTATGACGTCATAATTCCAGACGACCTCTATGTTCTGGAGGAATTACAACGGCAATCAGTGTTTATGCCACGTTTTGTATTAGCGGAATATCTCATCACAATGCAATGTACATGACAATGTATATGACAGATTCATAATTTCTAAAAAAAGCTAGTGATAATCTTCTGTGACAGACGAAAAATGACAAATAGAGCTTTTCTGCTGTTTTTGCTACCGTTGCTCATAAGTTCTGATTCTGCGAAAAAGTTCTCCACCACATTATTGGTGGCCTGGAAATCTTCTTAATTAGTACAATTTGTGGTATAAAAGTTTCACGGAGACGTGCGTACACAGCCAACAAACCAAACGAATCACAAGATGGAACTTCGGTAAAGGGAGAGTACTTCAGAGGCACACGATCGTTAGTTACAGCTTTGATCCCCTCAACAATCCTCAGCCAAGTGCAACTTAAATTGTTCCCACCCCCCCCCCCTCCTTCCACACCCTTTCATTATCATCTCTCCTCTAGATGCTTTTAAATTCAAACAGCACAACTTGTGTGCAATGTGGACATTACACGAACGTTTACACCCTTTCAAAATAAATTAATAGAAAAGGCCTTAATAGTTTCTAAGAAATATCTCTTGACTAAATCTTAAGTCAAAATGATGTCTCACACAATTAAGTGAGACTGTTTTTACAAATATATTTTAACAGTGTACCAATACTTTCTTTTCAACGATACCAGCCATTACTAGAAATTTGTGCTATGTTTTTGTTATTTTTTCAGTAAATGTATTCAAAAGCTTCTGTTTCGAAACAGAAGAGATAGCTCACGGTGTTCGCAAAACCGGTCATTCAGTTACTATCTTTTAACTGGACTGGGATGTCTCAGTAACTATACCTATTACACTTTTCATACATCCAATTTGATCCTAAGGGGACGAAAATGAAAACCTTAAAATGATGTGAATAATTGATTTCTCCAAGAACTGCCTGAAGTTTTGGGTTAAATATTTTACAGCTGCATCGGCTTTGAATTCCTCTTAAAGGAAACACGGTAAAATTTAAAAAGTAGCTGTTTTTTTTTTCTACTTCGGTCTTCCAGAAAAGTGTATGTCAATACGAAGCTGACCGACGGATGGACCGCAACCCCCGCCCCTTCCCCACTAACCGACTGATTGCCTCATTGAATATTGACGACTTAACACTTTATTCTCCAAACACTCAGTGCACGCAAAAAGCAAAAACCGCACTTACGATTTTTTTTTCTTCAAACACCAGTAAAGAAATGAATGGCTTGTGCTGTAAATTGTATAAAAATCATGTAATACATAAGAGATAATGTCAGAGCAGTGCTTCTCAATCGGGGTCCAGGTGCACCCCCACCCCCAGGAGTGGATTTTAAATGCTCAGAGGTAAAATTTGGGAAACGGGGGAGACTGCAGGGGGAGAGATTTGGAAAATGATTTGTGAATAGGGAGACTTTCGTGAATTGCAGAGAAAGTTGCACGAAATGAGTCGAAAATTCATTTCATATCTTCAACTGCCGCGGAGCCATCAGACACTGTGCATCTAATTGTTGTTTAAAGAGACATTCTGAATATTAGCTCTCCAATTGCATGAATGGTTACCGATGGCAATGTTCCGTTACGGTCACGGCATTCATACAGTTGGTTAAGTTATAGCATAAAATTATTGACTGTGCCAGCCAAGCAGGGTACAGTCGTGGAAATTACACCCGAAATTATCACGACAATATAAACAGAAAATTCGTACGCCCTAATAATCTTCTTTAGATAAATTTGCGATGAAAAATACACAGGGTAATATGGCGTTTACATTCCTTTTTTTTTTTAACGTTCAGTGATGTCAACTTGTCATCAAAAAGCTGCCGATGCATATGCAAAACCTGTTATTACCGGTCCCCACTTCGTAGTTCGTGGAGTGTGCATTTAGTGCCGTTGCAGATACTATCTTGAGAGAGAAACGAGGCAGCCTGGACATTACTGAACCCGGTGATCTGTGTCTGAAATTAACGAAGCCAGTTTTTAGATGTCAAAGGCTTTGTTCAAGAACATCAAGAACACACACACACACACACACACACACACACACACACACACACACACACACACACACATATATATATATATATATATATATATATATATATATATATATATATATATATATATATATATATGTATATATATATATAAACCTGACTAGTACGTACTAGTACATTCTAGTGTTTTGATACTTTGGGCTAATGGTGAATGGAGGTTATTTATTTACTCAAGTGGAGTAAAGGATAAAAAAGGTTGAGAAGCACTGTTTTAGAATTAAGTTACTACTTTTATCTTGAAGTCTTAATCAACCTCTGTGAGTGTACTCTCAAACTTAATTGTTCATGGTATGTCTTTCATACAAGTTTGTTTGATTTGTTTCTGCTGAAAGTTATTTCTGAATGTATCGTATAGAGTATCATAATTGGTTGTAAGAAACACTTAACATTATTTCTCCCAACGGAACTGTAAGTATAGTTATAACGTAAAATGTATGAACAGAATAGCGACAGTTTTTTTTTTTTCGTAGTATAGGCGATTTAGCACCACTACCACGCAGAACCCTTTAAACGTTAAAGGAGGCACACTCGGGTAAACATCGGCTTATCGCATACACCTGTAATGAAATAGTTTGGACCTTTTAGATGGAAGTGACGCACTTCTGAAAATGACGGTCCATTTAAGGTAGTCAAGTGGCAGGATATTGCTTCCTTTTGAGAAGACCAGCTACATATTTCTTCAAGAATTTCTCCCATCGACAGAAAACACCACGTGCACCAGTTTACGTTTGTGTGTCCCACTCTGAACTTGGGAGAAAAGGATGTTCTCATCTTCTGCAGATGAAAGATGGAAGAATGTTCTTCTCCTCTTTGAGGTTGAGATTCCTCAGCGAGTTGTAGGGGCCTTCCTTGCAATCACCACACCGATCCTCCTTCACGTATATAGGTCTTATATGAAGCGATAGCAATATTAGTTTAAATATTTTGTAATCACGATTCTGTCACTGGAAAGACAAATAAAATCCTAAAAAGGTCCAAGTTTTAGGATCAAAATCCGCTATTGAATTTTCTGGCGCGTAGTGACAAAGTATTAAAGCAATCGCTACCACCGGCTCAGTTCTCCATTAGTCTTTGTCACTGGTTGTAATTTACAAACTTAGTGCACGTTAATAACGAAAACACCGATTATAATTCTAGGTTATCATATGTATGAAATGCAATAATATCTTGTTTTTACACAAAATATTAAGAGACAAAAAAAAGAAACAACGAAAATGACTGTTTTGTCCTTGTTTTATCTTGTCTGGTGATGTTTGTTTATATTTTGCTTACGTTTGTCTTATACGTATATGATTTATCATAACTCGCTTAGATATAGCTTTTTTTCAGTCATTGCATGGCGTAAGCCAGGCTGAGGGGGCCAGATGTTGTGGAGTATCCATTCACCGACTGACACCCATTTGGTGTAGTTTTAGAATAAAATAATGGTGATATGTAAAATGGTAAAATCTATGACTTTGTAGTGTGTCGAATAGCAGGATGTATTCCATCTCCCTACTAACACGAACTCCCC
The DNA here is from genome assembly GCA_021234535.1 of Stichopus chloronotus. NCBI lineage: Eukaryota > Metazoa > Echinodermata > Holothuroidea > Aspidochirotida > Stichopodidae > Stichopus > Stichopus chloronotus. The sequence goes on from CM037831.1 coordinate 4,295,611, forward strand.
AAAACTGGTCATTTTCCCCCACTACCCCCATCCTCACCCGGCTGTTTTTGCGCATGCCCCTGGCTTCAGAGATTTCATTTCTCCAAGAGTGTTTTCTCTTTCTTTTTGGGATGTATTAATCACACACAAGAGCAAGACATAAAAATCAAAAATAGGAGAGAGCCTTATTCCCAGGGATCCAGTCACCCTCCAAACGTCTCGAAATAAGAAACCGCCCAATCACTCTGATTTGTAACGGAATTAAATGTAGAACAAACGTCTGCTTAAGTAGTCGTTTTCGCGCGCGCACACGGGTTGATTTGGCATTGATTATGTGCTCGGGAGACCTCACAAATGCTGAATACGTAATCGTTTTTGTTATACGCCACTCTTCTAAAGGCAGTACCAAAACTTTGCCGCTAGACCCAATTTAAAATTCTTTCGGGAAACAGACAGTATAGACCCACAGTTTATTGGACAATTACATCCCTTCAGCTTCCGCGTAAGTATAGAGGGAAAAATACTAATTAATAAATAGTGCCAGCCAATCCTCACATGACATCACACAAGTTTGTGCCTTCTCGAGAGGAACATACCCTAACCATTATGGTATATCTGGATATGTTCTATCATGCATAAAAGGTCTTCTTGAGGACCATATTATAGTGTTCAATGTATGGTCAATATTTAAAACTTTTTCTTGATCCCCGCCTAACACGGAGCCAATCCCTGATATTTCACTATCCATGACTGGCCGATCACCGGCACCCACTATCGAATTTTTATGAAAGGAACCAAATTTTGGGCCCACCATTTCCCCAAACATGTTATTTTTCTGTTTGGTGCTTCGCAGTTTGCCTCTTCTATGGCTCGTAAGCCTCCTTCGATGGTTTCAAACTTTTTGATGTGGATGCTAGCGAAGAAGTAATACTGTGTTGTAAATGTGAACTGTATAGCACGCCACACCGCGGAGCGGAAGCAACAAAAATCAATTTTCCTTCTTCACCGTCTGAGACTCAGGCTGATGAATAATAAATTGCGAAGCCATTCAAGGGGAATTCAGGTTTAAATCGGAAGCAACATCGTCGATTAATACCAACGTATAAATATTTAAATATTGAAATCGTGATCTGCACCCCCCCCCCCTCCCTCTCACATATTTATCTTTCACCGCCATTTGGCCTTAAGGCGTTCTCTTTTTTAACTAGACGGAACAAGGAGGGTTTGGTTTAGAGTTTGCAATATTGTGGAGATAACTTTTTTTTTCTTAAATTACAAACTCCCACCGGACTAAGATGGCAAATTAACTACTTCCCTGTAAAATAAGGAGGATTACAGGACTCGAGACTTTCAGCAAAACTTGGAAGGTTGTTCACTTCTCTGTTTTCATCTGGAATGTGAAAGAGTCTGGAAGACCGATTAGAGCAGAACATTATCCCAGCTGATACAAAAACCTTCAGTATGTACATCTATATGTTCATCTGATTATTCCTTTATTTGTCTCTCGTCTAGGTGCTCTCGATCATTTTTGTCTAGCAATCTGTCTGTCTGTCTGGCTGCTCTTTATTTCGGTCAGTGATTCTGTTCGATTGTCTATCTTCATGTCTGTTCTTCTGTCCTTCCGTCATTCCTCCATTTCTTTCACCAAATAGCTATCTATTATGTATAGTTACGACCCTTTACTTACTAAGCCGTCAGCTTTTTTTTCCCTTTAGTCACTAATCCCCTTTTTGCCCTTTCTAAAATATTTATTACATTCTTATTCATTTCCTTATCATATTTCTTTTTTTTTTTGTTCACCTGTTTTATCATTTTCCCTTCGGATTAGAGGTAAACTCATCAACGTAATCGTCTCGGTATCTAGGCTTGCCACTTTTACGTCAAAAATTTTGATGAGAATTTGAGGGAGTTGAACTGGCGTGCAAGAAGCTGATATAATAGTTACACTCACTTGAATGGGCAGACGATATTGTAACGTTGGACAGCCCTCGTTTAATTAAAGGGTTAATACAAATTAACAGCAGCTGGTTAGCCAGTGAAGCCCATGGAATCGGAAAAGCGCAAGGATTACGCAAGACATGGAATGATTTGGGCGGAAAGTAGTTTGTTACGTCCTTGCAGCTGCCACAGAATGGAATATACAACTTACATAAGAGTAATACAAATCACATGCAGTTAAAGTTAAAAACGGAAATAAAAAAAATCCTAAAACAAGAGGGCAATCCACGGAGTTGCGTATCTCATCGCCAACATGCATTGATTTAAATACAGGGCATGCACAAAGGGATTTGTAATAATTTACTGCAACCACATCTCACAGAGACCTAGTTCGGGGAACTGGTTGTAAATGAGTGGCAAACATTCTTCAAACATAAGATGGTGGTAAGCATCTCAATACTGGTAGCAAACTTAAGGTTATAGCCTGGTGCTTAGGCTCAAGTAACGATAACAATAACGGCTCAAAAGTATCTGTGCATATTACGCTACATAACACAATTATAACATTGGGTTATTCCATGTAGGTTAGGCTTAGTGGTTAGAGTTAGAAGCAGGATATAAGAGCATCCCTCTCTTGGTATTTGCACATAAGTTTCCTATTTACCTGTGCAGGACCTGGTTCTGCTAAAATTATTGTTTGACTTAAAAATAATGTTCTCATAAAAGATATTATCCACAGGGGCCGGTTCTGCTAAAGATGTTTTGGCTAAAGTTAAAAGGTGGTGTCTATTGACGCAGATGCTGGCTCTAAGTTTGTTACCTAACAATCATACAATTTCACCAGTTTACTATAAGAGTAATATACTGTATCTTCATTATTGTGTTCATAGGAACGGCCTTGCAAAATTTTGCGTATAATGCTTAATTAGCTCTCAAGATATGGTGGAAATACAAATATTGGGGCAAAATTGGCTTTTTTCTACAAGAATCAGCATTTCACTCTCTTTAATACAAAAGTATACCTTGAATATTACATTCTCTAGTAAGTGCTTGCAAAATTTTGCAGTAAATGCCCAAACACATCTCCAGATATGCTGGAAATACCAATTTTGGGACAAAATTGGCATTTTTTCCTCCAAAATCAGCAAATTTCACTGGATTTACCATTACAGTAATATTATGTTGATCAATGTGTTTTCAGGTAAGTCCTAACAAAACTTCAAGTTAATTGGTCTAATAGTTCTCCAGATATGCTGGAAATACAAATTTTGGGGCAAAATTGGCTTTTTTTCTACAAAAATTAGCAGAATTCACTGGAGTTATCATTACAGTAATATTATGTTGAACAATGTGTTCTCAGGTAAGTACTTACAAAAATTTAAGTTTATTGGCCTAATAGTTCTCCAGATATGCTGGAAATACAAATTTGGGGGCAAAATTGGCTTTTTTTTTCTCAAGAATCAGCAAAATTCACTGGATTTATCATTACAGTAATATTATGTTGAGCAATGTGTTCTCAGGTAATTACTTACAAAAAATTAAGGTAATTGGTCTAATAATTCTCAAGATATGCTGGAAATACAAATTTTGGGGCAACATTGGCTTTTTTCTCACAAATCAGCCAATTTCACTCTCTTAACTACAAAAGTGATATACCTTGAATATTTCATTCTCAGGTAAGTTTTTACAAAATTTTGCTTTAAATGCTCAAACACTTTTCAAGATATGCTGGAAATACCAATTTTGGGGCAAAATTACCGTAGCTTTTTTTCTAAAAAATTAGCAAATTTGACTCGCTTTACCATACAACTAATACATCTCACGCATATTGGCATCATGCACAACCTTACCAAGTTTCAACTTAATCGCTCATTTCCTTTAAAACTATTCTGGAAAAACCACAATTTGGACAGGTCCGGACGCACACACTCACGCACCCACCCGCACCCACACACACCCACACGCACGCACACACGCACACGCATTGGCACGGACACGTTTTCATTTATACCACCCAACAGGACCCTCCTGTACCCATGGTCACTCTATCATGGGGTACCCCGGGGGTGTCGCTACCCATGCACTTCAAGCGTTTCCATGGCAACCGTTCTCCCATGGGTGCACAGTGCAATATATAGCTCCACTAGCCAAGTATCTACAATATCTCATCTCGCCCCTACAGGGCGATGAGATAATAGTGGGAACTTCCATAGTCTTGCCACTATAGAAATGTTCTTACACCTTTCACTCTTTCATATATGTCACTCCTTATATATATTTTTTTTTTTTTGAATCTCAAATGACCATTGGAGTAATTGACATTCTAATTTCTTTGTCTGTACTGTGTAAATAATCATGCAAAATCGCTTAATACATCCATTATAATACATACAATTTCTTAGGCTACTATTGTCTATACATGCTTGCCTGATCGGTCTGTCTGTCTATTTAGCTGACTATCTGTTCGTCTGTTTGTTCGTCCGTTGGTCGTTTTCAGATCCTCATCTGTGGTTAGAAGACTTCCAACCAAAGCACACAGAAAGTAAGGGAAAATCATTTGCTTTTATATTTAACTCATTTTACAGGAGTCCGTTCCCGTTATCCCTCTCGTTTTAGATTGTAAGATAAAGCTGTGACCGTAAATCCATTACTTAAATACGTTACAATCTTCCTACCACTAGTGCACTCCTGACTCTTACCGCTTTAAGGACTTTGTGGTTTGAGCTTGTGATTTTCACGAGAGACTTTCACTGATGGCGAAAAAATGAAATTAAGATCATTTGTCGTTTTTCCTTCATTTCCCATCATTTTCTTCTTCCTCCTCTCCGCTTCTTTTTATTTGTTTGCCATCACTGGAACTTACCATCCTCCGTTATTTATGATCGCTTGGTGCTTTTTTAAAAGCGCAGAAAGAGCCATCTGCTTCGTGCTCTCTCATGAAATTTTGGTCATTGTTAATCGAATCTTTGGAATTATATCAAGGCTGATGTAAAAACAACGGCGACGAAACCGACGGTGTCGTCTGCCACAGTTCTTTCATTTTGTGCGTGTGCGTGTGTGTGTATGTGTGCCCTTGTATTCGGTTGGGATCGAGGACCAAAACAATAGATTTCATGTCCTCTGTAGAAAATTCAATAGATTTCTCCGGTCCTCTCAAGATTAACAATAGAGAGTCTATTGTTAAGGTTAGGTTTGAGGTAGAAAAAACAAAAGAAAGCACAATGAGGTCCTCGGAATGAATGGAAAACAAAGTTGCGCGCGTGGGTGCGTGTGTGTAAGATACTGTTACGTGAAAAAAAGGCATGCTCCAAATATAAGACAGGCGGCATCCGGGGCCCTGCATCGAATTAGAGTGTATCACTTAAAGCCAGGATGGGCAGTTATGATAAAGGATTAAAATTGTACTAGGCCAACTTGGAGGGTGCCCTTTCTTTAACTGTAAACGTGCGTGAAAAATGATGATACGGCATGTGTTCCCTTCCCTCTGTAGATGTTTTCTGTGCTATATACAAGGCTCTGCATATGAAGATTACATCGTAGGTCAGTAGATTTAAATCAAACTTTTCGTGCGATACAAATTGTACAAAACATCTGCATCGAAGACGGTCGTGGGGCACGTTCGTGCAACGTTTTATGCTTTTTGTGGTGTACCATTTACATTAAAACATTGTCGTAAACAGGCCAGTTATATACAATTGTTTGTTACAATTTATTTGTTACGAACTTGCTTTTATTTTGATACCCACAAAAGATACGCCCTTACTAATGTACAGGCTATTGTCCTTTAGCGTATATTCGTCGACTTCCCTCCAAGCGAACGGTAACCGTGCATGCATCCCGGATTTCACATGAACTGAAAATGACTCGGCCGAGGAGATACAGGATCCTTTACTTATATCACCAATCGTACAGAATGTTAAAAAAAAGGTAAGGTTAAACGTGAATCTACTCTGCCGTGTGAGAAAATGTTTCTTCATCAAAAGTACTTCTCAGACTGTTAATAAAGCAATATTTTTAAATGAAGACTGGGCAAAAAATAACAAAAACAATGTATTTCAAGGACAGGATTTACGGGGAGGGGGGCGCTGTGAGGCCCCTTGACTTCAATTCTTAGCAAGACTTCCATGGCGCAAGTAACCAAGAGGGGAACGAAGATTTTGGACACTCCCTCCCCCCTTCCTCAAAATGACTTCATAGATTTCATTCTTATGTACATACACGTCCTGCTGCACAAAAATCAATACAGGTGATTTCCGCAACTTCCAATATTAATTGTGTCCTTAATTACTTGTTTAGATTATATGTAAAAAAAGAGAAAAACGAATCGACAGTGTGGGGTTAAGTATGTTTCCTGCCGTGGCGTGACCTCTAGACTCATTGTGAAATATTCCCCTCCAACATATTCAATAATTTAATTTGTTCGCGTCCCTTTATTGAGGGAGCCCTGTGCTCATGCATGTGCCCTGACGGATCCTGCTTAAATCAGGTTCAGTAAGCGTCTTTCTCAGGACTATAGTATAAGTATTTTGTTCTCTCAAGGGTAGGGAATAAAATTGGCAAATGTAAAACGGAAACATCGCGTGAGATGATCTCTCGAAACGCATATGTTTGCATATATGTAGATATGTAGATCTTCAAGGAGGGGACTAAAACACACAAAACAACCCACGCAACCACCCAAACGCACGCACGCACACACCCACACGCACACACACACACAGACCAGACCTGTAAACAAAGATGATTCAAAAAGAACAGTAGGCCAATGATATAATTTCCTCTACAAGTCTCTTTCAAACGTGCATACACTTATCAGAGTGGTTACAGAGAAATTTTCAATGAGGAAGCGGAATTTGCAAGGAGAAAGAGAAGCCTGCAGCGCCATCTTGCCACTAAAATATGTAAGAAATCGCATTTTTCAGGCCTTTTGAGGTAACAGTTGTAGACCGTCCTGATAACAGTGAGGAAAACGCCAGCAGAGAAAAAGTATCTTCAGAGAGGAGAACGAGAGACTATTGGATGCGTGTCTGACGCTTAAACTGTGCTTCCTTCCCTGCTTGCCGTTCCTGTATTCTGTGTTGAAATGATCGGATGCAGCCAGTCGAAAAAGAATGGGAAACCGCCCGATTCGATGTTCTCCCAGAAAAAAAAATTCTACATTTTAACTGGGTATGATTCTCCCTTCTGGTTGACTTCTCACTGAGGAAAATATGTCTAAAAACTGGGCTATTGATCGATCTAACAGACCAGCGAAAAGTAAGATCGGTCACTGTTCAACTCTAATGATCGGTTCATCTGAAAGAGTACTTGTCGGTGAAAATTTATGCGGCTAATGTGAAACACAGACCCTAAGGGTAATCCTTGAAAATATTAGAGTCAATATAGCGACGAACTGATGGATAAATATTGATGAAAGTTTTTGTCTGTTAAAGCTTTGATTATTTTTTTCACTTGTCCTTATTGTGTGCTATGGGTTACAGGGAATACAAGGCATTTGTATTACAGAAAAAAAAAATTATATTTTAAAACTTATTTTTGTGGACGCGGAATGACAGATTATTCAAACTAAGCAAGGGCGATGACTTTCATTGCAAGAAATAAGTTCATCACCGAAAGAAATTCATTAAATCTTGCTCAAGAATAATTTGCTCACCCAAACATTCAAAATATCAAATGATGCATCTTCTGTAACTCATCTTGTGCGTAATGTTTTGGGGCGATAAGCTTTTGCAGATGTTTATTGATGAGCCCGAATGGTTTAATAATGATGAAAGCTATTGAATGATGGTTTGTCTTTGTACGCCAAGTTGTTGCACTGTAAACACCATGTTTTACTCTACTTTATAGCGGTGCGGAAGTTATATCAGTCTCAAGTACGTTCCTGTAATCACAGGCATGCACAGGATGTGGAGTGGAGGGGGGGGGGGAGTTGATGAGACTATATGCATGGCATTTATAGTTAAAAGGGAGGCTGGAAAAAGAGATGTTGTTGTCTAGTTAAAATTGAGAAAACATAATGATATGGTGCATCACTTGAAGAAATTATCTTTAGAACGGAGACGAAGTGGGGTGGGGGTGGGGGTGGGGGAGGGATAGACTGTTTCACCCCTGCATCTACCTCTCTACTATAGAGGCGCACATATTCATCAAGTGAAGCGTAAATTCACAGAGACTTTTTCTCTCTCCACCTCTCTCTCACTCTTTCTCTCTGTCTCATAAACAGATAGAGAGGACCGAAATCAGTTTAATGTATGTAACAGTTAGTAGAATGATACCATAGTGATCATGAAGATGATGGTAACGAAGACGAAGGCGACAATGATGATAATGGCCCTGATGATGATGATGATGATGATGATGATGAATGATGATGAATGATGATGATGATGATGCTGATGATGATGATGATGATGATGATGATATGAAGATGATGATGATGATGATGATGATGATGATGACGATGATATGGATGATAATGATAACAATTGCGAGTATGACAAAGATGATGATAATAATGAAGACGTCACTGATCATGCTAATGGCGTTGATGATAACTTAAAAGGAAACAGAGCGTTTAGAATACACCAACATGGTATAACAAATAAAATAGTCTTCCCCTATTTTCAATGATCCATCATTCTACATGCACAAAGACTGATTTTAAACATGCGATTGTTTTCAATGATGATGGTGTTGGTGGTGCAAATGATGATTCGCCGATGGTGGTTAAAGTGATGATGACTCTGGTGATGACAGGTGCTCATGATATACAAATATTCAACAAGAGCAGATCGAGTGGTCCAAGGGTACCTCTGTTACGTAGGCCTATAATTTGTCGTAGGATCTATTTTGGACATATTCATGAACGTGAGACCACGGATGACTGAAATCTTGTTTCCGAACACAATGTACAGGAATCTGTCAAAAATATGAATTTTATAGATTTACCATAGCATCATCTTGGTACCATCAACTTTCTCCCGATTGCCTGAGTGATGAAATGAGTCGTGCAATGAAATCCCATCTGTGCCTTGACTACAGTAACTTTGAAGTCTGCCGAAAGTTATTCAATAAACTCAGGTGTCGATTGACCCATTCTTCAGCAACAAAAAACAAAAGCCAACTTTAAGCCAACTGATTTTTGTTTGTTTTTTTATTAAATCACATATATCCCATGCATTCTGTATTCACACTCTCTCTACCTTTGGCACTAGGTACTAGCTTATAGAACGTGTAACTCCTAATTGCATAAAAGTACTTGTGCCTGAATATTATAAAGACATTAAGAAGAATGGTGATGATTCATCTATTCGTCCCGTCGTCCTGGACAGCATTCTGATAAAATTCGGTTGACCCATTCAATGTTATTATGATACACCGTGGCAAGTGTAAAAGAATAGGCCAGTCCATTTTTTGCTGCTGTTGTTAATGTAAGGGATCAATGCGCGGCATTGTTTGTATCGACCTACAGGAATGCCCTAACAGATGGTTGCCAAGATCAATGATACGATGCCGAGTACGAGGTTCGTTGCTGCAATCAAATCTTAAGGCTCCTCCTTTAATTTTTGTTCCACCTGCCAATTAACGTGGAGGTATTAATTTCACACCATAACTAACAGCTGTCCAGATGTCCAGTTGTCCATAGACTACAGCGTGTCTTCGTGGCAATACATCGTACCCTCACATATAGTAATTCTCAGAATACGGGAACAAATCGTGTACAGCTAACCGGGATGGTGAGCCTCATTGCTGTCATAATCGAGATAAATAAAGCATGTGTAATTGACCACTGACAGGAAAAAAAGCTGGCTTCGGAGTCACAAGCGATCCATCAGGCACGTCAAAAAGGCGGAAAATTCGATATTCCCACTGCCCTTTCTGCTTGGCTAGTATGACGACGGGGCTACGATGAGGTGTTTGCAGGCGCCTCACGTGATTCAGGGGGACTTCGAATTCGACGCCTTTGAACATACCATCAAACCTAATTCACCGTGCACCCTAATTTGCATAGTCGTCACTAATTTTCGATTATCCCATCCCACCACCACACGGGAAGAGAAACCGACGGAAGAAAGACAACAAATTACGTAGACAGTCAAACCATGAAATAGATCCGTATCATAACATAGTAGAATACAAGACACGGGTGGGGGGGGGGGGGGGACTGGCTAAATATCATGGGCTATGTAAACTTGTTTACGTATTTTATGCACATTTGACATTTCATGCCAGTGAATATGACCAAGGGGCACGAATGATTCGAAAGGTCGCTTGAACCCTCCTCTCGGCGAAGACAAGTTCTTCTACAATTTTACTACAGGCAGCACTGGAAACAACGGCACCTGATGACGTCAATTAAGAGGTATATTCATAAAGGCTTACGTTTTATGTCGGAAGGGTGTCGCAAACCTCCAACAGCCATTTCGTTATGATTTATATGTGCGCATACTCAGAAGTCAGCAGAGACTTGTACTAAATAATTCGGGGAAATTAAAAAAATATCTTTGTCGAGAGAAAAGTTTCAATTTCAACATACCGAATCAAGTAAAACAAGTTTTAATGTAACGTCTGTGTTTTCTGTCTGTCGGACGAAATTCCTCGAGTAATGTATACCGTAGAAAGACCAACAGACATTTGCTAACATGTGAATCCCAAAATCTGTTACTTGAGGAATAAGACTCTCAGGTCTTTCCTTTTTGTGTTCCAGATAAGGCCTATAACCACTCTCTCTCCCCTACTCCCCACCTGCTTTAAAAAGACAACATTTTGGACAGATATTGCTCCGGTTCCACACCAGAAATGTAATTACAGATGAATTGGTCTGATAAAAATGCAACATTTTAAAGATGACAAGTTTGAGAAGAAAAATGTACTTATAGAGCCCTTGCATTATCAGACGTCACATAAATGCAAATAGGGGCGCCATTGGTCGTTGAATAAAGGAGCAATATGGCTAGGCGATGCGCGTATAGATCGAATGGCGGGGACTAAAGTATCTGCGTTAAAGGTAGTGGCTTACCCTCGAGGAGGCCAGTCTAGTCACTGCATCACTGCAACGTCACATTTCATGGGTCTGGGTTAATTTTTTTGCAATTACATTACAATTGAAAAAATGCAGCTTTGCCAATCAGTTGTAGATGAATCAATGTTACGTTAATCAACAATGAGCTATCTGTCACGTGATCGAGCCAAAAATCTGTAATTTGGTGACCTCACTCGATATCAGCTGGTGTTGCCTGATATCAGTGCTCTTTCTTGGAGTGCACCCTGAAAAGAGTGGATATAAGAAAAAAAACTGTCTTGCCTAGACACTTCTCATGCAATTAACCTTTACTGAAGCATTTGAGAAAAAATGTCAGGCTTGTAATTCCTTTGATGGCCGTGTGAAGTGACTTTTCGCAGAAGATTCTGTTTCAGCAGGTGTTAAAAATGAATCTCCTTGCATTATGCGATGTACGTTTCACTATTTTTACTTGTTTTTCAAAAGCCACGATAAACCTCTCCAGTATTTTATTCAACAGCGAAGCGGTATAGAGGACGTTTCTCTGTAAATTTCTCTTGACATTAAATTTGGTTGCGAATTAGAACTTGTTAAGGTGTGCTTGATTGTTTCGGGAGTGGGAAATAGAACGACGCCGTCATCGGGGAATGTAATAATGACACTGTCGAATGAATAACATCTGCCACCTTGGAAGCCTTCTTCTTCAGCCCTGTAGACTCGTTTATGTCAAGTTAATGTCCCCGGAATATTTGTCCCGCTATTAAAGCTATCTGTGCAAGCTTCCGTTTCTAACAGTTTCGCCCAAATGGAGGTTGAAAAACACTAATCTGCATACACAAGCTGTTTTCTGAACTTTCATCGAACACTAGAAAGGAAAATTATTGATGGCTATATGCATACGTAGGACAAGGGGATATGCGTATCTGGATTGTTAAGTAACCCCCATGCATTAAATGTGGTTCACCACTTGCAAATGTTGATGTCGCATTTGTATGTACAGCAACTATAGTGTGTCATTTGATGAAATGGAGACTTGGAACAGCTGATGGAATTAAACGCTAGGGCACACTGAACAGGAAAATTCAAATACATTTGCTAATGTGTTTGATTTCTATGGCACCATCACAAAGTAATATTATCAAAAACCGTGGAGCTAATTATGACACAGCCTGTGTTGAAAGACATATTTTTTCTTGTTCGACAAACAAATCATTAGTCAGTACCAAGAATAAATATGTGATGATGTAAAAACGACATAGTTTCGACTATATTTTCATTTGACAAACGCTACTTGATGGAAAAAAAAATTATAAAATGTTGTAAATAGATAAACACCCTGTCTCGGTTTAATGAAGCGACCTGATTTTTCCTTTCGACGATCTTGCCCTTTCTCTAATTTTGCAAAAGACAAAGAACAAGCACAGGTTCCGACAAGGGGCGAAGGACGACATTTCTAGTTGTTTAAAAAAAAAAGAAAGAGAAAGAATGTGTAAAACGAGCGGAATTTAATAACGAAATTAGGGAGACGGCGTTGAAAAGTTTGAGTTATCAAGGACAAAAGAACGTGTTATACGGAGATAGAACTTTTATGGTTAACTTGCAATTGGTAAACAAATTAAGGGTTTGCAAGTCCCACTTTTCTCAACTGTAAAGGAATGAAGACCTGATTTCCACAATGTACCAGAAACAAGCCTTGATCAGATTCACCATCGGTGGTTAATGAAACTTGTATGTTAGGTTTATTGTTCCTGAGTTGATGGAGAACAGATGGGGGGGGGGGTAGGGACAGGAGGGAGGAGGGAAAATGTTGCAACCGAATTGTTTAAACCCTTTTGTGACGCTATAGTTTCAGACATGTAAGCTGGAATCCCAAGGCTTTGGAGAAATTTCAATGGAGGTAGAACGTCTATCTTGGTAGACTGAATTTTTCATTGTCAAACTGAATTTGTAATTCAAACTGAATTTGTAGTTGTCAGTCAAATCTCGATATTTGTCAAGAGTCCTGCATCAACTTATACGTAGCATCCTAAATATACAAACACTTTCAAATTATGCCAGACAATTGGGGTAGCATGCCTTTCAGTTTAGTAGCCACAAATCTGATGCATATTTAAGGGTGCCAATTGCAAGCTGGTGAGGATGTATTTCCTGACGATACCTATGACGCTATAGGATATTCCCCTGTGGTCAGCTCCATCAAAAAGTAACCTTCACGTACGCATAGAGTGCGATAAAGCAGGTTATCCTGACCTATTTCGCAGTCTTCGTAGAAACGCTTGCCTTGTCAACCTACCCGGCCCATTGCGTTTATTGTTAAACATATATGAATGAGTGCACTAACCTGCTTTGTTGTTGATTTTAGTTAACAATGTTGTACACGTCATGAATTAATGTTAACGTTTGCGCTTTTGCAAAAAAAAAATCATTCGTATCATTTTTTTTTTTTGTTATACTGACCATACATTCAATAAAAAACACACAAACACACACAAAACTTCGTTATTTACACTTAGTCTCTTTCGCTAACTCCTTAATGTTCCCCATTCTTGACCTAATACAACGTGAGCTTACCATATGTTCTAATTTCGGCCTATTCCGAACTTCAGTCCTCATAAAAAATCGTAATTGTGTGCGATGGAGGGTAAATTCAGACGCCATTTTAATTGGACGACGAATAAACGAGACTGCGATTTCCCTCATAAGTAAAAGTGTCACTGTACGCTTACAACGATAGCTATTTAATTTTTCAGAAATATGGCCCAACTCTCATAAATGTCATTTTCTGTGTTAATTAAGTCTAACTACGAATTACAGACCTATCTTTGGAAGAAATTAAAAAATATTCAAGGTAAATCATATTCCTGCCAGATGCGAGGCCAATTCCCCTTTCAAGTTTGGTTTTTCTCTAGTGTCTTGATATGTCAAACGTTCTGATGTTTTTTTTTTCCGAGTGTGTGGGTGGATTAACCAAAGTTTGATCGGAAGTAAGCAAAATGTTTGTAAACCCTGGAATATAAGGGCTTGATCACAAGTATCGGTGATGGGAATGGAGTGATGAGCGTTGAGAGGCCTTTGTCAATCTACGACAAGCAATTACTGAGGCACTGTGTATTGAAGGATACCGGATTTCCAGTTACAACATATTTCAAATAAATTCTTGTGCCACTGCTAGGGGCTTACGGCAGAAGCCCCAATCAATCATTTTATCCAAGGAGATTTAAAAGAAAAACAGGGAGCGAGTAAGGGGGAGGGGGAGCGTGAATAAATTCAAATCAATTGCCATTTCTACTCTAAAATTCCCATCATCCATCCATAATTTGTGATCTATGGATTTGGATAAAATTGTTTCTTATGAAAAACCCTTACGTTCTACGATATGATTTGAACAGTTCCATACTGTAGGAATAAAGGAAATATTTTTATTTTCATCTTTGCAGAATAGATAATTTTGGCTTGTGATGTTAGCCGCTTTTTATGGGAATAATGCAACCGAAGTTTAAGTCTGACGTTCCTTCGAGCCGCAGACACATCTAGACTGTAATCTCTATAGCAAGAGTGTAAATAAATATGTGCCTGAGAGATCACATTTACTTAATTCTTTAAGAAGTCGGATTGTGGCTTACGTAAGGGATGTCCCCCTCTCCGCTCACTCCCCCCCCCCCCCCCCCATTCCATTGGAAACTAAGGGGTACGTGGATTAAACGTACAACGTGTGTCGAGAAGAATCAGTTAAAGATGTGCTCATTTGCGTAAGGACTAACAAAAAGAAAAAACATCATTTGGGTTAATAACCCGTGATGGGCCTCGGGTGAATATTAGTGAGAATGTGACTACGTGTATAAATCAAATTACTGCCATACCTTCATATTAAATCGTGATCATCTGTGTTGTATTTCGTACCTGAGAGAGAAAAAGAAACTGATTTTATTTCAACAACCTGAGGGCTTACGAATTTTAAAGTTTAATTATCAATAAATATCCTGCCAATATAAAAATCGACACACGGTTCCTACATAAAAAAACGAACTCCAATTTAAAACGTATTTCCTATAGTTAATAGCATTTCAGGCCCTCTGGTACTACTGAGACGGAAATGAACGGAATTTGAAAATGTCGCTGAGAAATGGCAGGTTTGACTCTTCATGTGAGCAATAAGTCCGTCTATCGGATACAAGCGATTGTTTTGAAAGTGTCTGGCTCGGAATACAATACAAACTGGATACCAACGAATATGCAGAAGAACAAAATTTCCCACTTTTCCATTCTTCTTCCATTTTATCCATCCTGTCAGATGAAAAACGTTCTCCTCTTATTTCTACAAAGATATCTGCCATTTTTATTCTAAGGTCTGCATTTATTCATAATTCTTTTTTAGCCTTGTCGGTTTTAGAAATCCTCTTGACAGGATAGCAAGAGAGAAATAAAAACAAAGGAGATAGTTCGAACTCCGAAGGGTCCACTTCGTACTATTCACGACGTAACTGCTCAGTCCAACCCTTCAAAAATCTTATCCATGCAAGTCTCTGTTTACCGATACATACATGACAAACCATACCCATTAATTAGGTTGCACTTATACGGCTAACATCAAAATATTGCAATTCGTCCTTTTATTTAGCTTTTTCAGTATCATTTTTTAACTTTTTATCATTTTTATTAACTGAAAAATTCAGACATTTTCTCTACTTTCCTGGCTCTGTGCATTAATGAACTCCGGATATTCGACATGGATTATTTATTTCCTCCCCCCCCCATCCCCAGTGCTTAAATAAGAATTTAAGTACTGGCGATGGGGCAGGATTTTCACCGTGGGGAGGTTTGGTGCATCCTCCCAAGGGGGAGAGGTGGCCCCCATCGTCACTTAAATGACAGCTTCAATTTTGGAACGACGATATAAGCGGAGAGTCACTGTCAGCTGAATGAGCGTACCAGCGACCTTTTTATTTTGATAAATACCACCTGGATCGAGGGAAAATCACTCTCACAGACTCCTCATGCGTCCTTTAACTCTTGCAACTCCCCTGTATAACCGCTGCTGGAGTGGGATGAGGGAAGTTCCTCCGACCCTCCAGCCAAGTCGCCTGTAGATGACCAACATTTTTAAACTTTTCAAATTCATAATGCGCATGATCAGATGATGACATCCCAAGCCTGTTCGTATGCTGAATAGGTCCTAATTTTCTGTATGATTTCCATCTTCTAGTTAAATTTATATTCTTAAAAAGGCAAAAAATGAGAGAAAATATAATATATATATATATATACGTACACGTGATATGCAAGATATTGTGCTATGCCGTGTGTCACAGTTCTTCCTTATAGCCTACTCAGTCTACAATCGAAACAACATACCAAATTTTCGTATCGCAGCCGCAGCCAGTCGCATCATAACTACAAGTTTACAATACACCACAACAAAAGGAACGACAAAATAAGGAAACCTTTATGACCAGGTCTTTTATTTTCCTCTTCAATTTCCTATTTATTTATTGTTGTTCTGACTTCCATCCGCAGTCAAAATATGAAAAAAATTACCTTGACAACGTATGTGTTAAATGCATGAAGGGCAAAGATAATGTTATCTATAGCTATGTATACATTAATGTGATTTCTTCGGCGGGCATTTCTCCATTTGGTTTTCTGAAATGTCAATTGCATTACCGAAAAATAAAGCGATCCATTCAGGGAGAGGTTTCAGCAAATTCGCTAAAACCGCGATCAAACGTGGATGATTTTCTAGGGCATCTATTTTATTCGGCGCTTGGTATTTTCCAAATGAACGTTTGAAGTGTCTCACCGATGCGTGAGTATGCGTACAAGGTCAACTGCTCATTGGCTTAAAGAACTACGTTAGTCAAAATATCAGTGTTTTCGCGCTACAGGCTATTTCACACACTTGTACTGACTGGTAAAGGCATAAACGTGTAAAAAGTGTCTTTATGCTATGTGAGAAACGCCTGTGGGAGGGAGGAGGGGGGGGGGGTTATCGTTAACAACGGTTGGGCGAGAGGGACACTTTTACTTTTCAAATGAATCTTGGGGTGGAGGCAGGAGGAGGCGTTTACACACAAGCAATGGAAACGCCCTCAAGCTGTGTAGAAGTCCCTTGGCTCATGGTGGGGACCAAGCACGATGATGCCCTGTGGTCTTTAGAGCTGTGAGATCCTCTGTGGTCCTAAGAGACAAGTATTTAATCTCTTTTTCAAATCGAATTGTGACGGGAACTGAACGGAAAAGTTAAAGCATCAGCTTTGTTTCGTAAGCCAACTCGTCAAGAGCAAAGGGAGGGAGAGCGGCTGGTGAGAGTTTATACATAAATGACCGTATCTACGAATTTTTGAAACAAGATATCTTGGGGGAGATTAATCCGCTTACCTCGAAGAACATAAGACTGCTAAATCTAGCGATAAAATGTTTACCACTCTTCATTTACTCCTAAATTTGATATTCCTAAAATTTAAAAGTGTAATTCTCAACTGAGGAAAACTCGGATTCTAACTTTTTCCGGAGTAAATAAAACTCTACGAATTTTATTTTTACAGGTTTTCTTTGTAAACAAATAACTAGCTCTATTCACCATCAACTGTAACTGTGATCATTACTGCTACATGAGTCATCATCGATGAAAGCCTAAACGACATACACAGCACTCGAAACCGGAAGTGACTCAAATCCTGAGCTCCATTTTGTTTACGCTTTGTTGATTTTGCATAAAATGTAATTGTAAATATTTATACCATGGTGATACGTTACTAACGATGTCGTAAACATTTGACTATATGAAGAAAAATCGACGAGATCATGATCTTCCTCGAAAACTGAAACCAAAAACTGAAATGCATTGTCTCGAACAACTTCATTATTTTTTTATTTTAACTGGTAAACTAAGTCTTCTCCTTTCTACGATCGGCAGTCAGGAAGTCAGGCGCACCCGACTGTGTTATTGATACGCTAAATTAGTTTCATAATGAATGGAAGAAACAGGTAGATGTTTTAAGAGCCTTCGTTTGTAAACTACATTCAAAGAGTTTTCTTAGTAACGGTTTGTATCGACTTCCACTTATTGACGTCATTCGTAAAGATTAACCTGGTCTTTCATTTGTTAGCTCTATCGCAGACTACCGCAGGCTGCTACACGTCAGATTTGCTCTTAGATTCGTGTCGGATGTTGAGTTCCATTTACATATATACATGCGTGCTTGCATGCAAGCAATCCCATCGACTTTGGGCTGAGGACCCAGTTTCAACAGTTTGCAATCGACGGCGGGTCTCCCGCAGTGAAGTGGAATTACTCTCGTACTTGAAATCGGATAGAGTAAGTCGATGAGATAACGTCCATTTCATTATTGATTAAAGGATTGGACGGGAAGCCACTTAAATGCCACTCGTTAGCCCTGGATTTTCTTGTGACGTCATAAACTACATAGAGGATACAAAACCGAGGAAAACGATGACTTAGCACATTCTAAAGAATGTGATATATCTGCAACCATGAATAGAGAAAGAAATGGAGAAGAAAGAAGAAAACATAATAAAATCAAGATCTTTATTTTAATCATTTTTCATTTTATTTTTTCCTTATTTATCTTAATTACTATTCCTTCAGCTAGGGTTTGAGGATATGAGTGATTTTGTAATCATTTTTTTCTTACCTAGTAAGTAACATACATTAAAAAAGAGAGTGAACCATGTGCCTGAACTTGATCATAGACTTCTTCACATGCGTTCCTGATACCTATTACTACGTCGTTACTGAATTTCGGTCAATTTTAATAAGGTATCTTAAGGTAACGGTGCTTGAGAATGCTTGATCTATTGGACGTCGAGTCGGACGATAAGAATATCCAAGAAGTAAACCGCTTTTTACTTCTTTTCTTTTCTCTTTTTTGAGGGGGTCGTGAGGGTCGGGAAGGGCACCTTTTCCATTGCTGTAGATCACTAGTTCCCAACCTTTTTGACTCACGTGCCCTCCATTTTGACCACCGTATCTTCCGTTTGCCCACCTATTGAGGACCAGTCTATCCAGAACCAGGCTTATTGTAATCGTTTCCATTTTGCTCTACCCACTTTGCCTATTCTCTTACATTCTCGACTACTGAACGTCTCAACGACTGGCATATCGCGGAACTGGTCTGACAAGTGACGACCTAGGGACTGTTGCATAATGCAAAATGAGAGTTTCTCTTTTTCGTTATAGCGAGGTAGATGGACGCTTTGACATTCCATCCCCTTGGCAATTAATATTTTTTTAGGTATTATGAAAGATGTTTAAAAACAAACACTATCGAAGAGAGGCTGTTATTTGCCACGTCCCAAACACTGTCTTCAAAATTTGCGAGTAGAGGACGCATTTAATGAATCGACTCGATATTTTTCAATTGATATTGAATTTTATTGAATATTCAATTACATATTGATATCAGATGAAAATATAGACGTGCGTTCCATACCACCAAAATTACGAATTTTAATTGGCATAACCACCTAAAATCAACAATTTAGGAAACAGCGACTTAACTATACTTTGTGTGTGTACTGGATATAGCCTATACACATACGAGTATGTGGTGGTGACGCAAGCTTGCCACTCGTTTCATATGTAGCGTGAAAAGTCCTGACATGCACGTGCATCAACTGATTCGTCTTATGTTTGCCGAGTACCTGACTCATTTACGAAATTAAATGCTGAAAAACTGATATCAGTATACACTAAGAGATAACATTTTCCTCCTGTTTTGATAAAAACTGAGGGGTTTAACAATGTCTCCACTTCATAATAGATAATTTTACGAGGTGTTGGAAACACCATTGCAGACCTTTCATTAGAAGGGTCAAATTCGTACTTTTATAAAACCTTGCCGAAGTGGCCATCAACATGTTTTAGCAAATTCTTTTCATGATTGTATTCATTGTGATGAATGCAATCATGATTGTATAGTTTATAAATGTTGAGATATAATGCTTGACAAATCATCTCTTTTAGTTCATTAGCATTCAACCCCATGACGTCACTAAACGTCAAGCATAAAATGTAAGAGAAGGAGGCTCTTTTTGGATGGTTGCGGATAGACTGGAACTATATGTCATTTTACCGAACTCCAAAAACTGGATAATAATGCACCAATCTTAGAAAGGTTCTACACCTGACCTTTCACCTGGGTCATGTAGGCATGAGGTCATGAATTGACCTCGACCATAGTGTTTGCGATTTCTGTCACGTGTTGTGTACAATGTGTCTGGTGTGAAAAAAAGCTTCATCGGGCTCGGACTTTATATACATCAGGAGTGTCCAACCATGTAGTCGAGCGCGAGTTACTGGTAGACGACGGAACTATATCCGAAGTCAACCACGAAGGGTCTAATAATGTTTAAATGGTATAAGGTATGAGAATGTTAAACTTTTTTTAAGTTTAACTATATGGCAGCGTATGTTTCGCTTTGTTATTATAAATTGAGAACTTAACTGACGAGATGGACCATATCTAGTGCTTAAAATCGGCACGCATTTCAAGAGTATGAGACAGTTCAGACTACTGGTAAGCTATACACATTTGCTATAATATTGTAACGTTGCCTGCGGTACCGGTTTATTCAGGGCTGGAGAAGTAAGCCGGTATGGTGCGAGAAAGGCAAGAGGCAGGACCAGAAGAGATGAACACAGACACAGGATATTCTGCAGTTTGCGGTTCTCGGATCTATTTACATGCTTCTAAAACGACTAAGTTTGTGCCAGTACTAAATACTACTAACTAAACTATGTGAAAATATTTACAAGTTCTCACAGAGCACACCAGAGATGGTAACCACTTGAGGTCTAAAAGGTAACTGTTTTCTCTTTACTAAATTACCCCCTTTTATTCTATCAGTGACTCCCATATCAAATAATAATAAGCTACTCTTTTTCTTGTTAGCAAGTGTTAGCATTGCGCAATGCTAACATGTTAGCGTTACATTACGCTAACAATCAGGGGTCAATGCTAACAATTGGAGATCAGAAGCTAACAGTATGAGGAATCTGACACCACCAACTTAAACAAAAATACAGCCTCTCTCAAGGATGACTCAGAGCACATCTCTGTCTAATTATGTGTACTCACAGAGAGCTAAATTGCAGCCAAAATACAGCTGTACATAGTGTAAGACAATATATGTGCAGTACTACAGTAGTCTGAGAAAGATGGTATTTAACCCCACTCACTTACAATATTTAACCACGCCTAGCTATAGGCTAGTTGCTGAAGGCTTTAAACGATGTGTTTGTGTTTGGGATGTTGACACTGGACTTCGTGTATAGACTCCTTGAAAAGTAGATCTTGGGTCAAAAAAGGTTGGGCATCCCCGATGTACTCAAATTCATTGAATTCGCAAGGAGCGGAAGTCACGTGACCACCACCCCGGAAAGAAACTATATCCCGGATCTATTCTCTTTAATTGCAGATATCAGGACACACAGTTCTGTCGGAGTTCAAAGTCAAATATTGAATCAATGACGTAGTATAACCTCAAGAAACGAAAAAAGAGAAAAAGTCAACACACATTGTCACTTAAATCATGATTTGAATGACTATCTCCTGACACCACTTACGAGAAACGGCGGAAGATAATTAAGGTCTTCATTTGTTTTCCGCATTCAACGCCGTCTTGCTAAATCAATTACGGGGAAATGGCCAATTTAAAAGTGAGATTTTTGTTTACTGTCGTGAGGAGAGCTCTTTTTTTTGTCTTTGTTGTGATATCGGTCAGCAATTGGCGGAGTAAACTGCTATATTAAAGTCGTTGCATAAGCCAACCAGAGGATAAAAAAAAATGTTACCTTGTTTTAACGTTAGTGATTAACAGCACGTGGATCGGGGAGTTCAATATAGTCTACAGTATAATTACAACTATGTACGCCAAGTAGAAAGAAAGATAGTTGTAGTGTAGTAGTGATGTAACGTTTGACTGGGGCCTCACTGATTCAAGTAAATAGAAGGAGTGAGGTCCATGGCTTTGAGGAAGAATTCACAAGATACATGGAAGGAGATGGGAAACCAATGTCTACAGTTCAAAACCTCCAATGCCTCCTGTGCCACAGAATGTAAAGTACCACTGACATACGAGCGATTATAACAGATGGTGACAAAACTCCAACGACTACCATATATTACATTCATCTTAACTGTAACTTTCGGAGCCTCTGTAAATCATTAACATAAAAAACATTAAAGGAAAATAATTCGTTTACCGTCCACCAATTCATGACATACGAAGTTAATAGCTTTTAATCACTGTAAGATCATTCAGGCCCAACAATCGATATCTACAAAGGCTTCATCTGTCCAAAACATTATGCATTAAAATGAATTACATAAGAAGCATCATTTGAGGTTTCGAAAGATTGGGTGAACAAATTATTCTTGGATGAGCATAGAGTGACTGAAGGTTCTATCTGTGAGTAACCTATATCTTGAAAAGAAGGCTACCATCTCTTTTTTATCTTGAATAATATATCATTCTATGTCCACAGATATTAGTTTTAAAAGTATTTTTTTTTTCCATCTGTTAAACAAACCCTTCATTTCCCTTCAAAGATAACACACACTTCCATAGTCTAATCATGACAGTCGTTCTTACACTGTGTACTGCTTACCGAAGTACCCTTGTCAATCAGGGGACGGATGTTACATCAAGGTAATTTCAGGGGGTAAATGTGCTCCCCATTGGTGTCAGTGATTGGTAACAGTGTTGTTAGAAGCAATACCTTTCAATTGAAGATAGATTTCCAGTTGTACCATCCTTACCAAATGCCATCATGTGTAACAGTGGCAAATTATTGCAAGAAGTCTTTGTTTTTCTTTGAAATTGAAACCCTCATTTAGCCTTGACATTTGACCCTTGTGAAAATGCTGATTGAGTATAATGTAGACTTAGCTTGAAATACTGTGGAAATTAAGGTCTCATCTCTTAAAGGGAAATAAGGCGTTTGTTTTACAGAAAATAACCATATTTTTGAAACCAATGTTTGTCGACAAAGAATGATAGATTATTCAAAATAAGGAAGGACAGTAGTCTTCTTTTCAAGAAATGAGTTTCTCACAGGTAGAAATTCAATTATTTGTTACTCTGCAATAATTTGTTCACCAAACTTTTCAAAATTCAAATGATGCATCTTCCGTTACTCATCACATGCATAAGATTTTGTGGAGATGAAGGTTCTGCAGGTGTTTGTTGGTGAGAGTGAATGGTGTAAAAACTATTAAAGCTATTTTCTTTGTATGCCATGTGGGTGTATTCTAAACGCCCTATTTCCCTTTAAGCTATTGTGATGTATCTTTTAAGACTGTCAAGATTGAAAGAAACACAAAGAATATTCAAATAGGCCTAGTTGTGCCTGGGTGACATCACTAACATCCTCCATAACACAATGTACCATTGTGATATAGAATTCATAACTTTCGAACCGAACATGTTATTGAGGGTATGGATTTTACCAATAAGAGGGAAAGGTACTTTTTTTTATTTTTATGAAATATCAGTTGCAGTGGTGAATCCCTTTAAATATTTTTTCACTTTTTTGGCATTCGCATATCACTACTTTTTCTCACAGTTCTATTGTTTCCGGGGAAGGGCCTTTTTGTTTAATCTCATACCACCATTAGATTATGTCCGTCTGCAATATGTGTTCATCTTGTTCGAAAAAAGGGCCTAAACTTGAACCACAAGGATCGTTATGTTATCGCCATATTCTCAGTCATCCTCACTATTGGCTTTTTACTTGAATGTTGAAGAGCACCAGTTTAAGCACAGGTGATGTGAAACTTAGAAGGATTGAAGGAGATTCAGATTACTTTTTTAGAAAATCGAAGGTGTCGTAGTGATATTTCTGTCCGTAAGCCGTGTCCAGGCAACGGGCGGAGCACCTTTCAAAACTCCCACCACCTTCTAACTGAAAATCTGAATCTTTGAACATATCGAATCTTTTGAATGCAATAATAAGCCAGGCGATATCAATTACATAATAGGTATGGAATCTCTGGTAAGACGTATCTTGCATGCACGAGGGGGCCCTCGAAGTTGCTAATTTAGTGCGTAAGTCAATGGGAAAGATGAATGGTGGTATGGGGCCAGAGGTACGGTATAGAAAGGAGGATGACAGAGGGCGGGTTTGCCCTTCAAAGGTGGCAATGCGGCCCCTTATTCAAAAAGGTCGCTCGTTCCTGATCTGCACTAATGGCCAAATAAACTTTCGTATTAGGTGTGAAATAAAGTACTTTAGATACAAAAATATGTGCATAATTTCACACTTTCACTGTATTCGTGCTCTCAAGCGTGCATAAGCTGGAGGCGAGTGCTTGTGCGTGATCTGTAACATGTGTATAAAATAGAATGCTATTTTAACAAAGCTGCTTTTTTTCCCGTCTTAAATTACGGCACTCACTCCGTGATCATGGGCTATATACGCAGGCGTCACTAACGTGTTAAACGAATGGGGCTTTATAAGGTGTTCCTCAGATGCTTCATTGAAGCAAATAATGCCCTGAATTCATTTAAAAATCATGAAATATTACCGTTTTAATTATTAGTACAAGATAATTAAAATAATTTGACATTAAATCTATTATTCAAAGGGTTTGGCACTTTCTCCTTCTATCATCTATTTTTTTTAAGTATTAATAATCATCAAGGTTTTCTTTTCTCAACGCTGTCAGATTTGAAAATAATTTGTTTCACTTCTTCTTGTATTTCCACTTCCGAAAAGAACTTATTTAGGATTACAGAAATTGTTTAGCATTATGTAGCACTATATGTTCATTCATTCATGGTAAGAGTCCTCGACTTCTGTTGGCCCATTTCAGTCAAGTGACCATGCATTATCATATGGATAAACAACGGCCAAATTTAAACGTAAAGTCGCCGCCTGATAAATACGATAAAAACGTATAGATCGACAGTGTTTTGTCCCCTACTATCCCACACAAAACATTCTGGTACTTTGTCTATCGCGCAAAATACATTGCTGACATGTTGTGAATCTTATTTACCTTTTCCGGGGGTTTGTTTTCAATAAAAATGAGATTATTTGCAAACCCAAATATTTTTTTTTTGTTTTCGTCTCTTTTTTTTTATTATCGAAATGTCGTTGCGTATAAGCAAGGTTAATCAACTCTCGGCGGTTAATGCTATCGCTGGATGCATTTAGGCTGCCGGCCCTCGTGAAGCACTTGTATTAACTCCCGATGTAGTGTATTGTCCCACAGTTGAGGCAAGATCCTGCGCTGATTATTTTTTTTAATTAGCACATGCCTGTTTTTGCATGCAAGGAAAGTTGAAAATAAAGTTGAACTAATGTGGATATCAAAACGAAATGCAACCCCTTTTTTCAAATGAGCCAGCAGCAACTCAATGTTGTGCACGATGTGTTCAATCCTATTCATTTTGTGCTACGAAATCGCATCCGGAACTCTGAGCAGTAATGCAGAAATTAGTATATGCGATTACATTGCGACATATTGTCAATGCACCACAGACTACATGCTGTATGAAGAGCGCGTTGCAATGTGTGTATGCAAAGAAAATGTAATCCAGTAACTTTGACAAGTATCTGCGAGCCTTTTCACATTGTTAGTCCACTAAGGCCTTGAACAAGAACGAATTAGGGCTTAACGATTTTCCTCCAGGGAAAAACAAAAGTGCTATAGGGGTTAACCAATCACACCCAGTGATAATATCCGTAATAGACAAACTGGTTGCGTTAGACCTCTGTCATTACAAGAGTGCTACATAGGACCAATATTGGACCAATCAAAGACCAGGTAAAGATTTCAGCCAACCACACTGATGCTTCAATAATCAACATAATTTGCACGTTACTTTGTCTGCATCCTTTAGAAAGTCAAGGTAACAAACGCCTGTACTAACATCCCGTGCCATGGTGACTTTTTAATAAACCCGATTAATGAAAACACAGCACCAGGTGACTACGCCTCATACCACCATTATGCACCATGGTCACTCTCGTCGTCACTTGTCAAAAATCTTGAGTGGATCCTCCAAAACAACCAAGACAAGGGAGACTTTCGAGAAGATTGTTGGAATTTTGTTTAACATGAAATGATATTGTCAGATGCGTCGATGTCAAAGTAGTTGAATTATGAACTTGTGATATTTGAGGCATTTAATGGAGAGCATGTCACTCAATAGAGTGTATGAAACATTTGAAAATGACTTTTGCCTAATAGAGACAAAGAATGCAAACGAAAATTATCTTTTCGAATTACGTGTTTTCGTTTGGAATCAGTCAGTCTACAAGCATGGCGAAAAATACATGTCACTAACGGACGAAAGGAAAGTTCATCGATGATATTATACTTTACTTATAGTACTCTTTCTTATACTTAGGCTGTTTCTCGACGGCATGTACCAAAGTAAATAACGGCTTGTGTTCGGTAAATTACCTTCGAAAGACATGCCTCGTTGTACTTTAAAACAGCCATCAATCACCATATAAGTATAATAAGCAATTGCCAAACACTATTCGCCTAAAACGTTAGGTAAAATCGATCAACATGGTGACATTTGTCTCTTTTTTTCACATATAAAAGACTACACATAAACTACTTCCCCGTGCAGGATGTAGTCACTAGGACTGATCACGTATTAGTTTGTACAGTCTAATATTACATTCATCTTAACTGTAACTTTCGGAGTACCTGTAAATCATTAACATAAAAAGCATTAAATAATAATAATAATAATAATATATATATATATATATATATATATATATATATATACTGTTGGCGCTCTATTCGTTTGCTGGCGCACTTGATCTCTTCACCAGTCGTAATTGTTTGTAGTTTTGCTAAGTTTTGTTTATGGCATACTGCTATTTTTTTATAGTCACAACTAACATAGGCCATTGTAAGGCATCACTTTAGTACACTTTGGGGGTTCTTTTCTGCCGCCACTGTTTGTAAGTGTCGGCCTCTGAATTTCCAAAGAAGGAATTAAATACAATTCTCAAGAGAAAATAATATTTGCCAAATGAAAGGAAAGTTCCTTTCCGAGAAGAGATAAAAGAAGATTAAATTAACGGTCTTATCTTCTTCTCTCCTCCCTGCCGGTAATTAGCGCAAGCCAGGCGTCTTGGGGAGAGGGACACTGCAGTGTACATTTTGAAAATAAAAAGAAAAAAAGGAACCTGTCATTATCGTTTCTATCATTGCGAAAGGAGCGAGTGGTTGATGGGCAGTACCTCGGGAATATGACGGGTAGTGGAGAGCATGGTAAATATTCTCTCAGATCAGTAAACACTTTTTCTTCTTCGCAGGAACACCTGACCGTAACTAGTAACTTTTTAAACGCGGAGAAAACTTAATTTGTTTTTCTAATCGAAAATACGCACCATTGAACACCGTCTCGCAAGGCAATTTCGATCTGACAAGGACTCTTTCGGTCTGACGATGACAGGTACTACGTGGGAATAGTCAAACTACCAGCAGAGGAGGGTGCTACCTAATTTCTCACAAAATACACATAACGCTAAAATCATGTCTCGAGAAGACCTTTTACGCATGATAGAACATGAGGTGATATCCAGATATACCATCATGGTTAGGGTATGTTGGCTCGAGAAGGCAGAAATGTGTTTTTAAAATCATGTGAGGATTGGCTGCGTTGTCTCCTACGGATATGAATACATCACGTTTTAAATGTTTGTACTTTCTCTCAGGGTGCGTGTTTGAAAATTTGCTAATGGCATTTTTTCAGGCATTCAGCGATCGATAGCCTTATGTCACTTGAACGCCTCGATTGAACGTTTAATAAATATTTCGTTCTTTTGCTTTCCATTTTTGTAAAAAAAAAAATAGACATGTCTGTCAGTTTAGGGAAAAATTGACAAGATTCTGAATGTCCTTTTGCTATGATTTGTGGTGTCTTTCCAAACGGTAACTTCATAAAACTCTCCAGTCGGCAAACTGGAGACTCGTATTCCAGTCACTGCTGCCATTACTGCCGATGAACTGGTCCCTGGTGTCAGTTTGGAAGTGGCCTAGCTGCTTGGATGTGTTCTGGAAAGAGAACGCATTTTTGGTGGTGGTTTTTTCCCCTGTTGTTTGTTGTTTTGATTTTCCCTGTGATAGCTGTATAAGTTGTGTAATTTAAAACTTCAATCGATTTTATTTCATGCATTTTTTTTTTTTAGCAAAAGTCACCCAAGACGAGAAATAGAATGTACAACAACAAAAAATAACTGATGGTGACGTCGTTCTTTACAGAGGTTCTATGGTAGTGTATCCTTTGAAAACTGACTGAACTTAAATCATGATTGTGGGTTATTCCTTACACGTGACTGCAGTTACGTCATCAGTCCATAGTGACCTACAAACAATGATAAGTACGGCGACAAATAATGTTAGGACCAATTTATTTGTTGCTTAGAAAAGCAGATTTGGTTTTAGCCAATCACACTGATTGCTTCACTGAACAACATCTTTGTGTCTTTCTGACAGCAAGATATGCGTCCTATGCAAAACACTCCAGCGGATAAAAATAACCTTACAATATACACTATACCGTGACAGCCTCATTCTACAAAACGCAAACAGACCTTAACTACCCAACCAATGGATCTCAGAAATACCGTTTCAGCATGTGTAACATTGTGCAGTTAATACACGAATGTGTAACATTTAAAGAGGCACCTATGTGTACTTACAGAAACTAGATTGATGATTACATTTGATGTAGCACATCATCATCAACATCATCATCACCATCACCATCATCAACATCATCACCACCATCATCACCATCATCATCACCGTCATCGTCAAAATCATCACCATCATCATTATTCGCCATCAAAATCATCACTAGTTAAGTCGTAGTATCATCACCACTTATGCAATCATTATACCATTCATCATCACCATTGTCATCATAATCATCTTTTCCAGAGACCTAAATCATTGATGTCATCAACACCAACATCACCACTGCCAATCAATGGCGCAGCTACTGGGAGGCAGGTGGGTAACTTGCCAACCCTGGGGAAAATTTGGGGAAGTAATATTTCCTCTCCCACTTATCGAAAGTTTTCCTGGGATAAGAAATTGTGAGACATTTCCATGCATAATTCTTTTTCTAATGTCATCACTACCATTCATATTTCCCCCGAATTTCGTGGTCACGAGAGCAGGATGAAGCATCCCTGAGACGCGTTCCACAGAAATGTCCCCTTGCCGCAGCATTTGGAAAAAGAATGCGCTGGTCTGCTAAACTTGTCAACAGGAACATTTCTTTAACATCAGTCAGTTTACTCAAGGTTAGTAATTACTGCGTAGTTAGTAATTACTGTGTATTCAACAGGCATGAGAGCTGCTACACTTTATGTCGCTGAGCTTTGCTGTGTTATACCGATTATCGGTGTGTCGGCCAATTCTTAATATGCTTAGACAGCTTTGGTAAACATTACTTGGCCAAGATCTTTCTGATCTTTCCACTTATCCACAGGCGCAGACCTGCTTATATCCCGTCCATGCCACCCTCACTTTCAAGATCAAGCTAGACCCATGTAAACTTAAACAAAGAAAAATATGGGGGAAATGTTTATACCTTTACTCCTCTGTAAAAGAACCCTAGTTAGTACCATTATCATCATATCATCACACTACCATTATCATTATACTCATCATCACCGCAATCATCATCATTACCATAGTAATCGTCCTCATCACCACCATTACCATCGTCACCAATAAGATGATCATAATCAGCCCTATCATTCGCAATCATTATCTTCGTCCTAATAGCGACTTCGGTCATGTTACCAATGCATCTATCACCATCATTATCATCGTCATTATGGTCATCATTATCATCATCATCATCATCATCATCATCATTATCATCATCATCATCATCATCATCATCATCATCATCATCATCATCAATATCATCAACAATACTATCATCATTATCATGATCATAGTCATCATCGTTGACCTCATCATCATCACCAGTACCATCATCATCATCAGTATAATATAATATAATAATCAGTGTAATATTCATCATAATACTCATCCTCATCACCACTATTATCATCGTCACCAATAATATGATCATAATCAGTCCAATCATCACAATCATTATCTTCTTCCGACTACCGTCATTGTCATTGTTACCAATGCATTTATCACCATGATTACCATCGTCATCATTGTCATCATCATCAACATCACCATCATCATTATCATCATCATAGTCATAATCACCACGATCATCATCATCACCACCAGTATATCACCATTACCACCAATATCGCTATTACCACCAACACTAGCAACATTATCGTCACTCTCACCATCATCTTCGTCATTATTACCATTGCTTTTATATTATAACTGGAACGACGAATTATATGTCACTGCCTGTGAACTTCACAGATATGTGTATGATCAATGACGCAATTAGAATGCACTTCGCTCGGTCGGTTTACCGAAGAGGTCACGCTTAAAGTTGGCGTCTGTTTTCACAACTTATAATTGAATTTGTAACTTCTCTCAATTCTACGATTCATCTTGCGTTTCGAATGTCTTATCCACAAAAGATCTGACAGGAGATTCGGAAGTCGATGTTTTCGTCGAGTCAAAAGAGAATCCAGGAAAAAGAAAATAAAGATAAAACAAACGAAAGAAAGAAATACTGAGAGAGAAATATCACTCCTTATTTTTTTCATCCGTTTTTTTTTTTCTCTGTCGAAGCAGGAGTGTGCTCCCTTCAAAAAATTAAATGGAATTATCATTTTGAATTATGCAGGCTATACCTTCCAAGGTTAACATAACTTTCTCGATACTAATGCACTTGGGGAAGGGGGGTTGGTTAAGAATGGGAACCCTTGAGGTTTGAAAGTGAGACCCAATGTAAATTTTAAAGGGTCATTGAGTTTCGAGAGGCATCCGTCAAATGCGACCACGTGACCAGCTGTCTGAGAGGCAGAGTTGAAGGAGAAACAAGATACAAGAATATGATGTGTGTGAGTTACTCATTCGATGATCTTTCATAAATTGCTTGTAATAGCCTGGCTTCACTGTCTTTGTTGTTTATTTGTGTTTATTTACAAATAAAGAGACTTTTTCTTATTTTTTTCTTCCATCATACGACTTCGTAGTCACCATTTTGCAAAAATGTCCCCTTTTGTTATGCCACTATATGTAGAGCAGATTGCCCAAATGCTGCCACATTCATCAAGTTTGTACTCTTTAGTACATTTTCAGACAACATTGGTAATTCCTGAGAAATCCCCCCCCCCCCCATCGAGATCAAGCTAGCGGGAATCGGTTGAAAATGGCAGAAATGCTACTATCTCAACCACCCCCCCCCCCCCTCTCCTTATACCACTGTTCAGCACATACCGTATGTGTTTTACAATAACTACACTGTAGTCCCACATGCTATGTTTAAGCTCGTAAACATCAGGTTATCGTATATGGCATTGGAGTTACCTATCATATATTCCTTCTTCGAAACCAAACGTCTGCGTCTACAATCTTGGACAAAATACCTTGGGACACCACGCTCGCCTGTTCAATGTTGGCTAACAGATTACTGTTCAAAGTGTACATTTACTCCTATAGTGCAAGATTGGAAAGGGGCGCTGGGTTTCATGTTATCCTCTCACCCAAAATTCAATATTATGTTTGCAAAGTACGACAAAGTGGTCCAACAATTTTGTCCAAGATTGTAGTTCAGCGAAATAACCGTAACTGCCGGTTAACCGTCCGTATATCTGATGGTACTTAGTCTACAAGATCCTACTTGAATAAGCATATTTGCTCTCTTTTTTTAAAAAAAAATCAAGGAAACAATGAAGAAAACTGGAAAAAAAAGTAAAATGCCAGCAACCATCCCCGACATCAAAGTTCCATATATCATCTTAGTTCCTGTGGATACATATCAAGGTATAGGCTGACATTCGCAAAAAACTCTCGTATATTTCTATGGAAATGGTACACTTTGGTTACTTTGAACTTGAAAATATATCGCTAAAAAGACAATACAGGAATTGAATACTGATGTGCAAAATGTATACTACCACAAGGCGGTAATAATGAGGTATTACTACAACTGTAGTGACTATCCAGTAGATGTGAGAAAAAATTAAAAATTTTCTCGAACAGAACATATATATTAGAAAAATTGGTGTTAATGATAATCCATGCCTGCGAATGCTATATCGGTTCATCCCATTACGTATAATTTAAATCGAATATATAATATACTACAACACACCTTCTTCACACTATTTGTAGATAATTGCGTAAGTGCTATTGTATCGTAATCATGAACAGTAAGACAGCAAGCAACACTCACAGAATTATTAACCTAAATTATGTGAAATAAGAATCCATAACTTTTATGTAAAATTAATGTAAGCAGTATTTGTAAATTTTACATAATTTTGATAGATTTTACTACATTTTAGTAACATTGTTATATCATAATGTAAGACTTACATTAACTGGGTGTAAAATTTTACCAAAAAGTTATGGAGTTCTTATTTTACTTTACGTTTTTGTGAAAGAACGATGTATCTTTGTAGCCTTCGTACAGATCATTAGAATAAAAGCAAAATAACAGATAAAAAAAAAAATAATACCAAAGAAAACCATGGTAGACAAAAATAAGAATATGTTATGCAGTGATGATGTCATTTTTCTGTGAATTTTGATTACGAAATTAAAACATAACGAAGCCCTTGTCCTCGGCATCGTTACACCTTGGAGTGAAGAGCATTTCGAATTGAATTGCATATTTCATTCCCTAATGGGGGGAAAATATATAAAACTGGGGAATTATCTGTCAGGCAGAGAATGATTAATTGGTTTATCCCAAAGGATGAAATTAATGTCTTTAGTTCGTGACCTTGGCACGGTTCCTGCATTTCTCTTTGCTTTTTCTTCCTACTCCCCTGTAGTCAAGATAAGTTTAAAGTAGTCTGCACACACACACACACACACACACACACACACAAAGTCACTCAAAGATACGAATAGTGAAATGAACTAAAAATGAAAAGAATGCAAAATAAAAATAACAAAATAACGAAGAAACAAATCTAAGTCAAAACTACTTTTTTTTTTCTTGCTTCGATTTTGAAATTAGAACCCGAAACAAAGTCTCTCCTTGTGAACTAAATAATAAAGAGAGATCTGTATCTGGGATCACGTGACCGGAGGTAGCACACTGAAAGGCACATTGAAATGTTTAGACAGTGGACGCCATCCAATCAGAACACATTTGCGATACGCAAGCATTTTCCATGGAGATAAAGTGCAAAGTTCCGTGAAGTAGTTGGTGCTTGTTTAAGTAGAAAAAAAATTCTCGAAGGAACAAAATATGTTTGATATTTGAGTGTACCAGTGATGATTCCTCGGTATGACCTTATCCCCCTGAGATCACACAAATTAATTTCTTTGATTCATTTTTCAGACGTAACCTCCTAAAAAATCTCAAACGTTTAAGGCAATTTCCTTTCAATGCCCACCATAATGCCGGCCTTTTGAAAAACAGGAAAAGAATCAGAAGTCAGGATTTCATTTAAAGTTTTGATAATTCTTCACCTAAGCAAACCGACTTTAAATTAAAACGCACAAAATTTGACACTCCATTTTACCACATTTGAGAACGGTCTGTTATACATTCGCTGACAAACAGTCAAAACGCTTTTGCTCATGTGGTTTGGTGGAAACTGATTTCAAAAGGCGAGATTTACGAGAAAAGTGTGACGCAGAAACGTGGAACAAAATATAGTTTGCACTAAAATGATTGAAGACTTATACATGATCTAGTGAATACAATAAACGTTGACAGTTTCAGCACAGGTCGCTCCTTGACTTTGAGAAAACCTGCGGTCTTTATCACGATCGATCCGAGCCTTAAGTCTATTCCTAAATACAAGAAGAGCCTTAAAGAGACGCCCATCTCTTTTATGGTAATATGAGCATACGCCAAACGTCACTATGTTTCTTCAAATGATTTAAAATGCCTTACTCACCAATTAATCTCGGAAAAGCTACCGTCCGATATTACGGCGATTAATTAAGTTGTGGACATGAACCGGTAAACATGTCTAATTCTAAGAATTTTAGGTCAACTGAACTAAAAATGTGGTTGACTTTTGTTCCCGGAGTTCGTTGGCAACGTTATTAATGATGCACAGCGTAATTACAAGGACGATCGGTGAAATTTTTGTTTGCTGCACGTGAAAAGTCACGGAAAGACAAATTAAGCATGTACTATATGATCATTAAACGATATTGAAACCTGATCAGGTAATGTGAAAACTAGCAACTAAAACTATTGAACGCAGTACAAATTGCAAATTGCTTAGCGTAATGGTGAGGGCCGTGGTATTGATGGTGGCGACGATAATGATGTCATGTAGAGATGATGATAGTCGATGATGAGGTCATAGTGGTGGTGGTGGTGGTGGTGGTGGTGGTGATGATGATGATGATGATGATGATGATGATGATGATGATGATGAAGATGAAGATGAATATAATGAAGATAATAAATGATGATGATGTTGATTATGACTGTAATGTTGATTATGGTGGTGATGGTGAAGATAATGGTGGAGAAGATGATATTGCTGATGACGAACATGATGATGGTGGTGGTGGTAATGATGATGATGATGATGAAGATGAATATAATGAAGATAATAAATGATGATGATGTTGATTATGACTGTAATGTTGATTATGGTGGTGATGGTGAAGATAATGGTGGAGAAGATGATATTGCTGATGACGAACATGATGATGGTGGTGGTGGTAATGATGATGATGATGACGATGATGGTGATGATGATGACAATGATGGTGGTGGTTATGGTGATGATTATGGTGATGGTGATAATGAAGACGATGATGATGATAATAAAGATAATGAGTGTGACGACAGTGGTAACCCTTTATAGCTGGCCTGATTTTCAAGTGGAAGACTCTCCAAGTACATTTCTTCGATGGACAAGGATGGATGACGTCACAAAATTTGAAATGAGCCAACATTCACGTACTATTCACTAGAGGTGAACTTAAATACCTGAATACCTGAATGGAACTTTATGTCCAAATTTATTGGACTAGGTTACATCTTCCTAAAAAAAAACAACTAAAAATAGAACCCATACTGCTACTGTGTGGTACTTAGAGGGAAATGGTGGTATTACGTCACTCACTCAAAGATTCACATAATATCGAGGGACAGCAGCGTACAGAGAGGGAAATGTATAGAGTATTACCAGAGAGTGTTCTCAAGCTACAATGATACTTGGAACACTTACATCAGAACACTTACGGTGCATCAGAACGCTGACAGATCTGTCAAGCTGGGCAGCAATATAACTTCGTCGTCTTTGTGCAGGGAGGACACAGAAGTTAGTGCAAACCGTCTAAACTTTCACTTCATTTTCATCTCAGAAAACATTATTTGAACCATATCGTGAGGAGGCCGATACAGTAATGTGACAATGTAGCATGATGATGAAGTATAAGATATAATTCAGTTCTACTGGAACGCTAGTCAAGCGTGTGACGAGGCAGAATCCCAGAGGTGATGTGAACAAGTGGATGGTAAAGTAATTCCAGATAGAATAAAAAGTTAAAGCACAGATAGCCGAGATTCTGTCACTACCACCCCCAACCACGCACCCCTACACACACACACACACCCACAAAAACGTAAGATTGAAAAGGATAATACCCATTGCAGTAAATATTTCTTTACATTTCGTCCAAATGATGTTATAATAGCAATTTCTTCTAGTGGTTCTGGAAAGTTATTCCAAGCAGGAGGTTCAATATAGTTAATATCACGTTAGGTAATTTCAGTCTGTAACAATTTCTTTATGTGGTCAGAGTTACGCCTAGTACTATAAACATAGCCGTGTGTAGTGAAAAGCCTTGCAACAGAGGTAGTCAGTAAACTGCATGTGGCTTAAATCACCTGTACACTGAGCAGTATGGTACCTGACAGTATCTTAGAAATTCAGTGAAGAGAATTTCTTGAAAAGAGGGTTCGAAAGAGAGGGAACACTCGAGGGAGTGTTCACCAAGCAATGGAACGAACAATTCTTTTCTGAATTAAGTAAAATTTGTATGAATGGCAGCCACGTATCTCCATACAGGAAGACAGTAAAGTAATAAATGAAACAATTCTGTTTAACAGGACCTTTCTGGGAACTACGTTTGCTCAGTCTGTATAAGATAACAGCACATCGAGCAGTTTTATCACAGTGACATTTTACGTTAGGAGAACTTAAATGTTAATCAACGGTTCTTCCAAGAAAAGTGGCACAATTACTGGAAAGCAATTAAGTTATCTGTGGAAATGCTCCCTATGTCCGAGGTGTTATCTGTGGTAATGCCGCCAATTTCGTGGTCAATAACTTCTTGCTGCGTTTAAGTGTAACTTATTAGCTGTAAAACCAGTTAGTAACATAGACCGACTCATCCTTAATTTCATTCAAAAGTAAAGGTAACCTGTCGTAATCGCACAGAATGTTCGCGTCATCAGCATGTGGCGTAAATTCAACATTGCCCTAGCCAAAGGGAAATCATTAATGTAAACAATTAGAAAACGGATTGGTTCCAGAATGGAACCCTTTGGTACACCTTTTGTGATAGGACACATTCTAGATGGAGCATCAAAAATATGGAAAAGTTGATTTCTGATACAGAAGTTATTTTTAAACCACATTAGTTGAAGAACTTAAATTCCATCATGATGTAATTTGCAAGAAATGTCACGATCCAAAGTGTCGAAACATCATGAGGAAGCTTTCGTTTTTTTCCGAAGAATAGTATCGATAAAGTCGACAAGATCATGATATTTCACACCGAACAAGAGTTGCAACTTAGACTCGGTGAGGTCTTACGGTACGATGATACTGCTAGCTACCTTTGAGTTTACTGTGGACTCTAATTAATGATCATGATCTGCTTTGGTATGAAAACAAACTTGACTAAGATGGGAGGAAGGGATCTGCTAGCCTCAGAGGCGCATTCAGCTCTGTGGGTGACGGTCAATGTCAGATGGGGTTGACGGTGATATGAAGTTTCTTTTTAGCGAACTTCAATGATCAACTCATTTGTGTCAGGGATAGCTTTAATCCTTGACCGTTTCGAAAAGTGTGAATTGTGTGAGAAGTCGTCCATTTTTTTGTCGTAGTTTTGATATGGACAAAAAAAAAAAAAAAACAGATGCTAATGAAACAATACAGTCACGCCAAATCACAAACATTACTCTGAAATTGAATTGATTTCTCTAGTCGCAACATTGATATTTTAAGGAAACCTTTCGGGTGCCAGAGATAATCCCTTTTAATTACATTCTATAAAATAAATCTCATGAGAATTGTGCCAGTTGAGACACTTCTAGATTATTCTTGTCTCTGACATTTAACCTAAAGATTTTTTAGAGGAAACATTCAGGCATTGACCTCCGCCAGTAATGTAAGGGGGTTGCGCTGGTCCTGAATTTTGACACAGCCTGGTCTCATACGAACACGTCACTTCCAAATTTGATCAACGCTGAAAACAGAGATATAGTAGCATATATTCTCGTACCTGCAAGTTGCATAAATAATTTAGGGTAATGATTCGCAGCTTAAATTATAGTCATGCGTGCTTTGTAATTATCGCTGCCAAAGGTGCATGGCGACTTGAGAATATTTTGGCGCGTGAGTTTGTGTAAGTGCCTGAATTGAGAGGCTCAACTATTGGTCGTTCACGGTAGATGAGCCCTGTTGTCGCTCGCTATCAGAAAGGTGATTACCTTAAATGATGGAATTATAACGTAACAGTAGAATTAAGGTAACTCTCTGTAAATGGTTAACGACCCACCAGCCCGATAAGTGAGGGCTACGTCGGCTTCACTTTTCCGGAGGATCAGCCGAAGACTGGTTCATCTTGCAGACAAAACGTACTCTATATCACCGGCACGTTGTATACATCCTCATGCCATTGATATAAAGCGCAGTTCGAGTAGAAGATATACTAGGTTTATATAGCAGATTCTCTTGACTAGCCGCTAACAGACATACATTGTATACAACACCTCAATATTGATCACTTCGTATTATTAGTAATTCCTTTGAACTGAAACTCTCCAACACCCTTCATCCACGCCCCCACCCCCTCCCCCACCACCAAAAAAAGTTGGAAATTTGTCCAAAGCAAAGGACCAGATGATTTCATTCTAGTTTTTCTTAGTAAAAGTAACAGCACAAATTCCAGAAACTTGGTACGTTCACACAAATAATAACCCACATTTTTATTATAACTACATATGGAGAAAAAAAACCAATTCCTTCACGATTTCCCAAAATTAAAATTCATATTAAATTCATCATGACCTAAACCAAACAATGAAATTCCGGGCCGCAGGGTTTTCTGCACATTTTTTTTTCTATCACAGGTTACTTCACTGTTTAATCAACTGCTCTAATTGGTACTACATTTCGGAGATCATTTTTCACTTGACCAGAAAAGACTCAAATCAGGAGCAAACAATAAAAAAAAAGAGAGCAAAGAAATGGAAGTTGAAGGCAGCAGTGTCACCCTGTGACATTTGCTGTTCTCCAGAATTTCATTATCTCCGCACGGACTTTGTGCGATCTGCAGAGATATTGACACAAATCTTTGATATCGTTGACTCCCATCTAATATTAACGTCTGGAAATGTGAAATCGTCTTCATTCCCTGGCAGAATTTCTTTCCTTTTTTTTTTATTCTTGTCGCATCTTTGAGTTTCCTTCGAGATCGAAAGAGGGCTACCAAACATTAGAATGGAAAAGAGCTAAAGTTGGTGATGTATTTGGATCAGAGCAAAGAAGTGGAGGTGTCAAAACTTTCTAATAAAATATGAAAGGAGAAACCGACAGCGGTAGAACGTGGCGAATCAAACAGAGGGATGGAGAGAGAGAGAGCGAGCGACGATGCGTTCGCCTCAACAATTTAATTAAAGTTTTCCTCTTTCCTTCTGATGTCAAGAAAAGTTTCTACCTTGATGACAAATCCTACTGATTGCGCTTCATCACGATCGGATTGCGTGTTCGGCGATTCAGCGTGACATGTGTGTATGTAAAAGGATAAGGCTGACACACAATGGGGACCATGCTGATGTTATGAATGAGTCAATGTAATGAACAGATCAAATGTTAAGTCTATTATCAAGGTTATCCGGAGCTTACCCATATGTATGTATGCACGTGCGGGGGGGGGGGGGGGACAGACAAATTTCGAATAAATTCGTAGACTTTTGCGGTCAACGAATTTATTCGAAATTTTTTTTCCTGGAACTTTCTGTCAGCGAGTGCTATTAAATATAGTGTCATAAAATTTAACAGTAGAAAGTGTACACATCTTTAGTGATTACGCAGGAGGCTTGGATATTGTCAGTATTACGTACTGCTTGCACAAT
Source organism: Stichopus chloronotus (assembly GCA_021234535.1). Taxonomy (NCBI): domain Eukaryota; kingdom Metazoa; phylum Echinodermata; class Holothuroidea; order Aspidochirotida; family Stichopodidae; genus Stichopus; species Stichopus chloronotus. The sequence goes on from CM037831.1 coordinate 4,335,005, forward strand.
TTGAATCAATGTATCTCATTGGATGCTCAAAAAGTGGTAGTTGCGTCATTGCTATCACAGTTGTCTTCCCCTGAGTTTTTATTATTATTCCTCTCTTCATCTCAACATTTAGACGACATTTTGGATGCATTTCGTTCCTTTACATGAGATGGTTCAGCTGCAAAACTTTGACTAAGCCTTAGGGCGTGTGAAAAAGGGTTCTTCAATGTTTTGCGGAGATTTTCGAGTGTGTGACGTCAGCTCTGAAGATTGGGTGAAGTGTTCTTTGTGACACGTCTCGAGGCAATAGAAGGAATAATTAAAGGAAAGGTAGTGGAAGAATAAAGGCCGAGAGAACATTGAATGAAACCTGTTGTGAAAAACAAAAAGGGGGAAGCGATATACTTCAGTATGTTTATGATGAAATAAAGATCAAAGTAATTCAACACTTTGAATGAATACTTACAAACAAAACTATAGAAATATAAATTAGAGAAGTAAGTCTGCCCTTTTCAAGATGACGGGATTCAAGAACATGATAAACATTCAGTCTCGAACCCAGTTTTCAATAAAGAGGATTTTGACCGTAAATTGGCCAGAGGGTTTGATACATGGCTGCAAGCTGCGAGCATATCTCAACGGTTTTATATTTTCCTTTTTTTTTTTTGCTCGCAGTCTATTCCTCAATTAATCAAAAGCCGTGAAAGTATGTAGTAAAGCATCCTTTCATAGCTTGAGAGTGCCTGGCTGCCTACCTACATCATGCCGGAGGTGGTTCGGTTTGTCGAGTTCACATGATGTATCTACGTGCATGCACGAGAGAGCAAATCTGATGGGAAGAAATCTAAACAAGAGGGAGATTAATGAAGCTGGATTATGAAGTAAGTTTACAAATTAAGACTTTTATTGATATGCGAAACCAATAATGTTGCATATATGACTATATATGACTATGACCATATATGACTATGACTATATATGACTATGACTATATATGACTATGACTATATATGACTATGACTATATATGACTATGACTATATATGACTATGACTATATATGACTATGACTATATATGACTATGACTATATATGACTATGACTATATATGACTATGACTATATATGACTATGACTATGACTATATATATATGATTATATATATATATGACTATATATATATGACTATATATATATGACTATATATATATGACTATATATATATGACTATATATATATGACTATATATATATATATGACTATATAAATATGACTATATATATATGACTATATATATGTATGACTATATATATATGACTATATATATGTATGACTATATATATATGACTATACATATATGACTATACATATATGACTATATATATATGACTATATATATGACTAATATATATATGACTATATATATATGACTATATATATATGACTATATATATATATGACTATATATATATGACTATATATATATATGACTATATATATATGACTCTATATATATGATATATATATATGACTATATATATATATGACTATATATATATGACTATATATATATATGACTATATATATATGACTATATATATATATGACTATATATATATGACTATATATATATATGACTATATATATATATGACTATAATATATATGACTATATATAGTATAATATATGACTATTATAGTCATATATATATATATAGTCATATATATATATAGTCATTATATATATAGTATATATATATATAGTCATATATATATATAGTCATATATATATATAGTCATATATATATATATATAGTCATATATATATATATAGTCATATATATATAAGTCATATATATATATAGTCATATAATATATATAGTCATATATATATATAGTCATATATATATATATAGTCATATATATATATAGTCATATATATATATAGTCATATATATATATATAGTCATATATATATAGTCATATATATATATAGTCATATATATATATAGTCATATATATATATATAGTCATATATATATATATAGTCATATATATAATATAGTCATATATATATATAGTCATATATATATATAGTCATATATATATATATAGTCATATATATATATAGTCATATATATATAGTCATATATATATAGTCATATATATATATATATATAGTCATATATATATATAGTCATATATATATATAGTCATATATATATATAGTCATATATATATATATAGTCATATATATATATAGTCATATATATATATATAGTCATATATATATATATAGTCATATATATATATATAGTCATATATATATATATAGTCATATATATATATAGTCATATATATATATAGTCATATATATATATATAGTCATATATATAATATAGTCATATATATATAAGTCATATATATATATAGTCATATATATATATAGTCATATATATATATAGTCATATATATATATAGTCATATATATATATAGTCATATATATATATATAGTCATATATATATAGTCATATATATATATAGTCATATATATATATAGTCATATAGTCATATAGTCATATAGTATGTCATATATATATAGTCATATATATATATAGTCATATATATATATATACATATAGTCATATATATACATATAGTCATATATATACATATAGTCATATATACATATATAGTCATATACATATATAGTCATATACATATATAGTCATATATATATATAGTCATATATATATATAAGTCATATATATATATATAGTCATATATATATAGTCATAATATATATAGTCATATATATATATAGTCATATATATATAGTCATATATATATATAGTCATATATATATATAGTCATATATATATATAGTCATATAATATATAGTCATATATTATATATAGTTCCATATATATTATATATTAGTCATATATATATATAGTCATATATATATATAGTCATATATATATATAAGTCAATATTATAGTCCATTTATATATAGTCATATATATATATAGTCATATATATATATAGTCATATATATATATTAGTCATATATATATATAGTCCTATTATAATATAGTCATATATATAGTCACTATATAGTCACTATATATAGTTCATATATATAGTCATATATATAGTCATTATATATAGTCATATATATAGTCATATATAGTCATATATAGTATATAGTCATATATATAGTCATATATATAGTCATATATATAGTCATATATATAGTCATATATATAGTCATATATATAGTCATATATATAGTCATATATATAGTCATATATATAGTCATATACATAGTCATATACATAGTCATATACATAGTCATATATATAGTCATATATATAGTCATATATATAGTCATATATATAGTCATATATATAGTCATATATATAGTCATATATATAGTCATATATATAGTCATATATATAGTCATATATATAGTCATATATATAGTCATATATATAGTCATATATATAGTCATATATATAGTCATATATATAGTCATATATATAGTCATATATATAGTCATATATATAGTCATATATATAGTCATATATATAGACATATATATAGTCATATATATAGTCATATATATAGTCATATATATAGTCATATATATAGTCATATATATAGTCATATATATAGTCATATATATAGTCATATATATAGTCATATATATAGTCATATATATAGTCATATATATAGTCATATATATAGTCATATATATAGTCATATATATAGTCATATATATAGTCATATATATAGTCATATAGGCATATACATGTTTAGCCATGTATAAAACCGGCGTTTAATAGCTTCAATTGTTTGATGTTTGTCTGCGCCATCTACTTTTTACATCATTGCCTATACGTTTGACAAACACGAAGTGCGTGACTCATCAGTTAGAGGTCGCCAGTCTGCCTCTGTTGAACACTTCACACAGTAGGCCCTCCAAAGTATCTTGACCTTTTCAAACATCACTGCACATTTGCACAATCCACAGTGTTCTTGTTCTGTCAGTTACTTTGGCTATTTCTGGTTCATCAATTAGGTCAGGTTTGGTTATTTCTGGCCAGTCAATTGGTTATATATTTACGTAACCCTTTCGGTTACGAAGCCAGATTCAACGGCCATTTGCTGCATCTCAATCGGGGAGATAAACCACGTGACCTCTTTGTTTTCAGGAATATGGAAAATCCTATACTTAAAGAAAAGGAAAATCTTGTATCTGATACTGCAGGATAAAGGTTAAGGGAAGTTGTGATAATGCAAATCGCGAGATTGAATCCTAGAAATCTCTCGAGGAAATATGGACGAGGAAATATTACACACATATTCAACTTATGTATATTTATCACACTGGCTACATTACCGGCCAATTTCGCCACATTTTGTTCTCGAAAGGAAGAAGCGACAAAAATGACACTTTCCTAACACCGCTCAGCGGATGGATATGCATTTCCTTGTCCTACCTCTAGCGTCATAGTGATGCATTTCGTAAGTGGTTAGTTCCGCTGAAGAACGTATAACCCTCACGTAGGCCTTACAAACTTGGTGATACTTCCCGTGACCTTACAGGACTGAACACGTGCTGCGTCCCGAATGCAAGCGTTTGAAAAAAAAGGACGAAAACAAAAAACAAAAAAAGCCTAATACAGGTACAACTGTTTCAGTTAACCAGAAAATGAATTGAATTTTGGGCAATTTCGGAAATAGCGACAAGCACAGTTTGTCCTCCTCTCTAAAAAAATGGTCTTCATGGACAACGTGTTTGTAAATACTTTGCTAGCTGAACATTTATTGAAGAATGATGACTTGGAGATAAGCATGACTGTTCTATTTTATATAAACAGTAATCTTTCTTCGAATTTTCTCTAGGATAATTACCAAGAGTCGTTAATTTTAACGCAGTGAACAGTGTAACCACTTTCTTCTTCTTTTTTTGGCAACTTAGTATATGACGTCACTGTTGACCCGGTTTCTTTTTATCAATCTGGTCCCATACTCATATAGTTTTTTTTTTATTTGTTTCTTTTCTTTTTTGGGGGGGACTTGTTTGTATTTCTTCACTTGGGAACATGTGCTTCATTTCTCACAGGGAGGGTAGATAATCAAAATGCTTTCTGTTGTATACACCTAACAGTCAGTCCATCATTCTGTCATTGAAACATTAATTAATAATAATTATCACACATTTTTAAGTCTAAGGATCACTCCGAGACTTGATAAACGTAGTTAAAACTCAGAACCAAACTAAGTAACAAAACTTACTGTCAATTTTTTCATTCTTCAATAAATCGAAAGTCAAAGTTCGTGTTGTTTTTATGCTTTTGTTACATAAGTATGATGTCACTTAACACACGGTGGAGATTATCCACAGTGTAATTTTATTAAAACACGTCTCTTATGTCATACGAAAAAGAAAAGAAACGGCTAGTAAAAAGTATATTTGGTTTCTTGACGGAGATCACTCCACCCCCCCCTTAAAAAAAAAACCCAAACTGAAATTCGAGATGAATACCTTACATATAAGAATAAGGAATAAATAAAATCATTATTGGACAACATATCGCTAGAGAGGTTTCGAGACGTATGGTAACCTACTTCAAATGTTAACTTCCGATGTATTTGACGACAAAGGTATACCGCATTGACAAAGAATGATATAAAAGCGATTTTTTCCCGTCTGCAAAAAAAAAATCCGCCAGATTACCGTTATAGATGAAGATCAGCAGACGACATAATAAGATATCAATAAAGAACGTATGCATTAAAATTTAGCATTGTAGCTTTCCTTCTTTATCAATCAACATCAGTTTTGATTTGCAAAGTTTAAAAAAAATTAGACATGTTCGCCCTGTAAATCATTTTTTTTTTATTATCATCATCCCCATAACGACGATATCAAGTGGGACTGTATTACATGAGCCTGTTTAATACTCTCCTGTTTTCACTATCTGATGAAGATTGATCTTCATATACTCTGTGTTAAATGAACCGGGATCTCATCATCAGGTTTAATTCAGGGAAAATTTACATTATGAACCATATATGTATATATATATGTATGTATATATATATATATGTATGTATATATATATGTATGTATATATATATATGTATATATATATGTATGTATATATATATGTATGTATATATATATATATGGTTCATAATGTAAATTTTCCCTGAATTAAACCTGATGATGAGATCCCGGTTCATTTAACACAGAGTATATGAAGATCTCTGCCATATCTCACCTTCCAGTCAACTTAAATTTAGACAATTTGCTCTATACTACGAGTTCTGATCTTCTGTTAGGTTGTAAGTATCTTTTCCCACACTTTTAATTTAAGTTATCCTTGGATTAAAGATCCAGTTGTTTGTATGACAACCTCTGGCAAAATCACTGAAGGTAAAGTTCGGGAAACCTCTTGGCAAATGTCTATAGCCTGTTGACATTTTCAGGGGATTGATGCAGACGATCATTGAGTGCGCTAGCTGTATCTAATCTCGCCGTTGAATCTGCTTGACTGTGGAAGCTTTCATCAAACCAGGCTGCAGGTCATGTAGATATAAATTACTTTGTAAAATATTCAAAGGTGATCAACGTAGATAACGTGAAAATGAAAACGTGATTCAACAGTTTCCAAACCAAACGTTGCGTTCATTGCAAAGTTACAGAAGTCTTATACGTGTTGATGGGTTGTTCTTCATGTGGTTACAGAATCATTGTAGAAATTACACGAAGTTAAATGTAGTCCATTGTTATTGTTCTCTTTGTAAAGGGGGACACCTAAAATCGCATGCATCTTAAGACCACGTGTCAAAATAATTACCCCTTTGTCATTGTTTACAATCAAAACGATCATACCAATCAATCCGTCCTGGGGTTCGACACGTGTGTTTGTGATAGAGCGTGTTTCAATTTACTTGCATAATACGCTTATCACCGTTTGCTGTGTTTTAAATTTAATTGTCTGAAAATTTTTTGAAGAATCGAGCGACAAGACTATGTAGGATTGAAATCAAGGTTTTTACACCAATGTGTTCCATTCCATCCGACAGTATACGATATGTGACATGTAAGTGTAAATGAGAATTACAAAATGACCTGCACTGGGGAATGTTTACTCCCCGAAGCAAATCAATTGTAGTCATAAGATACCAGGAAAATTAACTGGAAAGTCGTTACAGTGCCCAGCACTAATTTCCGCTTCCCACCCACCGCGCCACCCCTTTTGCAACGAGAAAATTATGAAATGAAGAACATATCGTATACTTTCGGATGGAATGGAACACATTGGTGTAAAAACCTTGATTTCAATCCTACATAGTCTTGTCGCTCGATTCTTCAAAAAATTTTCAGACAATTAAATTTAAAACACGGCAAAATGTTGACTTTCTTTGCAGAGGTTGCTGTACTTTTTGTGCCCTTTTTCAAGTTGTTCTTTATTTATTCTTCAATCGTTGCCGGGAGCTATGCACTCTTTATCTCTTCACTTTTTTCACAACTCATTGAGAAAACAAAGACATAACAAAAAGACAAGAAAAAGCACAGACACACACATAGCGTAAATCTCACGCTTGAAAACTATATTGCCGAAATATATATATGCACTTTTATTGGGGAAACGTCGTATTTTGTCTGTTTTCTCTTTTTAATACGTTTTTATTTTCTCAGTGTGGATATTAAACGAGTAGACGGATTGATACATATATATATATATATATATATATATATATATATATATATATATATATATATATATATATATATATATATATATATATATATATATATATATATATATATATATATATATATATATATATATATATAAATGCGTTCAAGGTTAACGATGAATACAGACCAGTAATGGCAGTACTGATGAACCGGGCGCGTTTGTCCTGTGCAAATTACTGTATATGTCATTCAATATGCTCAGACTATAAGTATACATACATTTCTTTTATGATGTACAGATTATGTTCGTTGTACAACCAGGGAGATGCCACATAGGGAGCTGTTTTACGGTACCAGCTTTCTGGGTTGGTGGAATGACACTGTTTATGAGATTTGTACCATACTGCCGCTCAGAGGCTAGTGGACTATAATCGCTATTTTTCGTAAACCAAAAATACAAAAAGAAGTGGAAAGAGGGCGAAGGGGGGGGGGGGGTTGTATGGCAGGGTTAAAACTACAAAATGATGAAGGTAGGTGAGCCCTTATTTTTTAAATACAACCAAGTTGCGTTCATGGTGAACTTGGTACAGATATCGAGCTGGAAATTGGCCTATACCTGGTGGACATGTAACCCTCCTTGTTTATGGTATGTTTCCCATATTACATTACACCTTTATACATTCGAGTCAGTTAGTTTTTTTTTTGTCTGGGAAGATATAGAGAGAGGTGGCAAGAGCGTTTGCAATGGTTGTCAAATGTTGACATTTTGGCTCAGTGATTTTCGTTCAATTGATTAATAGCTTATTCGCTCACGGTTTGACTAATCAATTTATCGATGGTTTGTTCGATTGTTCTATGTAAATTCTTTTTAATTTTTTTTTTTCAAAAAACACTTCCATTGAATACTTCTTTCATTTGGCATAGCCCTTACTTTCGTCGTAAATCAGCGATATGTGAGATTGATTCTTGTGGGCAAAAAAGGATTTTCGTCCCAAATTTACGTTATTTACGGGATTAATACTTGAAGTCACATACATATTTACACGGCTAACAGCGTTTGTGGTTGTCATATAGTTAGCAGGTGGAAAAAAATTGGTTTCATTGATTAGGATCTATAGTTTTGTAGTAAGCCTCATGGGTGTGGACACTACTTCAGGTAAATTTTACAAATTATGACGTCAATTTTTTTTTTAAATGGTCAAACTCATGTAGTTCGAAAAAAAATCGGAATTTCATGAGTTGTTCTCACCTAAACATATCATATCGAAGCATAACCGAAGCTTACCTTTACAGGTACATGTATAAAATGAGCAAATGATCGTTTTGTGTAACTTTTCGAGGCATTCATTATCATTCAATTTAAATAAAAAACAAAATGTATAGACTAAAAACTGGCATATGAGTTAAAAAATTGTTACATTTTGCCACCGAAAGTCAAATATGCTCTAGTCACTACAAGAAGAAAACAGAAACACTGTTTAAGTCTTATTTTTGCATACATGCATATTCATATCCATTCCCATTGGTCTGCTGATATCAAGTAACATTGATTGACGTTAAGGCTTTCTCAAAGAGTCTAATTTTTGGAGCGCCAACAAAAATGTAGAGACAATCTTCATATTCCAATATGTGGAAGATGAATGCATAGTTATCTTCATGTTTTGTGACAAGTAATCTTTTCCTCTTCTTTCTCTTCCCTGAAACACTGACAAAGAACAAAGATAGATGACCAGACGATTGCCAGTACAACTCATATTCCAGCTTTAAGGAATGGTTGGGCACCGACAAGAAGGTCTTTATTAATTGGACATGCGATCCCTTCGGAACGCCAACAGGGTAAGTATTCATTTTAATTAACATCCACACGATGCTGGCCCTGCACGATCCGAGCCTCTTGAAGTTACGTGTGGGGAAACTCAATATGGATGCATGCTGCTCACAGTAGTCGTCAATTGTTTACTGGATTTGTTGATATACGTGTAGGCCAACAGCAATGTACGGTACATGCCAGGCTGTTGCATTGTACACCATAGTTCCTTTGTATGTATGTATGTATGTATGTATGTATGTATGTATGTATGTATGTATGTATGTATGTATGTGTGTATGTATGTATGTATGTGTGTATGTATGTATGAGGGTGTGTGTGTGTGTGTGTGTGTAGTGCATGTCGGTCTGTTTGCCTCTCCATCTGAAGTCCAACGTTTCACGTTGATCGGAAAACACGCCATTCAAGGTGCGCACGTAGTATTACCATTTTACAAGGATAAACGGAGGCTGAATTTTATATCAGTTATAAATTTGAGAGCTACCTTAATCTGCAGACTGTTTATTTGTTCCATTTTTGTCAGACTGAACACCAACATGAACTCAAACCCTGGCAGTATCCATCTTATTTGCCGTTACTCTGCTGACATTTTTCACTAAATTCACTGTCAATTACCTCAAAAATGCCCTCCCCCCCTTATACGGTTATAGTTTGTGAAATTGTTAATTAATGTCCAGGCTAATAGTTCTACAGTACTAAATTGAACCATAACGATGACTCTTGCAAGTTTTAACTTTCGTTATTACTTCAGATTCCCCCACACCCCATGGAAAGACAAAACGTGTTCTTGTCCTTTCTGTACATAGCCTACGCTGTTGCACCGTACTCACTGCGGTTTGCAATATACTGTTACACTGTATTTGCACAATAATTTCTCTCAACGCTTACGTCGTAATATATTGTAACAGCTGTTGATAAACATACGAAACATGACGAGTCCTTTCTCCAAGTCGTGCAGTCTCGCATCAATTCCGCAAAGCTGCCACTTCAGGAATATCGACCGGACGAGGGCCTCGGTTGATCTGAGACTGATAAAAATAGTACAGTCAAAAGCTCGCCATGATGAACGTTCGGGAACGATACTCGGGGAACAATGCAGAAAACTAGGTTAATTTTAAATGTGTAGGGAGAACGAGTCTGATGAATTTTTTTTTCTCTTATCTTCTACTTTCGTTTTTCTCTTTTACTCTCTCTCTGTTTGCAACTGGATCGAAAATTTGTGGCAGGATACAAGCGAGAAATCCGATGTAATAACATTGATTTTTTTTTCCTTCGGACGAAACGTCTAACTAGGTTAAACAAGCAGAAGAGCGACGTGTTTCCTCTCGAATGAACCAAACAGCTCTCCTCCTGCAGTGTTCGGAGCAAACTAATGATCGTGATGTTTATCAGGTTATGTCCTCCTATCTGACATATCAGCCGTGAATGGGTAACTTTTAACGCCAAAAACAGACACGTTTTGAAAGTGTAGACCTATCAGGACTCCGGGAGACCGGGTATACTTCTGAGGATGTGAGTAGTACATTGTAGTGCTGTCTTTGTGAGTTGTTGCACTTTGTCTTACCGGGAATGTGTTTTAGCTGTCTCTCTATGTTGTTGGCGTTTGATCCGAGGGCATCGATTTCTACGGGGATTACCCTTGCTTTGATGTTCCACAGTTCCACGGTGTATTTCCAGTTTCCAGTCTTGGTACTATGTAATCTTTGGGTATTACCACATCAATTATCAGTCCTCCCTTCGTTTCTTTGTCTATGATTACCGAGTCCGATCTTCGCAATTCGCAATATACTGTCAGTCCTGATTTTGAAGTCCCATAGGACCTTAGCCTTGTCGTTCTCTTCTGTGAGGTTGGTTTTGTGTAGCCATGTGTTCGTCATTGTTGGGATTCCGTAGTGCTGACATATACTCCGTAGTGTGCCGCTGATGCGTTGCTGTGGCTGGTCTTATAGAGTTTTTCGGCTACCTTGGTGCAGGCTTTTACTGTATGGGCAACTGTCTCATCTTTTGGGGCAGGCTTTTACTATATGGGCAACTGTCTCATCTTTTTCCTAGCACAGTCTGAACTTGGAATCACTCATCGTGCCGGTTACCTCTGGCTTGTGACGTTCTGTGTTTAGGGTCTGGTCTTGCACAGCTGTTGTTAGCCCTTCCCTTTCAGTCTTCAACCCTGTGCTCCCTTTCAGCCATTTGTATGTGTTTTCAGTAGATGTCAGTACTTGTCGTTTGTATTGTCCATGTAGCTGTTGGTTGGACCACTTGCTGGTGTACTCGGTCCTCCATTCCGCGCCATTTCATCTTTCTTTGATTTGTATCCTGTTCTTGCTTAGTGTTTCCAGACGGACTCTATTTGTGGGGTCTGTGCCTTTCGCGGATGTGATGTACTCCTGAAGTCCAGCCCACGGGAATCTTATAACTGTTATTATTGTTATTATTATTATCATATATGAATGATACTAAAAGTAAAGTTGCACCCTACATGGCTTTTTTTTTTTAGCTCGATAAATGTCAAGCTTTACCAAAGGATTTTTTCTAAATATCATTTGCTTTCGACTGCGGGGGGGGGGGGGTTTAGTCGAAAAAAAAATTGTTTAGGTTCTCACAAGTATCAGCCTATGGGTTTTTGGCCGAAAGAAAAGGGGAGGAACGAAACGACAGACGTGTCGGATTTGTAAGCCAAGTGGCATATGCTACATCAGAAATCATTAAAAGTCACAAATCGTATCGAAAAGGTCACAAAATACAGTATCCGTCTCTCCCTCTCAAGCACAGCACATAAAACTGCATTAAAACCAGTGAACCCCTTTAAGGGTCACATTTTTAATAAAACAGAGATTTCCTTCTTTTTTTTTCTCCTTATGGTCTATCGCCCTGAAAGCAAAACCTCATGCATGCGTGAGTGAGACGAAACATTTCGGAGACATGTTTTAATGTGACTTTAAAAAAATTGTATACCGTTGAGCGATTTTAATGAATTACTCGAAAACGTCCTTCGTATGTAGCAATTCAAGTGTTGACCCCTTCCCTTTACAAGGATAAACAGTTTGGGATACCTTAATCAGACAAAAATAAAAGACAAGCAAGCCAAGGCAAGGCAAAACGTGAATTTAAAAAAAAAACAATGACACAAATTATTACTAAATATTGTAAAACTGGTAAAGCGAGCTTCTTTCTGAGACTGCTCCGGATTAGAAAAAAATTCTCGAGGTTAAAATTTAAGTGCATCGTCGACGTGAGAAGCTAAATCTCTGCACGTCAACTTGGTTATCATTCCGACAGCTGTTGTTTGTTTTCATGCGATTTGCACCCGAAAAGTTGATGACTTCATAGGTATATAACTCAGTAATATAGTTGAAAGTTTTTAAACTAAATAAACACCAAATTCACTCTTTACATATGAAATTCAAATGGGAACAATAATCTCCATTAGGGAGTAATGAAAAAAGAAAACCTAGTCATTCATAAATCTCCTGACATGAGGAAATATATCTATTTCCTTAGTCGTTGTCTTTTTATTTTACAAACCATTGCGTATTTCAACTTATGCATATCAAGAAGAAACGAGTGACAGAAGAAAAGACATTCATATGCTATCGTTGGATTGACTAGTCTTATTAATATATTAACCACTTTGAAAGTTTCAATTATTCACAAGCATCCTATACAAGAAACATGCTTAAGTGTACGGGTATTTTAAAATTGAGCTTATCTCTACAGTAAGTGCTAACAGCAACTTCATCAAGGTGTATTAAGGCGCAATCGACCCTGCAGACAGGTATACGCATGCGCATCCACACCCTCGCGTACGTTCGTGCACATGCACACGAGAACTTACGTACACGAAAACTTACGCACACGAGTTCACACTGAGAAACCTTTGCACTTGTTCTCCCCGTCCCCCACCCCACCCCCCCCCCGAAAAAAAAATCGACAGAATCTTGTAGGCTGGTGTTCTTGTTTCGGTATTCAAATCGATTCATTCTACAACTTAATGGAGAGAATTCACGTCCACCAATCCGTAGCCATTACATATTCCTCAAGTACATTGCAGTGTAAGTACACGAGGTACATGTCATCTTAAATACAATTTGCACAGACCTTGTTCTAAATTTTTGAAAAGTTTGAATGCATGCATGCATGGGAGACTCTTTTTGCTTGTGGACAATGTAAACCTTATGCAATTTCATTGCCATTGGTAACGACTGTTTTTTGTATTCTTTCTTGTCCTTAAAAGGCTACCCTGGATATTTTTTCATCCTGAACTGTTCGAGCTTATGTGTACAGAGAAACATTTATCAATGTTGTAGCTATTCTGGTGAACGCATGCATGCGTAGATATACAGACGAAAAGGCTAAATTTAATTTAAATCCATGAGGCGGGGACGTTGCCTCGATCAGTTGGCATATGACGTCCTATCTGGCATTTAAAATTGAATCGCGGAGGTATGAAAATGTTCCCCCATTAAATGTCATCTCCAGATTTTAGCGCGAGGTATATAATGAGAGTCCACAGCCAGATCAGTTCGTTGATTAAATATCATGACAGTTCGATTCGTACGGTATACGCAAAACAAAGGGGAAAACAATCAATGATGTGAATAGGTTTTTTTTACTATAATTTACGCTCTTTAATTAAACATTCAGTAAAGTGATTCAGTACATGCACAAATCAATAAAATACTAAAAATGAAAGAAATAAATAAACAAAAAGACACGTTGAATGAAGATTAAAAACAATCCATTGTTTGTTTTCTTTGAGTTATTTTAAGTTTAATCTTTTTCTTCTTTTTTTTGTCTTTCATAGCATTTTAATTATTGAGCATTGTCAAAGTTGAGACATTTCGTCATTAAGACGAAACTTCTTTTTCTTGGTTTATTTTTCTTGTTTTGTTTTGTTTTTGATTTGTCTTGTATCAATATTAAAATATGGCCTTTTTCTTCGATTGTAAAGACAAAATTGCTTTTCCTTTTGTGTGTGTGTGTATCAGACTGTTTTAGTTTTTAATGGACCTAGGAGTTTATGGAAGAGAGGGTGGATGGGAAGCGATGCGATAAATTCTAAATGTGTGTTTGCTATATACTCCGTCAAAATGTCGCCACAAATTGCAACAAAATGCAGTTGCATTTTGTTGCAGTTGCAAGTACATAGGAATGCACATTTCTGCACCGTTGAGGACGTGCGCAAACAGCAATTCCGAGTTGTCTGCAGGCACGCATGTTAGCAGAATGTACCGACTTCCCATAGGCCTATCATTTCCTCTTACCCATTCAGCTTGGCGTATGCAATCCACATAAACAAAACCCTTCTTGCAATGTAAAAAAAAAAAGTGACATGTTTGAAACTTTTAAAAAATGTACTTTCATGGGCTGCAACTTGTCGTGAAGCTTTTCCGCATTTGACTCACAGATTTGTGAATATGTATAAACAATCAATTCAACCTGACGTTCCTGAGATTACGGCAGGCCTTCTTATAAGCGGCAGACTGACAAAGATATACAGCGGCAGAAAAGAAAAGAAAAAAAAACAAAATGTGAAAAACATATAAATAACATTCAAAAGCTAAAGAATACGGAAGCTAAAACGGGAGAGAACGAGCTGCTGGGAATTACATCAAAAGATGCACATTGATGTTTAATGACAACAGACTCGGTGGAGGATCTCTCAATGAAATTCATGCACACGTCGAGGGATACTTAGGTAGTCAAGTTGGTTTTTGTCAAAGCTAAAAACATCATTTTTTTTTTAAAATTCACTTCTTACGTGCTTGAAAGAACACTATGGCTCAACTGCTGAATCAAATCCATCGAGATCGTATGCAGACGGACACATTTTATGCTGTTTAAATGTCATTGCATGGGAGCGTGGATCTCCCACAACAGAAGCCACACAAGGTCTTATACGGTAACTCATATCAGAGTATGTTGCTTTAGTGCTCGACAAAGAGAGAGAAAATGTCGTCACCTGTTCACTGGGAGTTTGTTCAAAAGTAACTCGAGGTGTGTGTGTGTCCATGTGTCTGTGTAGGGGAGGCGGAGGGGGGGGGGGGGTGGTCCGCAGGCTGGATTTGTAAGTGCAAGCACACGCGATTTCAAAATCTATTTGAAGTCTCAAAGAGTGAATCATACCCTATTCTTGCAGATTATCTAGAGTGATTAAATACCCTATCTTGGATTGAATTTAATGTGAATAAACGAGTGACTTAATGACAAATTACCTCTTATACATCATACTGATTATTTTTCCCAAGCTTGGGTATGCGCATTATTCTTCTTCCATTAAAGTCAGATCTTCCCATTAGTTTGCATGGTTAGCCTGGATTGAACGTCTCCATAAAACATCCACACAATGTGACATCGTCCTATCTAAGGAGGATTTGACTAACCATTAGTCTGTTAGTAATTCAGAGTGGAAATATATTTCGCAGAACTGATATGTATAAACATTCTTGCATAAAGCAGCCTAACGAATTGTGAATATCATGTTCATCCTGAGTTCATTCATACTTAGTAAGAATCCTCAACTCCTATTGGCCCATTGCATTCACGTGATTGTGGAAATTTATCTGTAGATAACCGTATGGTAATCAAGGAGTACAATGCCGGGAGGATGAATACAATAAGAAGGTAGATCGACTGAGTGTTTTATCGCCTGCTATCTGATGTCATGATGAACAAAACAATGGTGGTACTTTGTCAATCGTGCACGAACATTTTTGGCATGTGCTTAATCTTGTTACATGTAAGTTTTCAATAAAAAATGCGGCTATTCACAAACCCAAATTTTTATTTCGTTCTTCGTCGTTTTTTATGAGGATCTCTCTGGGTATGAATGAACAAAGTTAATCGACTCTGAACCGATGTATTAACTGAAGGATAATTCTCTCTCGGAGGGGAGGGGGGAACTCTATCCCTGGACGTACCCAGGCCTTGAACAATTATCAGCAACGTTTGCTACAAATTATAATTACTAAAAATAAGCTGCATGCCGGCCTGTTATTGCATGCTCACACTGAGAGAATGAGAGAATTGGTGCATGGAACTACCCTGAGTTGAGAAACTTAGACCACTATAAAAGAGTGAATTATCTTCCTCTGGTTTTCTTAAATATTATAGAGGAGGTAACGGGTGCGTGGTACGTGTTTTTCACTTGAATGTTTCTCTTTGTCATCTTTTTTTACACAGAACATTTAAAAGTTTCAATATTAATGTCCAACGTCCTAAAATTTAGTGGAAACTTATAGCCGATACGTAGTAAGTTCCATAAGAAATGAGCAAACGTTTGTCCGGTGTCTCTGGCGTATCATTGTGCTGGAGTTCTTGTTACACCTATAATTCTCCGTCAGATCCGGAATTTCGGACAAACAATTCCACTTCCTCTTTTGAGAGGCCCTTTGACACATATGTACATGCTCGTAAACAATATACTCTCTACTCCTCACTACTTACAAGTCTCGACTGAATACACTTTACCTCGTTGTCAAGTGTTGTAAGTGCCACTTCTTAATATCTGGCTATGGTTCATGGTTGTATATATTTGCATTCTAGTTACTAGTGTAACATATATTATGTTTTAGGTTTCTTTTTCTTTTTTTGCTTGTAATCCGTATTTACTTCAACGGTATGCCTGAAAGGAAACATGGACCGACGTGAGTTTTAATGGTCCACTCGGAAACAACAACCGAGGTAACGTTCCCAACGATTCGGGTTTTACTTTCATGCAATTACTGAAATCTAAAAAAATACATAGTTTACCACCTTTTTTATGTAAGGTTTAAGCTCTACGATACAAAAGACGAAGCTCCTCAATTTGGTCACAACAGGAATGTTGTATAAACCACATTGCGTGATCATCAGTGAAGACTTAATCCATTTTTAACTGATAGTCTATACGCACAACTTTGTTATGTCAGTTATGAGTGGGCCAGTCAGTACAGTTTCCTCATTACGCGCTTGATGGTCCTGGATAATATGTCAGTACATCGCACGCCCGAGACACCTTTTAAGATGGTAGACATTGCCACTAAACTAAAACCATATTGTTTCATACATAATTAAAGACCCATTCACGCTGCTCTCATTTTTATTAACCGAGTAATATCTAGGCAGATAACGAACGTTCCAACCTATACGGGGCAACATTTCCAGCGACGAGGCCGGCGATTACGTTACTTTATCCGACCCTGCGATCTAGTAGTAATAAACGTGTTGGCGCATAAAACTCTCATTATTGAGCCCGAGGTGTGTGTCTATATATATATATATATATATATATATATATATATATATATATATATATATATATATATGTGTGTGTGTATCTGGTCCGATTAAACGATTCTTTAGTTATTCTTAAGTTTGCTTAATGATGGCATCATAATATATTAGAGTCTAAGAATATGAAATTTTAACAATTCTCTACATAAATTTCGTAAACCACTATTTCTTTTACAGTCTGTCACCCGTTCGTTTTATCGCCGACCAATTTTGTTTTTCTGTAAACTCCATCTCCCCTTCGACTTTCTTCTCGTCCTCCTCCTGTGTTTCCTGCCTCTCCTCTTCCATTCCTTCCAAACGGTCTTGGAAGTTACTTGACCAGTGTCAAAACCAGTTAACTGAGTACACAGAAGCACACACAGAAAAGTCGATATTTGTGATCTACCAGACAAAACCGTATTACAGAAGAAGAAAGCATTAAGCTCGTTTCCAATGGTGACGTGCTGAAAAGCCTATAATTGATAGTTTTCACTTTTCATACTAGTGCAAACGATCATTATCGACTGCGCGGGCAATATCTGCACACTGAGCCTGCGCAGTGGGTGGTACCTCGCCGGGCGTTGGCAATAGTACACACACTGATAACGTATTGCACTCAAGGCAGCGGGATTATTAGTTCAAAAACTGCCGACGCAGCGAGACGAATGAAAGGAAGTTTTATCGAGACGTACACATCGGGTAAATAAGAAACCCATGAAGAGATTAAAATCAGGTGTCGAAGGGATTCTACGCCGGCAGTTGGGTAACTAGTTAGTAGCCTCCACTGATGGATATGTAAAAGAAATTTACAATTTTCGATTTTAGAATGCGAAAGGAGTAGTGTCTTGCTTTTTCGTAGTTCCTCGAGAGAAATTTCGTTTGTCTGTGCATGCGATATCTTCATGGATTGTTGCTATCTACAGAAGATCTCCCGCCAATGTTTTATCGGATGTAGATCAAACATACCCTTCGATTTCGTGTCAAATTTTATCCATCCATCGGAGGTCTCGAGTACCCTTGGACTTAGCAAGTGCCACACTTAATTGGAGCTTGTCCCGTTCACCAAATCGACTTACTCATACTGATATAGTCAGTCTAGGATATTTGGAGATTTTCACAGTTTACATTTTTATAACGTTTTAGAGATAATGGATCTTCTCACATCACATGTGTTGTTAATTGTCATCTTAACAAAATAATGGCGAACAAAAAACCCGTAACGATCGATACTGGTAGAAGCTAAACGTTTTTCAGGACGGTCGTTCGATCTACCTTTTTTTTCCCTCTCAATATACACGGGGACGACGTTAAAATACAGTGGATAAGTTAGCATGACGTTTATTATGTTTATGGTGTAGGCAAATTTATCCGTTCGCCTTTTAACACTGAGAGGGGATTCACGAGGTTCACAAACAGAAATTCGAGGTGTTTTTGTTTGACGTTACAGGCGACGCGGAGAACGGTTTCTATTTTGACAGCAAGGAAGAAAAAGGAGAAAAAAAAAACCTTTCCTTTTTTTTTTTGAGGCTCTATTTGTTTTTCTATAAATATATCTGTTGTCGGTCTAAGTTTATTATTTTGTGAGGGGAAAGGAACGACCTGTCTCTATTGTGTCCTCCCGTAATGTGTAACCAACGAGGAGAGCGCTCGTGACTTAATATGACAAACTGAATCCTGTGAGATCAGCTTGTTTTTTTCTCGATACGAGAAATTGTAAAATGGCAAAAAGCCCAACAACATTAGTCGATCAAGAAAATTTCCCAATAGGCCTCAGAATGACAGGTAACGATAGAAAGAAGGGTAGCCGGGGCGGAGATTCGCATTCGTTTTCGGGGCACGCTCAGAGAATTCTTGACACGATAAAAAACTCGCCGTATTTTTTGAGGAAGCGAGTCCAGGAGGACACAATCATTGAACCGATCACGGTCCCCTCGAAAGAGAAGAACTTTCACGTATTGTACAAAGGCAAAATCCAGGTGCGAGGTGCGCGAATACACGACGCCATCAACGGTATATCGCAATTGGTGACGGACCCCACCCTTTACGCACCGACTTGTCGGACGGAGAAGGGGGAAAATATCCACGATAATTACGCAAAGGAACTGAGTACTGTGAAAGTCAGTAAGACCGACATCCTCGTCAACGGAAACGGGGAGAGCGTCTGCCTGCCTCTGATGGACCTAGCGTTCTGTGCCACGGACCTCAGGGTCCCACAGGTGGTCTCCATAGTTACCAATACGGGAAACGACTTTTTCTGTTACGCGCTCGTCTGCGCCAATCGCGTAAAATCTAACGAACTCGTGAACCACATCAACCAGACGTTTGAGACCGTTTGGAAGGAATGGAAGAGGAGGGAGAGGCAGGAAACACAAAAGGAGGACGAGAAGAAAGTCGAAGCGGAGATGGAGTTTATAGAGAGACAAAAAAGATCGGCCATGAAGCGAACGGGTGACAAACTGAAAAAGAAATAGTGGTATAAGAAATTTATGTAGAGAATTGTTAAAATTTCATATTCTTTGACTCAAATATATTATGATATACCTTATGATGCCATCATTATGCAAAACTAAAAATAACTAAAGAAGTGTTTATCGGACCAGATATAAAAAGTTCGCATATATATATATCTCAACATTTTTCCAATTGAAGTATATATATATATATATATATATACGATTTAATTTATTATAATTCTTTACGTGGGAACATTTTTTTCCTGTGTTGTACGCACATATTTTTGAGCGATCTTACCTTGTTATTCTGACTAATCTGCTTTGTAAATCCTTACCAGTATGTAGTAGACCTACATCTGATTAATTCCAGAGGGCATCCAACTTGTGATGGCATAATTATACCTTAAATAAGTTACAATTGCTTTTTTTCAACCGCAACCGTGTGAAAGACCTTTTATACCCCATGCTGTTATGACAACGTGCAGTGTAAGATCCACATTTCCATATCAGATGTAGCTACACGCAGAGCGCGCCGTATCTCACCACATAGCATAAGATTTAACAGGGTTAGTTATAGTTTACAGTACGTCAAAATATTCTACAGATGATGGACTATATAAGCCTCACAAAAGGCCATCGTGAGATAAATGCATTGTAATCGTGACATTTGACGACAATCATCTCAACTCAGTCAAAAGATGCCTTCTTTGATGATTCTTTTATAAAATGAGTATTCTGGTTGTGCAGGCGCTTACAGTAAAATCATAAATCAAGATTATAGTCTACACTTAATTTCCCATGATGTATTTAGTTCCTAGCTGTATCTGCAACTTTCATCGCCTTTTTTTTTTCTTGAAAGCTTTGTCATTTTCTAGTGGCAAACTTTAAAATACTATCATTAGACACTATCATTGTTTGGGATCACACTGCAGAGCAACATGCATGTGGTTTGGAATAAGAGTGCATGGGAGTGAATTTTGACGTCATCAATAAGATAAACATCTTCTTGCCATTGCAATGTGTTTCAAAGCTTTCCTTTTGTCAATCTAGGACACTCCAATCGACCCTGGATATCCTCCAAATTTCTCAATTTGTCATGATTTATGCATTTTGCGATAGAATTCCATCTTTACTCTTGATACATGGTTGGATTGCTTCTCTTTTCTTTTCTTTTTGTAACGTCTAATTAGAATTGCAATGACCTCATTCACTCTGTCGTTGTCCAATGTCACCGTAAGAGTGTCCTACATCGTTGAACCGCCATGAACATCTCCTAGTTCAAAAAATGCGAACCATGTTTCATTTGTCATAAGTTTCCTTCATTTTACTAGATAATGAAAGAAATAATTGAGGTTGAATTAATAATTATTTAGCAAACTAAATTTCCCCGCGGAATATTTTTTTTAATCACTCCTCTTGGAGGAACCCTCCAAAATGATGCGATTTTGTTGGTAGGGTCTTTTCACTTAATTTAAAAAACCGTGACATTGTCACTAAACTTCATTTTATCATACTGTGAATGCGGTACACTTGGCCTGCGATTGAACACGGTTATCAGTTTCCCAGTTCGGAAAACGTGTTCACAAACACAATAATCCACAAGACAATATTTTCCTTCTACGCTCTGTTATATATTTTAGTGATGAGTATTTTCTGTCAATTTTGCTCTACATTTTTATTCAACTACAGTATAACCAAGGACAGAAAAATAAAAGAGTCAACAAATGAAAGGCGAGGTAGACTCACTTAGTGAACGCACATAGTTTTCTAGTAGGTCAGTCTACTATAGGCCTAACGTTGGCCTAAGTTATGCCTGTCAGCTTCCCCGGAACTACAGCAAGTTGAAAATCGATGTTTAATGACACAATAAGTTCTCTAAATTCTTGTTTGCTTGCTACTGCTCCACGACAATATTACTACTGCTGTTATGGCAAGCCTCTTGAAAAGGTTATGCACATCTACCAACTGCAGAGTGCACTGTAATTAAAGTAGAATCTCACTTAGCAAACAGGTTTCTTTAAATGCCCTACAGAGAGAAAAACGCAGAGAAAGTACTTAAAGAGATTGCCCATGGAAAGAAATTGATATTAAAAAGAACTGAGAATATTTTATTCTCTTTATTGGTAAAACCATGTCTCAGTTTAATGCTCGGTACGGAAGTTATGATTTTGTCTTTTTTTTAAATTATATCAAAATTTTACATTGCATAAATCTTAACTTGTGATGTCACCCGTGCAGAACTATATGAATATACTTTGTATTTCTCTACAGTCGAGACTGTCCTAACAGAAATATTACAGCAGATGTTTATGTTAAGGTGAATCTACAATATACTAAATCTAAATTTTCACTAGTGTCAAATTTCAAGTTTAAATTGTGGGCTTCAATTTGAAAAGAAAATCAAAGATATATCTTCCAAGAATTTGCAACTGTTACACGGCGTCTTGATAACCTTGAGGAATCTAGAAATCTTTCTTGAACGCAGAAGTCTTTCTTCAAAACAAAAATATCTTGAGTTAGGAAGAAGATGCTGTCATGCAGTCTTAAAAACCTGCAGTGGAAAATTATTCCCTTTCACCCCTGAATTGTCCATTAAATATGCTTTTAACAAAGACAGGTTCCTGTTGGGAATCTTATGTCCTCCAAGAATGGCCCTTTGCTTAGAGTGATATGTGCTGTTATTCCTGCGACTGTCTATACGTGTGACATTTGTGAAAAAGCTGTAACAACTACCGTATATAGTCGTCTATTTGTCCGAAAATAAAAAATAAAATATCGCCCCTTAAGCTCAGACGATAAGTAAGCTATATGTACGTATGACGTCAGTACAAGGCCATTTTCGATGACGTTACAAATATAATTTGATGGTGCTGAAAGGATGATAAAATGCAAAACATCTGAAAGCGTTTTTACACAACAACAAAAGCTAACATGACAGCATAAACGGAGAGGTAAATCAAATCTCACAATGAAGTGAAATACTGTTTTTGAACTAAGGTAGTCACTTTTAAAAAGACTGACTGACACGTTACATCTTTTCAAATCCTCAGCACAGTTTTCAGTGTTTTCATAAAGGCGATTGTTGTTATTTCGTTATTTCAACATTTTCTCTTTGGTTGTCCAAAAAATTTAAACCCCATTGATTTCATGTATCTTTTCCATAGAATGTTCACTTATCGTTTCTCTTCTCAGCCCGTTTGTTCACATAGGATCTGTAAATTGTCAATCACGTCGATGTGAACACATGACGATCCTGACAACATGTCATATCATCAACACTATACAATCAAGTCAATTCAGTCACCTTGCGGAATGTATGAATAGCATTTGGAAAACTTGTCCCTCGACTATATTACACTGGGTAATAATCTGCCATATATATATATATATAACAAATGAAATAATACCAATTAAAGGTTACCATACTATGGTAACTATGCAAACCAATTAATGTGTGTTTGTGAAGGAACTGCTATATTCCTAACACTTCTACTTATCGATTAGTCATTCGAAAGCGCGACTTTATAGTCGGAGGGAAAAAAATCCTTCAATCTTTCATTGTCTCAAGTGTATCAAGATATACTTTAATATTTAAATACACTTCAAAATCCTTGGTTCAAGTTAACTCTGCACTTTTTCCATTTCTTTTTTTTTTGTTTTTTGGGTTTTTCCGTCTCTTCCGTTGAAAGATGTATTCCTCCTGGTAACGTCAGTCAGTTGAAGTTTGGCAGTATAGAGAAGAAGAAAAGTACAGAATTGAAGAATGATTCACTGACATTGCAGTTCGTGCCTTAATCAGCTTGATGACTAAATGGTACTAGAATAAACACACTTACACAACATTTACCCTGTCTTTGACGTAATCATGACATCAACTGTGCGTGTGATCTACAGATGGTACATCCGCAGCTCAATTATCTCCCAATTGATCAAAGCTGTTCCATTTCCGATCGCTAGAGACGGACTGATCCTTGAGTGAGAGTGATGAAACATACGCTGCTAAATGGTCGACATTTTGATTCCGCTTTCATTTGTCCCATCCTCTGATCATTTAATGGCATGCAACCTTGACAGATGACAACAGTCATTTTCCTTTTATTTACTGATCTATTTTCTGTGGTATGGAGTGGGGGGCGGGAGTGTTTTATGTTTTTGTACGAAAGTTATGCGTGGTCAAATGTGGGTCTGTCGGAAGGAAAGACACTGTAACGACCTACTAACCTAAAGACCTAAATTGAGTATGAACATTTCTTGAAGAACAATCTCAAAACCCTTCCAAGCTATATATATATATATATAAATTATAAATTTTTAAAACATCCCCAATGAGGAAAAGACAAACGGTAAACTACACACATAAAGCAAGGAATTTGAAATGGCAAATATATTAAACTCGAGGTTTACGAAGAATTAATATTTTCATCTTCGAAGAGGCTGACACACACACTGAAGAGATAGAGAAGAAAATGAAGCAACGAAAAGCAAAACGATTTCTGGCATTAATGGTAGGCTCTTGAAAAACACTGAAAAATACTTGAAAAAAAAAAAAGAATTCAAAATCCTCAAAACTTTAATTTGGCTGGGATACTGCTTGGTTGTTCTTTTTCTTTTCTTTCTTTTTTTGTCCGTTCCTGTTTCTTTTGTTAAGTGTTCGACAACGATACCAACTTTTAAATAAGTCACACAATCATTAGATGGCATGATTTGAAGTCAATCATCTAGAAGGTGCAGCCTGAGGGTGGTTGGTAAATTTCAAAATGGCCTCAAAATTATTCAATTATTCTGTTGAAACGGAAAGAACAGAACCCAGGCAGTCAATTTTGGGAACGGTTACTGAACATCAATTCACCATTTACCAATGGTTGAAATTGGTGATAATTTTCGCCTTACTCCCCCCTCCCCTCTCCTTCTTCGACCCTTTCAGTCAATAGACCAAATAAGAAAGAAACACTCAACTTGCTCATTAGGGGTGTAATTCAGTTGGTGTTTAATCTCATCATCTTTCATTTATTTTCTCCACTTGAAGACATCTTCTCTTCGTTTCTCGTCATCTCGTCTTAATCTGAAAGGTGTTCAGATTTTACTGAGCTGTCCAGACCAAACTTTACATAAGGACGTATTATCAAGATTTACCTTGTATTTTTTTACTGTTGAGCTACAAACATCTCCATAACTTAACACCCCCCCCCCCGATCCCACGGACGGGCTGATCATGACATGAGGGAATTGTTATAAGAACTCCCTGCTGCGATTGTATGTAAATTAGTGTCAAAGGTCACCGAGGGCTTTGTGATGCACAGTGGGATTGACGTGTCACGCGACGCGTGAACCTCAAATGAGATGGCGTGACAGATATAAATACTTTCTCATATCTGTGGTTGGCGTTGCCGTATCCAATTAACTCCACGATAGGCATTATCTCGACTAATTTCCAACCCAGAATGTACATGTCGCCTTCCACTACTGTTTATCACTCGCCAAACTAATCACGTGGCGTTTGTCCCTCCAATCAAAAGTGACAGAGAACTTTACAAGGCCATCGTATCTAGCCTCAGGTAAGACAGACATCCAGCAATATAAACTTGTTATAGTTTTTTATCTCTTAATATCTATTGACATTATCAGCATTATTGATTAGAGAGATTAGATTGTTCAACCACTGGAAAACCAGTTTCTTTTTCTTTTAATTGTATGGCTGGTGGTTACCTCTTGTGTGTGTGTGTGTTTATTGAGCCGTTTTTTTTTTCGTTCTGGAACATTTACAGAATCGGAAGATTAATGATCTGATATCATATGCAGACATATATGATACATACTGTGTTTATATTACATCATGCTTGTCTCTACGGTGGGCAGAGGACGGCTCCTTCAGGGATTAGTAATTTCAGTTTGATATTCGCGATGCAGTTTAAATCTTTTCTTCCTTTCTTTCCCTTTGTTTTCCTTTTCTTCTTTAATTTACGTCACTTTGTATCCCATGGTCAGTGTCTGAAGTACATGACACCCTACCCCCCACATGTCACCCCTTTTGTATTCCTCCACTGGATACCAGTTTACATTTGTCGATAATCGACGGAACCTTACGGCGGATTACATTCGGGGTAGATTAATCACGGTACATCAGTGTTTGGTTTGGTTATATATCCGGCCTGCCTGTTGTGGCTCAAGTTCACAATTCCCCAACATGCATGTCTGCGTAATCTTTACACTCAGTTTGATGCGCTCCGACTACCCTTACATACAACTCCTACATACATACGAGACTTTGCAAACTGCACAGACATAACCTCAATATGTATAATAAACACTGAATAACGGCACAAGCAGATGGAATCATGTGCAAGCAATCACGTTTGAGTTTAAGTGGCAAAGGGGTTCATTCTATTTCTCCTTTCTTACTTTCCTCACTTTTGTTATTTCTCCTCCGTCTTGCTGGTAACAAGATATGAGCCAATTTACTCTGCAAAGTTCAATTAGACAGATGTGACCTTGTCGGTGAGAAGTTTCCCACTTATAGAGCGAGCTGCAGGCCTCGAAGATTGTACTTTGAACCAAATTTTAATGGTAAATATAGGCAAGAGTAGTTGGTATACCATTCAATTAACAATGTGCGTTAGATTCTTCTTTGCCTGAACCATCGAAATTGTGGGTTAATTTCCTGAAAAAAGGGTTTGGTAAGAGTCACCCCCCCCCACCCAAAAAAAATGATCGTTGACCATGCAGATTTGGAAAATAGAGTTGGTTGAGCAATTTTGACTTCATCGCCAATTATCTCGCAATTACTCAGTAGGTAAATGCTATACACAATGAAAATGCATGAACAATAATAACCATCTACTTAAGATGGCTTAAGAGAGATTTCTTCTTTCTCGTGTACAAATAGCCTCAAATGGAACGTTGTCCGAATCCAGCAACACTGTAAACACGAGAATGTCATCAAAGCGCGTAATATCACATAACTGCCATCTCTTCTGGCTAATAGACGTTCTTTTGACAAATTTATGGTAACAGCGAGGCGCAGGTTAGGTCACACAACAACTTACGCATTGAACGTATTTATTCCCACTATAGAGATCATGTAGTGACGTCATCAGTGATGCTCTCACGTTCATGTTGATCGTACAGAATTGTACTCACTTTATGCACACTACTGTGGTTGCCGTCAGTTTTGTAGTTTGCTTTTTTTTTTCTGCAAAGGTTACAATTCTACTAAAAGAAACAAATTTTCCCTCTAGGCCTGCTTGATTATACGCGAGAAGCCTCACTGCATAAATACCAATTTTAGCTAAACAGCCACCAGACGTAATGTTCTGTGTAAATTCATCATTACGCCGTCTGATCGATGTGTGTGAAAACGATTATGCCGTCCAGGAAATAGAAAAAAAAAAAGCAAATGACCACGCGTTTAATGCAAACTTCATGCACGCTGTCTATGTAGTATAAGTTTTTGAATTGCTTTTCTGTTTTCTTTTTTGTTTTATTCAAATCATCTGAGTTTCTTTTACATGTTGAGTGTTTAAAGTTCACGACATTCCGTGACTTCTACAGCCGTGACTTATTTCTATGAATTCCAATTTATAAAAAAAAAATGTAAGGAAAGAAATCCAAGACTTAATTGTTAACTTGAAGCGTTACATGACGCGAACTAACCCAGTAAGTTTGATAAATACATGTTAATGGTGTAGGAAGATGTGCACTATTTATAAGTTAGGCCTCCTTGTATGAAAGCTTAAAGGGAAAATTCAGTCATCCTAACCAGAATACCCCCTGTACTAATTCATGAATGGCTCTTTTTTTCATCACGAGAGTGTGATATCACTTTTGTTGTTGAGTTCCTCATTTTGCAGAATAACACCTTGATCATGCATTCAGCAACGATATTCAGCAACATCATGACAAATACTTGTGACAGAAATGAGAAATAATTGTAAGAGCTTTATGATTTTTAAAAATAACGTAGGTACTACTGCTGACTTCATTTTAAGCGGGAATCACTCTATGTAATAATAACGTAATAAATAACGTGTTTTTTGATCAGCGGAATACCTTATGTGAAAGTAAACTGACGTCAAATGTAATGAGGCAATGGTATGGCATATTAATAATTTTGCAACGAAACTCAGCGATAGTCTTCTGAAAGATGACAGATGTGAGCTTTTTCTGTTGTATGACTAGTGCATACACGTACCAATTCTGCGAAAAAAAGTTTGTCCGTACCATGTTCATTTTAAAGCACAATTATGGTCTAAATTCTTGAATCAATGGGACGATGCATGGCGTGAAAGGGTTATGGAGTTTGTTTTTTTTAACCATACCTACAAAGATGAAAGAATGGTATGCGTCTAATCATCGGGTAAGATTTTAGAACCGCCCTGCGAGCCGTCAAAAAAAAAAACATGTACGTAAACACTGTCATCAGTATACATGCTATTTCGCCACCTATAAATTTAACGGGGAATACGATCAAAACTGGTGCGATCACTGTGTTATAAACTGAAGATGGTAGCCTCGATGTTGAAAATACTTCGTTTCTTGAAAAAATAGGTCAATAATTAGTTTCGTGGGAATTTTGTCTTGCCAATTTATGCTCGATACTCAGCTGGGATGGGCGTAGCATGGGAACTAAGAGACAATTTACGCTTTCTTGTGCACGTCGATGCAGGGAATTTTTTTAAAAAAGTTGGAAAGAGGTCTCTGCACTAACGTCATATCAACTTATATTTCTTTAAATTATGCAGCTTTTATTTTTTTTTTTTTAATCACACAATTGTAGAATGGGAAAAAAATTCACCAATGTAGTTTTCAACGAACTTCGCGTACATACACATAACACAATTCTTTTGTTGACTGCACGTAAAGACACACAGTGTAAATTTGAAACAAAGAAAACAAATATATACTAGTAATATTGAGCAACGGAGTTTCAGAATTTCTCCTCGGCCTACGTCTATTTATTCCGTCAGTTGAGCCAGATAAAAGGTTTCTACCATATTACTCTCTTGACTGTCTGTGTCACGTTTTCAACGTTTTAAGAGAATTTCCCACCTATTAACGAATTATACCATCTCCGTTCATTCTTCCTTATCGTCGTTTTTTTTTGTTTTTTTTGATGACGTAAACACAGACGGAAGTTGAGGGAGTGAGGTCAGGGATTTGCAAGTTGTTGGACATATGCCCCACGTGCACATTGTGGGTTAATGCCTCGGTTTTTTTTTTCCTTGCCTAGTTCTGTGAATTTTTTTTATTCCATGCATAGCAATAGTATTGCCAATAATCGTGTGGTTGTCGCTGCTGCATGATATATATAATTAATTCGTCCTCTCCTGGTGGCAAACATTCGAGAAAGCTTGTATCATCGTGATGTTGCAACTTGCAAAGGTTACAAACGAACACCAAATACTCGAATGAACTATGTTCATTTAGCGAGAAGATGAATATAATCAAATATTCGTTCACTCATCAGTATAGATGAAGAAGAAACACTCAAACTCAAAACGCCTCCTTGCCATTGGTTTTGATTATCGTGAAACCCGAACCCGTTGCTTTAAGCATGCTTTAAGGAATGCTCATATGAGATACGTAAAGTATGCGTTGCGGGAAATGCGTGATCAAAAGGGAAACCAAACCAAATCGTAGCTGTGTTACTCCCTTGGGTGAAGAGGAAGATCGTATGAAATTGCTCATAGCTGTCACAAAACACGAGTCTTGGTTAATATGCACATCTTATAAATTTTCAAGGATACAATAATATTTTGGGAGCCTTGAGCAAATAAAAGTATATACATATACATATATATATATAGCCGGATAGGCTTTCGTAAGAAAATAAGGCACCTGCGTTTATTTGCATCATTCAGAAGATTTCGAATTGTGGTTACATTTCAAAATGGGGACACCTGTTTTACTCCGAGCCTGGTCTTTCCTGGCATTTTTACTCGCAAAGGGGAGACGCGGATGGATTGAGGGGAGGGGGGATTGATGAGAGAGATATTTCAGCTTTCTTCATTTACTTAATTTTTATCTACCTGCGGCGACCTCTTAATTTTCCCTCTCTTAATTTAATGCAAGGTATCCATAATTTAGCCCATGACGTCAGAATTAATTCATAGCAACGGGATTTAATTAACGAGTATTTTTTAAAACCAGAATAATGATGTTTCGGTTTGCCGCCGGCTGTCTGGAAAAAATGATTTGATGGACGTGACGTCTTTAGCATTTCCGTATCCAAAGTGAATTTTAGTATAAAACATGAGCAGACTCGACTCTTAAGGACATGGTACAAATTGATTTGTACAACTTGTGATTTTCTTCTTTATGTTTATTCCTCAGGGTTGCTGTCACTTTGAATACAGAAATCGATTTGTCATTCTTGGATAAAACTTTATTTGGGCAAAACAGAAAACTTTCAACAGATTCTTTGGATAAATAGGAATTCTTCTGCGCAGTTTTCTAAAGTGTTTTATATTTTGTCATTCCTGAAATTTTTGTTATTTTGTTATGAGTCCATTGGTACACAATGACATAAAAACAAGAGACCTTTTTTTCTAAAAAGGGGCACTTGTGACATTACGAAAACCCTATACATGCATTAGCCTTTTTTTTCAAGGTCGTGTGACATGAAAATGACATTTTCGAGTATTTGGTGTATTTATCATCAAACTGTTGAAAATAGCCATAAATTCTATCAAAATTCTTCAAATATTGACAAATTTATAGGCAAATTCCTGTCACGTGACCTTTAGGACCACATTCTCAGGCATGTTTCTCGTCCTTTTGTGGGTAACCTGCAAATTTTGTGATATTTTTTGCGAATAAGTCAAAATATGCGAAAGAAGTTCAACAAAGCTCATCGGAAAAGTGTGACGGTATATGTAGGTGGGGCCTGTATATCATATTGCGTATCCCCAGGGAAAGATTGGGTAAATTGCAATGTCATAATCATGTATACAGCAAACCTGGTTTGTCTGCAGGTTGTGTGCGTCTTCTGATTCCAAGGAAGAAACTATACGTTTAAACTCTCATAAAAGAAATAAAAAATAAACACTTTAA
This sequence comes from Stichopus chloronotus, assembly GCA_021234535.1. Taxonomy (NCBI): domain Eukaryota; kingdom Metazoa; phylum Echinodermata; class Holothuroidea; order Aspidochirotida; family Stichopodidae; genus Stichopus; species Stichopus chloronotus. The sequence goes on from CM037831.1 coordinate 4,366,281, forward strand.
TCATCAAAACTAACAGAAATCTTTTGTGGAATCGATAAAGTCAACCGAACTTTCTAGTCTGAAGTCTAAGTACACCCACAAAACGTAACGGTAAAATAAGAACTCCATAACTTTTAGGTAAAATTTTACACACAGTTAATGTAAGTCTTACATTGTGTATATGACAATCTTACTAAAATGTAGTAAAATTTACCAAAATTATGTAGAATTTACATAATTATACTGTTTACCTAAATTATGTTAAATAAGAACTCCATAAATTTTACATATAATTAATGTAAACAGTATATGTAAGACTTACACTACTTGTGTGTAAAATTTTACCTAAATTATTTAAAATTTACGTATACTGTTTACCTAAATTATGTAAAATAAGAACTCCATAAATTTTACATATAATTAATGTAAACAGTATATGTAAGACTTACATTACCTGTGTGTAAAATTTTACCTAAATTATGTAAAATTTACATATACTGTTTACCTAAATTATGTAAAATAAGAACTCCATAAATTTTTCATATAATTAATGTAAACAGTATATGTAAGATTTACATTACCTGTGTGTAAAATTTTACCTAAATTATGTAAAATTTACATATACTGTTTACCTAAATTATGTAAAATAAGAACTCCATAAATTTTACATATAATTAATGTAAACAGTATATGTAAGACTTACATTAACTGTGTGAAAAATTTTACCTAAACGTTATGGAGTTCTTACTTTACCGTTACGTTTTGTGAGTGTAAAGAAGATCTGAAGTAATATGAAGTTCAAAACAGGAAAGGATACCCACCGTATCAGAGGGAGTGGCTATTGAATATCAAGAAAAATTACAAATATAGGCATATGGGCAAATATAGGCAAATGAAACCTTTTAACGAAACATAGACAGCAAACGTTTGCATGTTTTGGTGAAATCTCATTAAAACACATGGGAAGCTCATCAGCAGAAACAAGGAATACAGCTGCCTTGGCAACACACCTAAAAGTACATGCACAACCGCGGCACTAGGTCGGTTGATCAAGTTGGCAGTAATCGATAGAAGTTAAACACCCAAAACATGGCAAAATATCACAATTTTATGGTTGCCACATTTACAAGATTCCATGAATTCAGGGCAATGGACAAATTACGTATTTTCAGCCATGGTTGCTGAAATGTTAAAGTCAAGTACCCGGGTATGTTTGATGGACTTAACAGAACCGATAGGACGAAGAATTAAACGGAGTAGGTTAGTATAGAAGAACGGCTGTAACTCTATACTATCCTAAGAAGTTGGAAAAGTGCATATTTAAAGTTCCACAATTTCAATCAAGAGAACTTAAAGAATGAAATGTAGCCTTATATGAAATTCTAATGAACAAGATAAAAGAGTTTGCAGGATAAATTACAATTAACAGAAGAACAGTTTTTTTTTTAACCGAAAAGTAAATATGACACAACACGGAAGCCGTTACTGACATCGTCTCCAGCTGTCATAAGCGGCGTCATCCAAAGAAAAAGCTTCCCTGATCACTGCCACTTTTGCATCGCAAAGAGATAAAGAGACGGTATAATGGAGGAAATAGGGTCCGCGAGCCGAATGCAACCCGGAGGGATAACTTGTTGCCCCACCCCACCCCAACAAAAATAAGAGAGAATACGAAAAGCAGACAAATGAAAAAGGGGGGGGGGGGGAAGTAACAAAGATATTATCCATATGAATATTACACTGGCGAACGTATGCCCCTATGTATCCTTATTACTATACTGAGGGCTCATGCAAAGGGACGAAGAAAAGAGGGAGGGCTATAGTACAAAGAGGACGAGCTCGTGACCTGAGTGGCTATAGGGTTCTATACAGGGATCCTATTATGCGGCATTCCACGGAGTTCAAAGGTAGCAGGTTGGTCCCTAATTAGGAAAGGTTGGCTAACCTTGAAGTAGCGAAAGCGGACTTTATGGTAAAACTGACATATACGTCATCAAAAGTTTTTATCTCGTTATGGTATTATAGGCAATGTATAGGCTTAGTTATCTTCAAATTACTCGTAGACTGGCAGGATTCTGGCCTCGGGTGCGGGCAACGGCCGCTGTAGTCTGCACTGTTGTCCGCCGACCGGCATGAAGAGCAAATTGCCAGACTACGGGACGAAATTTTGTTAAAAACCCACAGGTTCAGTTGCATATATATTGCTAAAAAATTGGACAAAATTTGCACCATTTGAAACTTCAGTATTTTATACCTGAAAAGGTAAGGGGAACACCAACCCAAGGAAGGGCGTTGATATTACAGCGATGTAGCACTGCAACGGGACTCTTAATTGAGGATCATCTCTAGTTGCAACCCTGATAGTAGGCATACATTTAGTATTCCTATATACATCTATAGTAAAAAAAAAAAAGTCCCGTTGCTAACTTCCCAACTATACATCATGTACCCCTCTCAATCTACGACAAAAAAAATAACCAAAATATGCCAAAATTATACATTTCAAGAAAAATCCAATCTACATCATATTTCCTTTCCGTTTATTTATGCTCTAACCAGCCTGACATTGATTCTGGCGTCTTAGCAAATTAGGTCAGTGTCGCCACAGACTGAAAAATTAGCACGAGTTTCATATTTCTATAAATATCTCATGCCTGATCGTTTTTATTTTCTCCTTTACAAACTTTTTTTTTTGCTACTTCTTGAACGGAAATTTTAAGTATATCAGTCACTACGTACAAGGACAAGACCGCAATGCAGGATGTCTGTGTCTCATGCATGGACACGTTACTTGTGGTATAGTGTACCGTAAGGATAAAAAAAAAATACATGAATCGCTTTTGCTTTATACATTTTTCAAAATCTGTCATATTTAATAAGAGAGCAAGTTGTGTGTGCGTGAGCATGAATAAACCGTCAGGATGAATCACACAAGTGAAGTATGTGGCGCATTAAGCAGTTGATTTCGATAGCAACATAACACAGCGTCGACATCCTACAAATCCAGCGACCAGGGACCAAATACAACAATATATGATAACAGTTACTCCTACCACCCCGCCCCTCCCCTCATTCGTATATAGTTATTCTTAATGGATATGGAGAAAAGCCCAAACGGTTTTTTTTTTCTTTTTGTAAGACTGTATGACTGCAGAAAAAAAAGTCGATGCAGTTCACTTACAACTTATCCCTTACGGTCTGTCACATGTATGGCGTTATTAAGGTCAACAACAACAACAACAACTAGCCAATACTTCACGTTAGATCGTATCAAAATAGTTAAGTAATCGAAGAATGTAATATAGAGTTGACTCGTAATGATGATGGCGTGTTACTGGGTGTCACAAGTTGTCTGTGTATGTTTGCACATATTGCATTGGTGTCACGGAACTGGTATAATTCTGAGTAACATAAATTTAATACTTGCAATTCTATGCCCGTTTTCGGTCTAGAGGTTGACTGGGTTCGTCGATCCCCATTGGTTTGCCCAGGGTCAAGGGTCAACTGACTTCCACAATTGCGGGCCAAACGTTCCATTAAAATCACGAGGATCGGTGTTATTTACTTCATTTTGGCATGTAATGAGATTTCAGTTTCAAGCAATTTCTATGAAAATTATCTGCTACATCCTTAAAGATGAAATGTAGCAATATGAACATCTCTTCTGTATGGTCGATTATGTGTACCAGTTTTGAGAAAAAAAAAAGTCAAGCAACCATCAGATATGACGATATGTGGTGCGAAAGAGTCAGTTTTGGGGACGTTTACCCAGAAGTTTTCCCAAGGTCTACTAATGCGGGGGAGGGGCACATATTGCCATGATACTATGCAATAGGACATTTACCATGTACGCAGATCGTTGGTGCAGTGGAGCGTGCAGGAGAATTTTGGATAAAAATCACCTCTTGTACATCACCAGAAATGGCATTTCCGGGCCCATTTCTCGGTTTATTTTCACCTCAGCTCACCCCTAAGTTTTCAAGTTTGGGTGAAAAAGGATTTCAGGGAGGGACACGTCCCCACCCCCCTCCCCCCCCCATCGTGGCGCTACCACGTACGCCGCCACTTTGTGTAATCATATCCAGCAGTACAAGAGAATAATTGACAATCTAATAAATCAAAGAAAAAAGAGTAACCTGCCCCGCTTAACAATGTCAATTTAGGGTGGGGGAGGGGGCCGCTCTTTTCACGGTAACTGAATGCCCTCAGGTGAGATTTGTTGCAACAAAAAATGCACATTTGTGAAGATCAATTTTTTTTCTAAAAATTGTGTTCTCACTGATAGGTATAATTCTCGATTAAAAAAAAAGTCTAGTATTTCTTTATTTCCTGGTCATGACAGTTCCGCGCCCTAACATCGAGGATGTTCAGATCTCGCACATGTGTGCATTTTGAACATTTGAGGTCTTATGATTTCATAACTTCATTTGATTGTTTCAAGCAGCGGAGGATAAAATAAAGATAATGTAGGGTTTCTGAAATGGTAATTAAAGCATGTGCAGACCAAGAGGAGACCCCCCTCCCTTCAAATTACGTCACAATGTATCATACGAACTAGTGAGGGCGCTAGAAAGAAAAATGTCTCCTTTGTAAGGGCTGTATTTTGGCATGTCCAATTTTGGGGTCATGGCCACGTTGTCACTCCCGGCCCCATCCCCAGTGATTGCACCTTACACTTGCTGTGACTTTGTCAAGTCTGTACCAGTAAGTGCATTCTTAGAGGTGCATGTATTTACCATAACTTCTGGTCGTCTGTTTCACGAGGAACTTGTTTAACTAACGATGTCGATTGTTAGTGCCGTCATATCAGTCCTGGCATGGATGATATTAAGAATTTATGCCGTTCCTAGTCCATCTAATAAACTAAAAACCTGGTTCGCAATCGCCAACCGAAATGTCTCATTGCCGTCCATATACTCCGGTTTCAACCAAGCCCAACAGTTTCTTCTTCCGGCCGGCCAACTCAGTAACTCAGCACCGTTGGCATTTTAACGTCGTTTTCAACAAACTTTACACATCAGAGCCATCATTCTCGTCTCACTAGTGGTCATATATAGGGGCAAAGGCGTATATACCCGCTGTGATGAATCTTCACTGGCAAATCCACGAGCCGTAAGGAAGATTGTCACATTTTTGTCACAAACTGTAACTTTTTCTTACTTTCCACGCTCTGTTTGTCAAAGTTACCTTACATTCGACAGAGCAGTGCACCCAAAAGGACAGTTAAACGAAAACTTCATCACTGTCAGTAAGTAATTACAGATAGGTCATAGGCCTGTGAGCTAGAACTCTAATAAACCTCCTTAATGATCAAATTCGATTTTAACTTCCTTTTTTTTTTTTTTCGTGACTGGCCGGTAGAGTTACATGTAATTGTACTTAATGTCACACTCAGAGTGGGTTGGAAGAGCTCACCTGTTTCGCTCCTTCTAATTGTCGCGTTGAGATAGAATAAATAGTTGTGAAATACTGCAAACTTAATTCAAAGTGGATGTCTCATCATTATAGGACAAAGAGAATGAAGGTTTTACTGATTTCTGTCTACACTGGCTTACTGTAAGCACAACTGGGCTAGGCTACCATGTGACGTCACACACCGAGTAAAACATGTTGTGCTGTGCCATCGAATGCTCGAAAGAATTCATCTCCCATGCATCTTCCTCGCAAGGGTCACGCGAATACTTGCCTTTAATGGAGATATACGACTTACGTTTTGTCTTTAGTTGGATCCATTTATTTTTAGAACCTCATCTATATTGGCATCAGGTATCCAGTCATATGTCACTTACGAGGGTGACGATGGCAATACAGCTATTGCATGGCGCTCCATATGTTAGTATGCTAATTGAAAACATCTGTATTTTGTATTTAGTATGCATATGATCAGATCGAAGCAAATGGGCATGTTCTTTATTCAAGCATCACTGTGATTGGCCAAATTCCTTACCTTCTTTGTTAACGAACGCTAAAAGTATTGTTTCTAAAAATGAGTAATGAATGGATGTAGAGTGCATTTTCTAGAAGAAGATTAACTTGGCAATTAATTAAACACTTTTGTTGCACCAAATCATATCTGAGGGCTACATGCATGGCTGGGAAAGTTAGAACTTCCCCAAAGCAATCGGTCTTTTATGAGAGGGTGAAAGAGGATAACATGTGTGCGGAGCATGCCGCAAACTGAAGCCATTTCCGTCAATCTAGGGGGTATTTTTATCCCAGACTGTTCTGGTGTGCTCCACGCCAACCGATGGTGGCGTTCCGCTGAGATAGTCTACCCACAATTCTAGCTAGAATATAAATGATGTTAGTCGTCACTTGAGCCTCGCTCCCGTAAGAAAGATGAACCAGCGTCGCCAATGTCTAAAAAGACTTGCTTGGCACATTCTCCGTTTCTGCTTATTTTCCTGTCACATTCAGTTATGGGGAAAAAAATTCTTAAGAGCAGGGGTGTACTCCCACCCCACCTCCTCAAACCAATAGAGTTAACATGGTATGCGGCTAAGCCCAATTATAAAAGGAGGGGGTGACGAAAGGTATGTTCAGCCCAGTATATAATGTCAAGTGCTTCAAGAATAAATGCAAGCAAGGATGCATAAGTCAGTAGGACTCTTACATCATCTCCTCCCATCATAGTTATCTATTGCCATTCTCCATGGATTAGCGATATAGAGCGGAAATATTTCGTCACAACAGAAGGTTTGATCTCCGTGCATATTATCTAACAGCAGTGTATTACATCGAGCACCTGTTATGTAAGTGACGTAGAGAGCATCCATTGGATGCAGTTGGCAACAGGTCTGTAGCAAGGAACAACAGTAAGTTTGCATGTGTATATTACTTAATCTGTCGAATTTTGTCAAACCAATGATGCGTTATCAGGTTATGAGAACAAAGTGTGAAAAATACTGTGAAACCGACGAAGCCTAAACTTTCATGGCCCTTATTCTCTGAGGAGTCACATGTCCTGGAGAACGTATTCTAATGTCCAAGTGTCCCTTCGTTGTTGTTGGCAAATTGGTCAACTTAAAAAGAGTTCAATGTTTAGGGTCTGGCAAAACACAGATTTGCAGTTGAGCACTCAGGTACTACCTCTCTTAGTATAGTATCTAAGAGGAGCGCCATCATCAACTGGCGCTGAGTTCACTTTCAAGAAGACGTTTTGGCTCTTCACCCTCCCACCAACCCCCCAGATGACCGGAGAGGGCACTCTCCGAGTGTTTTAAGATGTATGTGACTAGCCTTGTAAAAGATATCATGTCTGCAAATTTTTCAGGTACTATCTTTCTTAGAACTATCTAAGAGGAGCGCAACCATCAATTGGCGTGGAACGTACAAGAAAAAGTTATGGCCCTACACGTCCCCCTCCCGATGGCCGGAGACGGCACTCTCAGAGTGTTTTAAGATGCATGTAACAAGCCTTGAAAACAAATCTCGTGTCGGCAATTTCTCAATAATATAATAAAAAAAATCAGTGACGGATCCTGAAAATATATATGGCATTCATTTTCTATCGATGTGGTATACTTTAGAACGATTCAACTTCGAATACTTTTTAAGGTGGATGTCAAGGGAAAACATAAGATTTCTGCAGAAGGTATAATGACACAAATGACTAATCTGGTTAAGGCTGAAAGTTGGATAATAGAAAATGATGTATGGGACAAATATCTCAAGTGGTTTTTTTTTTTTTTTTATTATTATCCAGCTTTTAAGTTGTGAATGTATTAACCTTTTGCTTGTAAAACGCTTCGGGTGTTTGTCATAGCGAATTCCCCAGATTGAATCTTGCCATGATTTGCCTATAACTGCGACTAACGATAACGCCGTTGGACATATGTACATGCCTCTTAACCGTCTTGTCGGACTTCAGTTTTATGCAATATGCACTTGGGGCCTCTTGCGTGAAATATCAACCTGTCACTACTGGTACCCGCAAAAACAGCAATTCCCACAAGGATGTTATTGGGGGATTTTCAAAAGATTAGTTATGCACGCACATGAGCAGTTGCAAAAACATCTATTAAGACTAGGCCTATAAGTAGATTCTTATTCAACCTAAGACAGGTAATCCTCCCAGGCTGCTACCTCTTTTTAAGGATTTTTACATCTTGTAGCTCCCATACCCCCTATTATTATTTTGCCCAACTTGAAGAGAATCTCACCCGTGACTTTCATGGAAGCCTAAGGGATATGAGTCTAATGGGGGGCGGGGGGGGGGGGTAATTCTAACTGTTTTACGCAAAATTGTGGTTGAATCCTACCGCAGGAAATTTTTATTGATGTTACCTAACCTATCTGTTTGTTCCGTGTTATGTTGATGTCCATATTTATTCTTATCTTCGGGGAAACTATCGACATATGTGGTTGCAGTCTAGTACATTTGCAAGGTAAATCAGTTGAGTGGATCTTTTAACACCTCAGGCAATCATTGAGAGATTGGCGGTCTCTCCAAGAAGCTGAAGTACTGATTCTTATAGGCAAGTCTCAATTTTGAAAACAAACTGACTGTTTGCCTCACTGATCACGCGATTATTGTGTACCTATCATCGAAACAAATGAGCACTTACGTAAAGAATTACACAGTTGTATTATTAATTCCTAGAACCTTTCAATGGATAGACCATGTTTTATCCTTTTTTTTTTTTCCTTTAAGTTTTATTTGCTTAGGGACGGGATCATGTAGAAACGTATAGTCAAAGGGATGGAGAAACCAATTTGTTTAGTCCTCCAGAAATTTTGAAAGGGAGAAAAAAATCACCAACATTATATGTTACGTGTGTGGGTGGATTCGCCTCTCTATTTCTATCTTAGCACCCCCTCCCCATCATAGAAATTTGACGTTGCTCCGGGTCTGGGCACAAAGCAATTCAGTTGATTCATACGAATCCTCCCAGTGCGTTTTTTTGCACTTTGATGTGAAAGCAAATTAAAACGTTGAATCTGGACTGTCTTGGTACGGTCACATTCACACTTGCAATTAACCGCTCTGGACCATGGATTCAAACTAATGAATGGTTTGACAGTTTCGATTGGTGTAGCTAAACCTCCCTTAGAAAATGACAAAACATGAAAACCTTGCTTTTTCCTCCCCGTCTTTCAAGAAACTTAAAGACAAGAACTCATCCCCCAAGACAGTTTCAATTCTCCCAACCACCTACCTCTAGTCCCTCCCTCAGCCTGTCTTAAATTCCTCCACATGTGTAATCAAAACAATGGATCCCTGTGTACGCTGTGTAATATGAGCTGCTCTGCATCTTTCGAATTTGCTGTCAATCTAAGGGTACTAGCTGTAACTTAGAACCAGTTGAGAATTTTCCTTTCAGGGAGGTAAAAATATGGCTTAGGGTGATGCAATACAGCCTTTAATGGTTGTATTGATGATTGATTGCTTGATACGCACTGTATATATATATATATATATATATATATATATATATATATATATATATATATATATATATATATATATATATATATATATATATATATATATATATATATATATATATATATATAATAAAACTGAAAATAGCGATGAGTTTGAAATTCATGATGAATCAAATATATTGCGCCAATATTTCGTAAGAATACACCTTACATCGTCAAGGCGAAATAGCAAACTGATAATACAAGTCAGTACATTACAAAAACAGCTGTAACAGAAGTAAGTGAGTAATACCAGCTCAAAATAGCTGAAGATTAAAACTCTGGACGTTTCTATTCAGGGTAGGTTGTAAGTCTTTAATGAAAAGAGACTCCATGATCTTGCGTCTATACCAGGCATTCTCTACATGGAGAACTTTAATATCACCTGGGTTTGGAAGTTTATGGGACGCCGTTTTACAGTGATCGTGTATGGAACTGAATTCTTTGAAATAGTCAGCATTTACATGTTTTTTAAATCTATCACAAAGCCTGAGTTTGGACTCCCCAATATAATTATCTTTACAAGTTTTGTCTCCACAAGGAATATGATAAATACAACCACTGCTTTTAAGATCAGGAATTTTGTCTTTAACCTTGAAAAATGAACCAATTTTAGAACATCTGAAAGAGATCTGTAGTTCTGCATTAGAGCAACGTGTGAAAGACTTAGAGATAGATCTAGCAATTTGATTAGATATATTACCACAGTATGGTAACTTAAGATAGAATTTCGATACGACTTTATTCTCGTCCACAGTGCAGGGGACAGGGCCCATTAGTAATCTAGATCTTAAATTACAGGTATATCTCTCAAAGCTCTTGATGAGTTTAAGAGGATAAGCGTTAAGAAGAAGGCAATTACGAATATGACGAAGTTCCTTATGGAAAAGTGCATCGGTAGAGCAAATACGTCTAGCTCTACAATGAAGTGCTCTGATAACACTGGTTTTGTACTTATTAGGGGTCCAGGATTTCTAATTACAATAAATACCGGTATGAGTGGGTTTTCTGTATATAGATGTAATTAAAGTATCTCTTTATCTCTTAGTGTATGTTTTGCCAATGTATTTATGTGCCACCTTGAAAATTCTCTTCTGCCTAATGCAAAGTTTCATTACTATAGGCGATATGTTGATGATTCGTTCATAATTTTGCCTGAACAGGAGTTACCCAAACTTCTTGCCACTTTCAATGCTTTTCATCCTAGCATTAAATTTACCTATGAGATTGAAAAACACGGCAAAATACCGTTTCTTGATATCAACATTTGCAGAGACGTCTCCAGTAATTCGGGTACTTCTTTAATTACATCTATATACAGAAAACCCACTCATACCGGTATTTATTGTAATTGGAAATCCTGGACCCCTAATAAGTACAAAACCAGTGTTATCAGAGCACTTCATTGTAGAGCTAGACGTATTTGCTCTACCGATGCACTTTTCCATAAGGAACTTCGTCATATTCGTAATTGCCTTCTTCTTAACGCTTATCCTCTTAAACTCATCAAGAGCTTTGAGAGATGTATCTGTAATTTAAGATCTAGATTACTAATGGGCCCTGTCCCCTGCACTGTGGACGAGAATAAAGTCGTATCGAAATTCTATCTTAAGTTACCATACTGTGGTAATATATCTAATCAAATTGCTAGATCTATCTCTAAGTCTTTCACACGTTGCTCTAATGCAGAACTACAGATCTCATTCAGATGTTCTAAAATTGGTTCATTTTTCAAGGTTAAAGACAAAATTCCTGATCTTAAAAGCAGTGGTTGTATTTATCATATTCCTTGTGGAGACAAAACTTGTAAAGATAATTATATTGGGGAGTCCAAACTCAGGCTTTGTGATAGATTTAAAAAACATGTAAATGCTGACTATTTCAAAGAATTCAGTTCCATACACGATCACTGTAAAACGGCGTCCCATAAACTTCCAAACCCAGGTGATATTAAAGTTCTCCATGTAGAGAATGCCTGGTATAGACGCAAGATCATGGAGTCTCTTTTCATTAAAGACTTACAACCTACCCTGAATAGAAACGTCCAGAGTTTTAATCTTCAGCTATTTCGAGCTGGTATTACTCACTTACTTCTGTTACAGCTGTTTTTGTAATGTACTGACTTGTATTATCAGTTTGCTATTTCGCCTTGACGATGTAAGGTGTATTCTTACGAAATATTGGCGCAATATATTTGATTCATCATGAATTTCAAACTCATCGCTATTTTCAGTTTTATTATATATATATATATATATATATATATATATATATATATATATATATATATATATATATATATATATATATATATATATATATATATATATATATATATATATATATATGAACCGCTGTTTGGAAACTACTCCTACCGTCTCGCTTGGGGAGACGAATTTCAATGTCTCTTCACACATAGTCTCCTCACAAAATACACGGAACGTGAAAAAAAAAATCATGTCCCTAGAAGACCTTTTATGCTTGAACATGTCGTGATATCCAGATATACCATAATGGTTGCATCCGCAGTTCCTCTGGAGAAGGCATAAACGTGTATGATATCATGTGAGGATTGGCTACCTCATTCAAAAAATGTGTTACCTAGTCATGTGAGCCGTTGTGACGTCACTATACCCGCACAACACAATTTGCCGTATCTAACTGATAATACATTCTAATTTCCACCGTAGACAAGTTAGTCAACATAGAACCAGGGTTACATCTATTTAAAAAGTGCCTCACGAATTTCATCAAATCCATTTTTTATGTTATTTGTCATAAATCAGAATTATTTGTTTAGAGAATGATCCTCGCTAGGTTTAGTCAACGGTAGATAATTTCATAGTTTGATTAAGCACATGCTCCTTACAATAAATATCTGCTGTTAAATAAATTAATCTCTGGTACAGAACCTAGTACAGCCTAGTTTTATATTGAATAGATAATGCTTATTAACTTTATATTCAGGTACCCTGAATTCCCCCGAAATCCCCTCCTTAAGAGAAAAAGAATGGAACATTTGTACTGCATAGAACTTCTTTTTTTTTCTGGTGGGGGGAAGGTGCACTAGAAAGACGCATCTTATGTTTCGCAACCTTTAAAGATAGGCCTTGCTTAAATTTGATTCAAAGATATTAGCAAATCGGACGAAAGTATTGTATTCTGCCTTTAATTCGAATTTATGATAGCATCAAATAGGACCTTTCCCGACGTCACATATCGTTATAGCTGTACCGCCAGTCTGTCATATAGATACTCCAACAGACTCTAGCAACTATATCTTCGACTCCTCGTAAAGTACTTTTGGCATGCCGGACGACGACGATTGGCCTCTGGAAATTGTTAATTTCAACTAAACTAGCACTTTCTTGAAATCAAGTGACCGTCGATGATTCTGTATACTGGACAGTCGGTGAAGATGCAAGATTCGGTCATCTTTTTACTGGATTCCATTACACTGATAGTCATGATTCGATGATATCATGAATTTGAATTAAAGGTATCTTGGAAATTGGCAGAATTAACTATATATGACGTCATAATTGATGACATCACTAAATCGAATTACAGATATCTTTTGTAGCCTGTCGGCAGGCAGAATAAACGAATTCCAATATTGACTTGACAAAGTACGTAGGCAAGGCCTATCCCGAATTCGGCGAATTAAAGACATTTTTAGATAAGGGCCCGGTATGAAAATATATGTGAAATCATTTCACAGCTGTCTTCAGTTGACTTAATGATGTTTCATAATGACCTAATGATATCAATAGTTTAAAGACAAAAACTCATCACCCCAGACAGTTTCAATTCTCCCAACCACCTCAGGCTACCTCTAGTCCCTCCCTCAGCCTGTCTTAAATTCCTCCATATGTGTAATCAAAACAATGGAACTGTGTACACTGTGTAATACGAGCTGCTCTGCATCTTTCGAATTTGCTGTCGATCTAAGAGTACTGTAACGTAGAACCAGTTGAGAATTTTACTTTCCGGGAGGTAAAAATGTAGCTTAGGGTGATGCAATACAGCCTTTAATTTTCGATGTCTCAGTCGAGAGCCTGATTGCATCTAAGTTCAGCATGGAGCTTTTTAGCTCCATGATGCATTCAGGATATCGTTGAAATAATTGAAAGATGTCGAAATCTATTATTAAATATATCGTTAGAATAATTGCAAATATCTTTAAATATAGTCAGTGATATCACATTACCTCTTCTTATTAAATGATATCTTGAAGGCGCTGGCCGGCCCCACTTGGCTGGCCATGGCCATTCGCCGCATCAATTCACACTATTGAAAAACAATACAATACATCTAGATAGTTGTTGGATCACAATTTTGGTCACATAGAAAAAAAAAGAAAGAAAGATGGCTGCCTCCATGAATCAACATGCTGCAGCGACCATCGGGTTTAACACATCGACAATGGTTTTGTCGCTATTGAAGACGAAGGAAGGAGACGCCACTTTGAGTGATCCCAGTGTGTTGGAAGCATTAGTGCAGTCAACGTGTGACCTACAATCTTTCAGCCAGGTATGAAAACAACGTCAAGTATTTGACTGTCATACGTGACTTAGGCTGGGCAGCAACTATCAGTTACACTGGTACTTGGTAGTAACTGCAGTTGGGCTCATACTCAGTAACAGTACAGTAATTCAGTCGGAAGTACAGTGCTTAGGCCTACTGAGGTACCGGTACCGTGTAGTGCAATCCCCGTAGATATGGCCAAGGGCATAACGTTGCAGGATCAATCCTAAGTTCATGGCCTAACCATGACAGGAACCTGGATTTGGGATAAGGCCTAGGCCTATACTTCATCATGTAACTTAATCAAGCAGTAACATTAAGCCAACCACAAACTGAAACTGAAGTGAATACGGAATTGACATCTGCTAATCCTGTTCAGATAAAGCAAATCAGTCTATTCATTTCCATTCCTGTCAAATCTTTTGAATTTGAGCTTGTCTTACATGACGTACATAGGCTACTTAATTGGATTTAATTTGCATAGCTGATGTCATGATCCAAACCAGAATATTTCCTTAAATTTGTTATCATCAAGTCTCAACATAAATAGGCCTATCGTCCATGTTACTGTAAATTGTAATTTGCATTTTTGTTCGTTTTTCTTGCTACAGGATGCTGTACTATACTGCAGGTCTAGACTACCAACTTCAAAATGACATTGGTGTTGTATTTGTACTGTAAAGACTACAGAGTTCTGTAAATGATAAATGTCTCCAACCTCCATAGACTCATGTATTTTCTTCCATCCTTTTTTTGTTAACTTACATAATCTTGAGCAGGAGAAAGACATATATGTTTTGATGGGCTGATGGGAGTGAGGCTGAGGATGTTGTCTTAATTGCTCTTGATTTTGTTTAAGTCTCACCAAAAGTCTTTTGTTTTTTGTCTTGTTTTTGTTTGTTCTCATCATTACAGTACTTCTATCTGCTTGTTTTCTTGTAGCTAGAAAGTGCACTCATAAAGTCTTTGTTGGTTTCTGTGCACTTTCTCTCACCTGATTTATCTAGACCTACGTACATTTTTTTTTTACCCATTGCTATCATAAGTTAGTAATATGTGAACTGATTGATAAAATGATTGCAGTGTGATTTATACACAACTGCAGACAACAATTCAGTTGTGTCATCCATCATTACGTGTAGGCTGTGGTATAAATGTGCCAGCCTTGTAGACCTGTAGGGCAGAACTCCAGTGAGTGACTGTACTAGTGGAAATATGTTGTCGTCTTTCTTTTCTAGGATGGCTCCACATTCAATGAATTTGTTGGCTTTGTAAACAAGAGTCTAGGAGCATCATCGACAAGGTTTGTTTTTACTCTTTGGGGTTTGTTTGTTATTCTGGAAGGTCACTATTTGGAAATAAACATTTGGATCATTTTTGGAAGGGCTGCTATTCCAAATCGAACGTGTCATATTTGTAAGGGCCATTATTCTGAATTGATCACAAGGGTCATTATTCCTAAGGGTCATTATTCCGAATTGAACATACTGCAAGGGTTGTAATCCCAAAGGGTTGAATTGCCATGATGTTCACATTGGTTCAAGCCCAAGTCCTACTGTGGGTTCATAAAAGATGTTGGATTTGGAATAATGACATTTATGATTGATTTGGCATAAGGACATTTTGGAATGATGGCCTTTTGTCTGATTTGGAACAACAAACCTTCAGAACAATGACCCATCGAATTGATGACCTTGGGAAAAAATGCCCCTTACTGTGCAGTATGTTCAATTCGCAAAAACAACCCTACCGATGAACAACCCATCAGTTCAATGACTCTCTAGAATGTTTGATTCTTATTTTTAACTTGGAGTAACCCTTACAGTAACAATAAACACCCCACAAAATAATAGACACTGACCAATCTTTAATGCTTGCCATACTGTACAGTACTACCTTTAGATTAGATTTTACTATTCTTTTTTCTTTCTTCTCACCATTGAGAGCTTGCTCGTCATTGAGTTAAACAGGTATCCCATCTTCCATGCCTTGGAAGTCATGGAGGGATGACTTGCTGCTGTAGAAAGATATGGAATGTAGTAAAGCCTAAATGAAAATTAAAGAGTATGAACTGTTTGCCTTACTGTAGGTTGTATCAAGCATTTTAGTATAGATCTTCTCACATGTGATCTGCCCTACATTGGCAGTATTACACTATAACACAGTTTCATTTGGTTTTTAAAATTATAACTAACGTGCAGATTGTGGTCATCTTTTTCAAAATTCAAATCTACTGTAGTTGTCTTTCCCAAAACTGTCAAGAAATGAAGGTCTACATCATTGACTCACTTCTACACTGTATGTGCACACTGTTGATAGTTGTTGCCAAGTTTCATTATAATGGTTTTGGATATGTTCTTCATCAAACATGAATTTGGTGAAAGAACCACAGACAATCAAGTTGGTTGTTTGAAGGTGACAAGATTTTGTTGCCCTCTCGAAATTTAAGTTGATTGAGTCCTATGAAATACTGTAACAGCTACTGTAACAACAGTGTATATACCATGTACCAGAAATCATTTTGCAGCACTAGTTCCTAAAATGTAACAGCATGGCACCAGTATGAAGACATGTCATCATGTAAATTACATTTTTAAAATTGAAAATAGACTAACAGGAAGAGTACTGTATAATTACAGTACAGTATCTGTAAAGTGTAGCTTCAAATTGGTTTGTACTTTTCCAACTAGGTCCTCCTCAAGGCTTGATTTGGATGTACAGTAACTGTAGACTTAATGTGATAGTCACCAGATATTCTCAAAGATCTCAGACAAATTGTGTCAGACTTTGCAAACACTGGTTGGTGCACTGTGACAATGGTTAAACTTGGTGCTGTGTTGTGATTTTCTGCACTTGTAGGCTGTAGCATGACACGATAGCGAATTAAAATGCATCCAATTTTTTCTTCGTTGTTGTTTTTTGTTCTTCTCCTAGAATTACAGGCCTGGCTCTCCTTGGTCTGATCCTGTCCCAGTCATCTGCTCAACAGTTCCATCAGCATTCTGCATCTTGGCTTCGACTTTTGACACAGATCATCCAGGTACTGTAGACTTTGGTTGGTCCCAGTGTTAACCTCTGTTGAATAACACTGTAAATTTATTGTTGGATGTGAGTGTGTCAACATTTGAGATACAGTGGCAAGATGGAATCAGTCAGAATTCATGAAAGGAAGACATATCCTGTGATAATGTTGAATGATTGTGTTAGGTCATTTGAAATACAGATACTGTAATTCACAACAAACAAGGTTCACACAAAGTCAAAAAGTAGGGAATAGTGGCTAGTGGTACTTACTTATGGAAGTTTTGTTCCATTTGGACAAATATGTCATCACTTAGGTTGTCATTAACACATTTGTAGCTATACACTGAAAATTATTGCAAGCCTATTACAGTTTGGAAATTGTCGCATAGTGACAGTTTGTCTGGTCTTCATGTTATGCTCTCTGCAATATGACTCCTCTCAGGGCTGCCAGGGCTCATGTCACATTGTGTGCACTTACAAAAAAGAGAAATATGTCAGGGGGGCTGTCATATGATTGTGACAAACTCTGTAAACAGTTATCATTGCATCTGTTGTAACTTTGATCTTAGCTCACTGTGTGTAAGTCTGTTGATGTTTTCTGGAAAATGTGTTGTCAAACTATCCTGCTTTTCAAGAAAATACTCTTAGTTGCTTATTAATTTTTTTTTTAATTCCTTCCTATGGCAGCCCCATTCTCATATCTCCCATGTGCAACTCTGCACATCACTGGTCAATCAGCTGCTCTCCAGGGCATCCAGTTACCCTGACATCAGCAGAGAATTTTCCAGTAAACTGATCCACCCTCTGGTGGACAAAGCTCTACATCTCAAGGACAAGGTTAGTTTCGACTTTCATACGGCAGAAAGTTTCTTTTAAAGATGTGAAAATGCAGTTTTATGACATTTTAACATGAAGATGTAGCAGAGCAGTACTTACCATGCTTACAGTAAGCCAACATTACATTATGTTTGAATTACAGTACCCTCTGTCTTTGTACCAGCAACATCTTAATTATCAATCCTCAAGGTCATTTTAGAGATACAATTTGAGTGCATTGGTTGTAAAATTTTTCTGCTGCTCATCAGCTCAACTGCATCAATATGAGGAATAGCTCCTGCATCATTTATCAAATTGCTTGCATGTTCTTTTGCATACATAGAGACTGCTGTTGGGTCTGGAGTTTCTCAAGAGCTGTATCAAGTATTTCCCAGGTCCTTGTGGACCACTGAGGAACAACCTAGTGAACCACTTTACATTCGTCCTTGGCAGCAGCGACAGTGACTCAGAAGCAGAGGTTTGTGGGTTCTTATATCATCTCCCCCATAGGGCTAAGATGAAATATTTTAGTCACCCGGTTACTGGATATAAGGTTTCTGGCTTTCTTTCTTTTATCTGAAAGTCTGAATAAAAAAACCAAATTATCCAAATGTTACACCTCAAGATGTGAGGGTACAGTAAATGCATTATTTCCAAAACTGTATAGTCATTTTAGTGTTTGAGAAGACACCTTTTGCTGAAATGAGGTCATTAGAGGTCAAAATATGAAACCTTTCTAAGGTCTATGGTCAACACATGTCTGCTGTTTTCAATCTTATTACTCCTGCAAATAATCATAGTGAGTTGGTATTATGTAATTCATGTACTGTAATTTTAATTCAACTCCAAGATCATTTTATGGCTCTCATTTTCTTTTGAAATGCACGTTTTCTCCAGTCAGCAGGAAACTGCTATGCTTTGCTTCCATCCATCGGAGGTGGCGGTGTCGGTGGGGTTCTCCATCAAGAAGCCTGGTCATTCTACATGAACAAGCTTTTACATACAGCACAGGGTGTGTTCTCCAAGCTATACAAGGATCAGAGCAAAGGTTTGCCATTTTCAATTTGGTCATATTTTTTACAAAACTTGGTTTGATGGAGTATTTTAGCATGCTCTGTTACTGCGATTTATTAACTTCAATGGTAAACTTAGTCGTTGCAAAGTTTGACAATTCTTTATGTATGTTTTCTTCCCACCGATCAATGACATCTCATGAAATATGACGTAGAACATGTAAGGCTATAGGGCAGTGTGTTGCTATGTGTACTTCTCAGAATGTTTTTCATGTACAATATTGGTGGTGAAAGGTAAAGTAGGATTTGGCCATCCGAAAATGTCTCGGGTTAAATTCCTGAGGATGCACGTGCCATGGCAGGGGCCCTAAAAGTTCAAAGTTTTTCATTGCAAAAATCACAGTGTCGACATTGTGTAAAAGTTATTGTGGCGTCGCACTATGGTTACTCTCATGTCAACGCTATCAACCGCGGCAATGCCTCTGCAGGTAACAATAAATTTATGATACTCATTGAGAAGATCATTTGGCCTCCTTTAACATTTGGTTTCATTTGTCAATAGACAGATCTACTCATGTGGAATTTAAGGTGATCAAAGTTAACAAAGCATTGAAGGAAGAGTTTACCCCAGAGTTCACCTCATGCACACCACATTTCGAAATACAGAATATCAAAGCAACAGATATTTTAGCATTGGAATGCCTCTAAATTTCACCTCATGTTGTCTTTGGTAGGGCTTAAACTGAGCTACAGTATGCTGAAAGACAGTCTTAGTATCACGGAATTTTATTGCGTTGAGACTGTCACAGTGGTTTCTCGAATTACTTCCTCAAACATCACTACCACAGAATTTTTTTCAAAATCATTCCAGAACACCGACAAAGACAGAATCATACTCTTGATGTTTGAGCATCTTGGGTGCGATGAATGCTTCCTATTATTATTGAATTGCTTAATGACCAGGAAACAAGAACTTTCTGGAAAAGTGGTGAAAATTTTCAATAAGTCAGATGAGAATGGATTTCAGTGCTTGTGAATCGTAAACTATATCGCTTTCTCTCTGTAAAATTTGACAGCATTCGAGGACGAGGTCGACGAACAGAATACGATTCCTCTCCCAGTTCCGACATCTGACGAACCGGAGCAGACCATCATTCTTGCCAAGCAGGCTCAGAGGATATTGAATACCATGAGAGCAATGTTTGAGTGAGTCAAGCTCTTCAAACTGAGATCATTCTTTTCCAAGAAAATTGTACTTATTTGGCAACTGGTGTGTCAGTAGGCAGGAATATATGGGATAGGAAAACCAAAGTCATGATGGTCATACCGGCCCATAAAGAAACTGCCCTCGAGACTCTACTGGAAGATCAGTAGTTGCCACTTGATAGCATTAACAAGCCTTTTTGCAATCTCAAAGGCATTACCGCATATCCTCAAAATCAGCAGATAAATAAGCATCCTTTAGTACCTACAACAAGTGTAAAAAAACTGAGTTTCTTTTATAGTCTATTCAAATGCCCCTACTTTAGACCAACTGCTAGTATGCAGAGCACTCACACCTACAGTTCTTTGTCTTGAACGGCACATGAACAGCCTTTTTCTTTAAAAGAAAATCGATCTGAAACTTTCTGAAACAGGTTGGTAACTTTTGCAATTGCCTCCACACAAAGATTAACGTCTTTAATACTATAGTACTTATATGAGATCTGTTATGGTATTTGCAATCCATACACATGTGCATTCTTAGTCTACAACTTCACTGCCCTCCAGTGTTTTGTAAAATGTAAGTGTATCTTGCTTACTTCCGAACAAAAGTCCTGGTCATAATCTAATGCTTAAATTTTGTGTTTTAAATCTCAGGTTAATCAGTGTTGGTGTAACAAAAGACTGCTGTAAATATTCTGTTTCATTATGCATAGTTGTGCTATACATCTCTTGCATTTTGCAGGTCTCTTTCAATTGTTCAATTCTAATGAATCATTCCTTTCCTGTTTGCTTTGAGTTTCGTACGTACCAAAAGTCACATTTTTTTTTGTACTGCTTTGTCATCATGTTTATGTTATCAAACTCATCGCTACATAACACTGGTCCATTTTACAGGAATGCCTTCGAAGTGACGATCGTTGTTCCACACAGAGAGATAATTACTCTGGTTTGCGACGTCTTAGCAGTGACGGGCAGAGTATTGGTTTGTGGAGTGTTTGCTTTTACTCTTTTGAAAGCATCATATAATTAACTGAGTGATACCTGGTATACTTCAAAAGTTGCAAGACAAATTTTGAAAAGAAGCTTCCAACAATCAAATCCTGCATGCATACATAATGTCTCTGATCTCGTTAATGAATTGTTTGTGAGATGCCTGTCCGATTACTGAAGACAGAAATAATTTTCTGTTTGCCCGCATGGTGATGCAGACTGCGTATTCTCACTAGCTTCGTTTCTATCCAATTAACGTTCTTTTCACAAGTGGTGTGTTTCACCGTTCTTCTTTTCAAATCATTGCTTACATCGGCAGATGGTCAACGGCTCCACTCAGTCACATTACTTGCTGATGGTTCTTAGTGGCATACATGAAGCAGCTCTGAAGTTGTTGAATGCTGTCCTTTCGAGGTAAATGAAAAGGGCAAGATGCTACCATCTTCTCTCTGTCAAATGTGAAGACTCACTGTGAAACCTACTTTGATCAAGTCTTGCCCATTTGAAAAGGGTATATTTGAAATTGCACACTGATCAATGTTGTTGTTAGAGCTGCAAAAGATTTTTATCATTTCATCTATGCATTATGGCTGACCGTGAGCGTGTCCATACCGAACCTTAATGCCTTAATATTTCTCCTTCAAGGTGCGGACGTCAGCTGCTGCCTAACGGCAAGACCATCAACCAGCTTCTATTACAAGTACTCAACTGGATCACCCTGTGTGATGGAAACACAGAGACCTCCCCTCTGAAGAATGTAAAATTCAGGTAAGGGCGTGATCCTGCAGGCATCAGAACAAAGATGAAGTAGATATCGCAGCAAGTGTAAAAGAACATTTGAGATACAATCGTGACAATGGGGGGTAAGGGCTTGGAAAGAGTGTGGATGGGTATGGCCGAACTTTGGACGAGGGGTGGTAAGTTGGAGTGTGGTAGGGGGTTACCAGTGATTCAGTATGGTGGTGTTGCTATGTTCCAAGTGAGCATGGTTTGACCATCGATAACATGCGTATGTGATGCCATGCATTTGTGAACTACTTACAGTGACTTACATTAGTGAACTACTTATAGTGACTTTTTAAAAAATTAACATCTAATTAGAGATACATTAGATGTCTACAAGGACAAAGAGAAAAAGGGAAAAAAAAGACAAATAAACTGAAAAGAACACTACATGGCTGAACCAATTGCATGGTACATTTCTCCATCTCATTTCACATAGTACAACTTTTTTTTAATCCCTCTGTCATCAAAAATGCAACTTAATTAGCTTGCTTATTGTGTTGTCCACTTTCTGCTACCTCATTAAGGGTATCATGTGTGCACATTTAATTGACATTGATTGAAAGTGCTAATGTGACTAGTAAGTATTAAAGTTGGCATGCTGAGCTTGAAAAGCGTGTAGGAAGTATGATAATGAGATTAGTTTGATTCAGTAGAAGCCCCAATTTGGCTCTGAGTCAAAGTTTGGTAGGATCAAAATGTCAGGCACACATTATTTAGAGACTTTTAATAGATGTTGCAGTTTGCTAGCATTCTTTTTTCTTCCATTTAGTCATCCGTGAGGATTTTCACTCCCTTGTTATTTTCGCTCTATTTACCTTTACAGGAATTTAAAGAATCAAGTTTATAAAACTTACCACGCATGGGTAAACCAAGTCGGAGTATCGTCCTACATGGGAGAGAATGCAGCCAAGCTTATTGCTCACGTTATGAATGATGCCCAGTTACAGGAACATCAGTGGGGCATACAGGTTCAAAGCTTCCTTCCTCCTTGATTTTTGTGACTTGTACATGAATGAAGCCCTGGTTCTGCTAACATCTCATAGCATTACCTTGCTCCTGCTTAAGAATGAGAAAAAAAAAAAAAAAAGAGAAAAGTGAGACCAACATGTTTTCAAAATGGTGATCAGTTGTTTATGCCAGACTCCCTTGAAAGAGCAAGTCCCCTTCCTCAGGAATGAATCAGTCTCTCTCTCATGAACAGATCAACAAGACACACGTGACTCCTACAAACACACCCATCAGGAAGTCTTGCTTCTTCCGTATTTTGGTATCGGTCGCATGCGAAGCAGACTTACCGTATGTGTCCCACACATTTCATGCTTCTCACAAGCTTTTTGCTATTCATCACTTGCTTGGCAGCCTCAACTGAACCCGCTTTCTCAAAATTCAAGATCTCTGATGCAACAGGCATTCCTGCAAAGAATTTCCACAACTAACTTTGAAACAACTGTAAGGTGAATAGGGCCAACTAATGACAATGCACAATTGCACCAAACAAAAGTCAAGGTAATAGCATCGACCATAAAACAAAGCAGTACCTTGGTTGCTCTGCAGAATACATATGCAAGCACTGCCAAAACAGAGAGGAGCCGGACATCCCCTCTGCAGCGGTGTTTGCACACCTAAAATTTCTCCCATTTTAGAGAGTCAGGCTTAGTTGCTGTCATTGCGAAATCTTTTGGATACATGCACTGGTGCACACTCTGTTTTATTTTATTTGTGATTTTATTTATTCAGTGGCTGACCAGATAATGTCCCACTTACAGTGGAATTTCAGTGGTTCTTGTAACCCTCTTCATGCCCTAGTTCCACCAACATCATTCCTAGTATCAAGAGTGCTCGTAACTTTATATCGGTGTGACTTTAGTGCCAATTCTTTTTCATCTCATGTCAGGGTTGGCAAGGAAATACAGGGCTGGTATTTCCATCCCTGTATTTCCCGCCCAGGAAGTGTTATCCATCTTCGATATTATCCATCCCATATATCTTGTTCTTTTCATTAATGTTGTCCAAGTGGCACTCCACGGTTCTTGTCACTGCTTTTAGGGAAACTACATACTCGAACATGTTGAACGAAGTAGTTGTAGCAGATGGTGCATTGAGTTTAATCTGTTTGAATTGTAGTCAAATCTATTTTTTTATGAGAGGACCGTAGAAGTGTTGTGTTAGTACCAGTGGTGCTGCTGGTGTAAAATAGAGAGAGACAGATAGAGAAAAAAGGATTCCTTTCTTACTTTGTTCCGTTTGCTTTTCTTGCTCCCACAGGGATCCAGTCCGACGGAATCACGAGAGGGTCAAAATCCTGGACCTAGGAAAAAGAAACAGAAGAAACACCACCAGTGGAAAGTGGCCCCGGTCGGAACCAGTAAACCCAGAAGGAACAGCGATACTGAAAACCTCTGCATCTCAGCATTAAGGGGTATCTTCAGATGTTTTTCATCCTTTGTTTCACTTTGAACTTCAACTTTCACGGTTTATTGATAATCTATCAACTAAAGAAGCAAAAAAAGCAAAGCTGCCCATTTTTAAAAGTCACTCCATAGAATAAGACAGTATTTGCCTAGCCGTTAAACTAAACATTCTTTCTTTTCACAGTACTGAAACAGCTGTTTCTCACATGTGGACCCAGACTGAAGTGGACTCTGCACAGGGTTTGTACTTTCAACTTCTTGACATTTTCTTTTTTATGTTAGGGGAAGGATTGAGAGTGGGTGTGTCTTCAAAACTTCATCATGAAGTTTCCATGATTGGTTCCATGGTTACCAGCTGTTAACTTTGAAGTGGTTACCATTGCAAGCACCATTCCATGTTTATGTAAACTGTATTCTACTGAATGCTCAGAAATACACAATGTAGATGTCTTGCGGACGATATTACGCTTGTGTAAGCCCAAGACTTCCCCAAAATGAAACCAAAATGGAGCTAAGGAGTGTGTACATGTAAGCACTAGCACAGGTTTTCCTCTTTGAAGAAGTGCAGGAGCAAAAGTACAGGCAAAGGTATTTACATACAAAATTACTCTGTTTGAATATAATCTTTGGATTATCAAAGGTTTCCCTCAGACAGCTCAAAGCTGTGCAATCAAGGAGACTGAGTTTGCTTGTCCCTAGGACAAACAGAACACTATCAACACCATTTGTTATGTGTCCCATACTATCAATCATTTTTCCTTGTCTCCCACAGGACGTTCATTCTGCAGTGACGAGAGTTTTACTGCAATGTCAAACTGGCCTCTGTTTGTCCCCGATGGCTTACCAGTCAGCTTTGTGTAGAAAGGAACTTTATCATGTTTTACTAGCTGGTACACTGGTAACAAGTCCAAGTTGGTCAGTTCCTCTACATAGCTGTATCAGCATTTTCTCTCAGGGAAGATTAGACTGTAGTGCCAAGGTTTGTTAATTTGCTTTTCCTGTACCTCCTTTTCTCATTAAAGGAGACTTGATTTGAGAGACTGCATTGCCTCTCACATATTTTGAGGTTTCGTATCCGATAAAAAGTGGCAGAATTTGTCAAAGGGTTTACTTGCTTTCATAGCATGGGTTTATATTCAAATACAAATGCATTGCTTTGACTATTTTATTGCACAGTAATCGTTGCAGAAGTTGTGCTCATTGTGCTGCCTATTTGTTTTAACATGTTGACATGTTACCTTTCATTCAAAGCTGCTTATTATGTAGATGCCGTGTAATTACACAATTATTGGTCAGAAAATTGCACTAAAATCAAAGTCTGCACCAACCAAATGCATCACCAAAGGCGGTGACAATATTACTTGTGCTGAGATGTAAAGTAACAAGTCAATATCGACCCAGTGAAACGTCAAAATTGTGATATTATGGTTTTTCCTTCTCAAGTAATTGCCTGTTTAATTAGTAACGAACTTTCGTTGTAATACTGTTTCCTCATTTTCACCCCCAACGTCTGGAATGTCTGTGATATAGCAAAGATGTTTAATGATAAATAATCCCCTCAAACCTTCAGGGCCGAGAGAAGGGCATGTTTTGTACGAAATGGATGGACCATAGGTTAGGTCTGTAAAATAACACCTCACTTCTTTGTGTATACATGACTACCTCCTTTGACTTCATCTTCCTGTCATTGCAGGTCAAAGAATTTTGCACAGAAGCTAGCGCCATTTGTGACAATTTGATTCACCCTCGAGTCCGTCAGGTTCCTCTCCCGATGGTCTTGCCAAAGGAAACAGAGGAAGAGGCATCTGATAACATGATGTTTTTACATTTCCCAATTAATAAAGAGATGAGTATTGATCCCATGCAAAAGACCGAGTCTTCACCGGTCTCAGACGAAGTGGAAGTAGTGAAAGGGATTGCAACTGTAGAAAGGACTCTTCCTTCAACTGTTGATACAGAAGACCATGTGAAAGAAAAGGACAGCCAAAGAACTGAAACGTTGGAAAATACAGAGGAATTTGACAAAGACGAAGAGAAAGGCGTCGGTTGTGAAGAAGATGCAGACGATGGTATGGAACAAGATGAAGAGGAAGAAGAAAAAGAAGATGAAGAAAAAGAGGTTGAAGAGTTTTCAGGCAATAACAATGATGAAAAAAGTCATAACGGAGAGAGCAATATTGAAGAAGCATCATTGGCAGTTGATGAAAATAAGATGGACTTGGGAGAGAACAGTTCAAGAGAGGAGGATGTAGAGAAACCAACCACAACTGCATCTACATCCCAGGTGATAAATCTTTATTCTGTGCTTTAATGAAAGTGAACAACACGAATGACAGATCTGTTATGGTATATATTTTCAATTCCTCCCAACCCCCCCCCAAAAAAAAAGCGCTAGAAGGAAATGAAATGCCAGAAACAGCATTTCCTGGATATTCTAAGCTGCATGTACCCAGCCTTGAAATAGGGATCTCATGTCTGCGATTTCTCAATTAATGAGAAAAAAATTAAGCAATGAAAAATTGGAATACAGCCCAGATGGGTTGATAATGGTATGATACAAAAATTACAATGATTTAGTCTTGAAGCATTTGGCAAATGGGAAAGGGGGGGGGGGAGCTGAACATACTTTAGCCCACCCACCTTGTCATTTGAGGGTTAAACCCCAATTTCAGAGATTTTCTCGGTAGGTGGCCCAACAAAACAGCAGTAGTTCGAGAAAAATAGCCTAACATTTTGAATTAAGTATGCTAACATCAACAATTTTAGCGAAGAATATAGGAAATGTTGGAGGGTTTTCCTTTTTATAGGAAAATGAATGCAAATTTCCAAAACATAGAGATATGTAAGAAGTATAGTATCGTTGGGAGCCCTTGATTTCATACTACCAATGCTTCAAAAATCAATTGCTGTTGGAAACACAGTGGATATGATCTTCCCAAGTTTTATATGCAGTCAGAAGTGAAAAAGTAAAACAAGTAACAGAAATATTGGATACTGGGATGTACAGTAACCCCACTTCTCCTACATCTTCCTCATACCAAAGACCAACAAGCCAACAGGACATGGTTTTGTAATTTTTAAGAGAAAAAAAACGTTAACAATATGCCTTTAGCAGTAAGATGGTGGTGAAGCTAACTTGATTTGTAATGTATATCAGAGAATAATTTAGCCTGCCGATCTTGCATAGTAGGTTTGATTGCATAGCAAGCTCAGTTAATTAAACAACACCTGCTGTGCATGTTTGCATAGCACCTTGCATTGGCAAAGTGCAATTCAGTACCAGATATATCATCCCATGTGCACTTCAGTCTACACTTTGTTGCTTGTCATTAACATAGAGCTGGCCTTGCCAATATTCATAAAACAATTTTTTTTTTCTTTTTCAACAGGATGGCGACGGATCTGTAGACGACATGCTTGCATCTTTTTCCACTGAAGGTCCAGATGAAGAAGACTAAGGCTGTGTCACCTTGGAAGCAGGAGAAACATGAAGCATTCACAAAGACATGTGCTAGCACATTGCTGTGAGCGGACTGCATTGGAATATGATGATAAACTGAAAGTACAACTTTCTGGCAAAGAATGTTCTGAATTTTGATGAATACTCTTTTGCAAGTTTTGCTGAATGTCATATGAAGACTGACGAGAAGTGTCCCCACACTTTTCATATTGTTGTATGGTACACCTAAGTAAAACATTCTATACAGCAAGTAGAAGTTTGTAATTTCAAGAAAGATGTTTACATGCAATGGTAGGACAAAGAAGGTGGGGGGGGGGGTAGAGAGGGCAGCTACCCCTCCCTACATGGGCCAGGGGGCACAAAATGCTATAGACAAAAAAATACAAGAAGGCAAAGAATGGAAAATTTTAAAAGAGAAGGTAAAGGAAAATGCCAGCTTTAGTAGTTTGTTTTAGGGCCCTCCACTCCAGGGAATGGTGGTGTTGCCCATATTCAACCTTCAGATTCCGAGTAAGCACCAGTCTTCATTAGGATAGTGCAAATTGTACCAGCCTTGTTATAGCAAAACGGTTTTCCACCCAAGTAAATACTGATGGTACCATTTCCTGGATTTTACTTGCTGAGCATGGGGAGGGTGATTTCCAACAATTTAACAGGTATATTTTTAAAAATTTCTCAGTACATGCATTCCTCTTATGTAGTCTTTCCACAGTTCTCAGCCCCCCCCCTCCCCCTTGTCCATACTTCTAGGTGTTCCACTGCATTAGAGACATACTGTACTTTGTATACCATGTATCATACTCAATGAGGGCCCCCACAGTCATGTTCAAGGGCCCTTTGGAAGCAAACTTTCAGCTATGCCCCTGGGGTGCATGTTGTGTCTCTTAACTTGTGCAAACTGTCCTTGTGATAGCGCTCTTTACATGACGTGTTTACATTGATGACCTGGGGGTTGCGCAGTTTCAACAGTACTTGAATCATATGGCCTGCATGGAATAAATTTAACATTAGAGAGACAATAGCAAATGATTCAATATGACCCAGTTTTCATTTGCATGACCCATTTATACTTTTGACATTACCCTTTTAGAGTTTGATATGACCCATTTACAGTGTGACAAATGAATGAACCCTATCAGTTGTCGTCACCTTGATACCAACAGTGCCTGTCATGTCATCCATCACCTCTCTTTGGTTAAGATTGGATACAATCCAGGGACCATGAGACTGGTCCCTGGCTCTGTCGTCCCTCTAAATGAACTCTGATATGTACGTCCCCCATGAAATTGCGGTTTTGAGTTTCATAAGTTGGCAAAATGCATACACGTACACAAGAAAAAAACAGGACGCCTTGACTTCATTTACAGAGAGAATTTATTTACAGATACAAGAAACGATATCAGGTAGAAACTGTGGAAGTAAGAGGGAAATATACATTCTTTAAATTGGTGACTGGGTCATTCAAACTTTCCCTAGTGTCATTGTTCTCATTTAGCTGTAACTAGTAGTACAGCAGCATTTGCAAGTAAGAGGGGTTGTCCACTTCCCAAGACAACCACTTTCATCCTCTCAGATTCCATGAATGTCTTGTACCAATACTCCTCGATATTGCTTTTAATTTACTTCATGACTAACTTTAAATGTGGACTGCAACTGTGGCCACAGTAAAAGAAAATGTGCAAAGTAAGCAAGAGCATTGGAAGTAGTAGCTCAGCTGTTTGTTGTTCCTGTCTGAAAAAGGCAATTCAAGGTATTATGATATCTGCACAAGATGTTCAATGGAAAAATAGGAACCTGCCAAAAAGGAATTTCCACACTTATTCCCTTTGTTTCATCTGGTAGTTTGCAAATGGAATACGGTCAACTGATAGGATGTGATATTTTAGGCAAGGTTCTTTCGCAAGCATTGCCAAATTACTGTCATGTTACCAACAGTGTTTAGCAACGTAGATACTAATCCATTTCTACCTGTAAATGAGAATGCATGGGAAAATAGTCCAATGCTCATTGTCATAGGTCAGCATAGGATGCTTGGAAAGCTAAGTTGGAAGAAAATGCCCAAAAATTTGTGTAGCATATTTTTCATGACTACCCTAGTATACTGTTAGAGAAATTTGCCTGTGAAGAAGATCCTGTAAGAAAGAAGACATTAGGCTCATTCACCCTTTTACATTATCCTACACAGGGTTTACGTAGCAGAGAGAGAGAAGTAGTTTCGTTCCTTTGAAATTTCTGCTTTAAATCTTGGTGCATCACACCCATCAGTTGGACACTTTACAAGGGTAACATCTGACAGAACGTTGCCATTACTGAAATACCGCAAAAATGCTATACATTCACCACTGATTGTGTGAGAAGTCATGTCTTAGTAGTATGTTGGTTCAATTCACATACAGTTTTAACGATCTTCTGGAAGCATCAAATAAATCACTCCGAACAAAAAGCCTAAATGTGGCATATCCCAACATGTTACCCAGTGGACGGAAAGACAGCTGTACTGGAATGACTGCTCCAAAACTAGCAGCTACTGAGAAAGGATCTTAAAATAATACTCTACTTCGAGTGCGGCATCTTCCGGCAGGTCCGTGCAGTGAATGGCATTGTTGACTTTCGTGTGGCCAAACCTCGCACGCAACGTGTTGGGTCGTAGGTGGCGGGCGATTTCCGGGTCTGCGGGTCCGACAAATTCTCTAAATCTGCTGGGGGTGTCGTCACCTTGGCCAATCACTTCCAGTACGATGCATGGTCCCGAAGATAGCTCATTCACCATATCCTTAGATGAAAGAGGTAGGCAGGTGACCATGATATAATAACATGTTATGTGCTATGATGAGGGGGGGGGGGCAGAAGCACTGATATATTAGCATACAGTTGCAGCTGTTATCTTATTAACATGTACATTGGTGGCACACAAAAACATGACAGACATTGGGTGCAAACTGAGTAGAGATGGGCAGCTGTATCCACAGGATATTTTACCCTCCCCTGCATCATATTCTGCCCGAGTAGTTAACCACATTTTAGCTGCTTTCAAGTCCAAATAGTCTCTAATAGTCCAAACAGTCTCTAATAGTCCAAACAAATTTCATGCATGCCTTACAGGCCATATAGACAGGAATAACATAAAATATTTTGTGACAACTGCCTAAAACCCTGTACCCAAACACATGGTGACTTTTGCCCTCTAGGTCAGGCTTCTTCAGTTTGCTGAAATGCCACATAGCTTTATAATGCTTTTGATATAACATACCACTTGTCACTCTCCTTGGGGAGGGGTATACGGCGAGGACTTTTGAAAAGTTTTGTGTTTTATAAGGTCAGATGCACAATGGTGCAAAGACTGTGAAATTAGTCTGTAGAAAGTAACAGATTTACCAATTTTGTGGACAAAATCATTTTTGTTGACATGCTTAAAAAATGTTCAACTTTTCAACATTCTTTCAGTATGTCTCCCCTTCCCCTATTTACTTTACCCTTTATTATTTTCTCTGAAATACACATACCTGTACAAAAATTCACATACTACTGAGATTTACTGAGAACTGCTGAAATTTGATGAAGCTCATTACAAGACAAGCATCTGTAACTTCAAAGATACAAAACATATTGCTGAAGCACTGGCTATGGTGATACGTAGACATCTGATATACCAGTCAGCAACATGAACAGATTGCCCTTCAAAACAATCATGGGGCCACAAGTTGTCAATGCTACAGTGCTTTTGAAAACATCATTAAAATAGTGTTGAGCTGACCATCACACCAGAAGCCTCCACAACAACCATTTACGGTGAAATATAAAAAAAGTCAGTTTTGTCACTCCACAGGAATTGATTTTGAAAGATGTGTGTCTGTTGTGAGCCAGTCAACGTAGTAGGGTTATACTCACAATGTACTCGGCAACCACCCCTTTGTAGACCTCAAAGAATTCCTCAGCATTTGCTTTTTCCATGTGGAACATCTCCATGGCTGTGACTTGGTATCCTTCATTTGTTATGGCAGTCATAATCTCACCACCTTTATCTGAGAGTGACAGAATTATGAAGTACTTACTTATTTTTATGAACTTTGTGTTGAAAAGACTGAACATGATCAAATGATCTCATCTAAAATGGAAAACCTCCCTTTATCACACTTTTTCCTACAGTATGAGCATGACAACTAATATCTCCTGTTCTGGTATGAAATGAATCTGAAAAAAGAAAACCTAGGCATTTGAGGACCAATTGAGCATGTTTGCTACCTGAGTGGGATAGAACCACCATGAGGTGATGAAAATTACCTAGAGTAATGAGGGTGGTTTGAACAATTTATACCACCCTTTTCTTTTGTCTAAGTGTGATATTATAAAAGAAAAGAGACCTTTGGGGGGGGGTCAATTCAGCACGATCACAGCCAATGCCAAAACACATACTTTGGCTGTCTTTTACGAAATAGGCAGTTCACATTCAAACTGGGCTGAAACATTTGACTGACTGTCAACTCAGTGTGTTACAGGACACAAACCTTGGGTACTTGTACTCCAGAATAAGTTTTTCACATTGCAGCAAACGACAGTATTCACAGATGAAACTAAAGCATTTTGCATTAATTTTAGAGAGATACTTGTCATAGAGTGGCCTTTGCTGACCTCAGGTTTGAGCATTATTTCCATTTCAGTTAACAACGTACAGGTTAAGGGAAATAGGGCACTAACATTGCCATGGCATGCACATTTGCTTTCTACTTCAACTTTCACTCTTGTATATCATTGGGGTTTATCAATAAACACCTGCAAAAGCTCCATCTCCTCAAAATATGTGGATATGCAGCAGAAGATGCACCATTTGAATTTTTGAAAGTTAGGATGGACAAATAATTCTGGGGCAACAAGCAACTGAATTTTTCTATCTACAGAAAAATTATTTCTAAACTAGAAGGCAACTGTCCTTCTTATTTTGAATAATCTATCATTCTCCTCTTTTCACAAACATTGGTTCAAAAAAATAGGATTTTTTTTTCGGTAAAACAGGTGTCTTTTCCGCTTAAAAGAAATTTTAAAAGATGTCCACATAGGCCAGTCAATACCACTGATAAAACATGCAGAACATGAAAGACTACAGACCGTATGGCGCCAACGAGCTGTCCTGAGATCTCACCATTCAAAACACTTACTTGCATTCACGGCACTTGGTTTGATGATACAGCATGTACTGCCCTGATGAATGGCAGTGTTACGTCTGGTGACACCCGCGTCAAAGAAAAAGTTGCATTCACGTTGAGCTGACGTGGGAGAGTCTGACCCATGGCAGGCATTCTGTGTCTGATCTGCCGGAGACAAAAGATAACATCCATGAAATGATTACTCAAGTCACTCATTCAGTTGCTTAAATTTTAGGGGCCTCAAATTAGAATGTGATTCATTCAATTGATTGATAAATTAACTAATTCATTTGATCACTTCTTTCAGTCACCCATTAATTGATCAATTCATTTATTTGATTCAACCATTGACTCATTCGTATCTTTGATTGTCAATTCATGCATTTATCCATTTTGTTTATCAGTTCATGTGATTCATTAGTTCACTCATGTCCTTCACTTGATCGATAAATTTACCAATTCATTTGACTGATCGGGTCACTCATTCGCTCATTTGACTGATCAATTCATTCCTTCAGATTTTCTGTGTGGGTATATCAGTTGATCCTGCAATTCTCACCAGTTCCAAACATAGCTCTGATGCTATTAGGAGCATCACTTCTCGCCCTGCTACTATCGGTTGGTCCTAGTAACTCTCTCCAAGCACTAATGGCACCATCTTTCATCAATTCCATCGCTATAATTGGCCCACTGGTCATGAATCTCACAAGATTGCTACAAGAAGGAAGAGCAAACAATTAACACGTTAAACATGTTATAGAATTTTGAGAAAAGTAACTGCATTTTAAAGTCTTCATTGTCACCATTCATGAGTTATGACATTGACAGCAACAAAATTGAGAATCAGGGCAATATTCCTTGGGAATAAAACCTCAACTGCACACTTCTTGTCAACAAAAATGATGTCTGTACTTACTACAGTTGTATTGTTGTTAGTCCCTTATTCTTCTCAAAAGCTTAAAACCTCAAGTGAACTTTCACGTGACAATAACCTTTAAAGTGTTGTAAAAAATTCATATTCACTTCAAACAAACAAGATTTCAAATCCTACATACAATCTAGGACCAAACTATTGTGACACTTCATCATAATATTTGTGAGTCTCAGTTCTGAGGATAACAAGAACCACCCCCCCCCCCCCTCCTTAGCAGTGCAGTGCAGTGCAAGAGTGATTGTACGCCAGGAACAAAAAATCAGGTGGCCAACACTGAAAGGGGGAGCAGAGTGCCCCACAAGTTTTGTCCGAGATTGTACAATCTCTAACATGTTGATCATTGACTGCAAACATTAGACAAAGACAATTGACCAAATGAACAATTCCTGGCAAAATGTACAAAACTCACTCAAAGAAGGGTTTGTCCACATGTTCTGCATAAAACTCTTCTGCCTCTCCTCTCGTCAGTTTCACCATCTTGGCATTGCAGATCAGGAACCGTGACTGGTAGATTGCGTCAATTATTTGTCCTGCAATGTAGAATCAAAATAATGAAGTACTGAGATAACCTCATAGCACTTGCCTTTGAAACAAACTGCTGCTATGATTAAAAATGCCAGGTAATCACCTTTTGATATATGCCAACTTCCTTGAACATGAATCCTCAAAAACTTAAACAATTACAGCATTTTCCTTTTATGTTGTAATTTATTTTTACCCTACTTCCCTTATTTTCACGCTTTAGTATGAGCATCTCATGATCTAACCTGCCATTAGGAAAATGTCGTTTACCCATCCATGTGAAGAGACTAAGAAACTGGAGGAAAAATATAAATTAAAGTACATTTCTGACAGTGGAGGTTGTCAGGTTTCCCTCCATCTTTCAATAAAAAGAGGTAGTGAATTAAGTGCTGGCCATTAGGTATACACAATGCTATAAAAGCAAGTTGGGAATTTGGGTGTACTCACCAAGTTTTGACACTGCATCTGGTTTTATCAAGGCTAATGTTCTAGAAGAACCATATAGAGAGAACATTCAGTTACAAATTGATATGAATGATGAATTTGTAGTTATGTAAAGGTTACTTAGCCAGACAAACATAGAATACTTTCAACCACATGGGCTGGTGTATTAATTCAACTGCAGCTACAGTAAATACTGTATGTTCAAAGTAAGAAGTACCTGTGTCTACTATCAACCTGTAGGTCGACACTGGTGGTACCATTTGTCATGTTATCAGATGCATGGACAGTGCACTTTGTGCAACATACAGCAGGGCAAAAATTGGATTGGTAGTGGTTCTTGCTAAGAATGTACCATTTAAGTCACACAATAGTTTTGTTGTCCCTTGTTTCTGTGCGACTTCCACACCACAGGCTCCCTTGGCCTATTCAAAACTTTTTGCGGTTTCAAACATTTCGTATTTATACACGAAGACTCTGAGTAGAATGAAAGTTGTTGGCATATTACGATTGATTTTTCAAGAATATTTTGAATATTGCCTGGTCTATTCTTTTACCTACAGTGTAGCTGCCGTATAATACTGTCGGGGCAAATGGTCTTTTAGGCTCTCTGCAGATGTTTACTTTGTCCTAACAAGAGGCAGGGTGGTGTAGGATACTGAGATCCAAGAATACTTGTCAATAGTGTGGTTTCTGGGAGTCAATCCATGGAGCTGAAAAGTCCGCCAATTGACAGATATTGACAAGGATTTCAGTATCCATACTTCCATAGATACGAGACATGAGTATTGTCTAATGACATGTGATCATGAAAAAAGACAAAGTATGCTTTTTTCAAACTGTTCATAAACATGCCATGGTTTTACTGAGGACAGGGACTTACCAACTCCTTGTGCATGAATTTTGATAGTGATGACCTGATGGGGCTTGATTAAGTGAACTAAAGTTGCAGTAGCAACTGCACAACTTTTGTTTAGTTTAACAATTGTTCCAAAGCACTGAACTGATCAACCCATCACCTGTCTGCTGGTGGTGAGAAACTGGAATTCCTTTCCATTCTACCAGTCTAAAATATGGCACACCAGTGTCCTTGACACACTTTCATGTAATACTGTATGGCAAATGTATGAACTTGCGTCATTACACTGCATACCACCTGAAATGAAGAAAGTTAATGACTCTAATAGAAGCCACACTTTCAAGTTTGACTTACTTTTCTTTCTTGGAACTGAGCGTTCTTCTGGTATACTCATCTGAGTAGTCTACCAGTGTAAGAGCTCGCGAATTAACATTCACCGTTGCACCAATGTACAAGTCTTCAAATTTCATTCCATCAATTTTAGACCTCTTCAGAAACATCCTCCTGTTCTTTATATCATACTGTTAGCAAACAGAAGTTTGAGATGGGTTAAAAGTTAAGCAGGAATGCTCCTGCTGCAGAGGTGCATCCATAATCTAAATATGGTACACAATGGTTCTACCAACTCAGCAGAATGATTGAAGATTTTTTCACTGTGGGAGCAATTAACCATATTTTAGTTCAGCATGGCATACTTTGTTACATGCATTATGCAGTAATACCATTTCTCTTCCTACTGAGCTTAAGTTTCCAATAATGCTGCAGTATCAAGCAGGGTCATTGATTTTTTTTTTTTCACAATCATGATTTAAATCAGTGATATTAATCAATCTGCTTGATTTTAATCAAATAAATCAACTTAAATTGTTTTTACAAAGGTCTGTCACAAACAAAGAATGAGCTTACCACATGTAATTGACAGTGCTATTAAAGCAGTATAGTCTACATCAATACAGCAATGAACTTTATTTGGTAACACTGTTTCATCAAATGAACAATGCAACTTACAGTAAATGTACAATAAATTCAAGTAGGGACAGTGGAATAGTCTAAAGAGTTCCCACAATGACTGTGATGTAATCTCAAACTAAATATTGCTAATAATGGCCAACTGAAGAACAGTGTACAGCAGGTCCATAGCGTGATTCTGTCCCCAGTAGTCATGGGGCAAGATTTTTTTTCACTCCAACCTACCTTCACTGTGATAACATCTTTCAGTTCATGGACAATTAGGCAATAACCATCATTGCTAGCCTTCCCCCTACAGGGGTAAAATGGTGTGAAACATTATCTTCTAAGCTCTAAGCTAACTGTAATTGTGTGCCTAGTCAACACTCACTTAAGCTGGGCCATGTATTCTTTTCTTTGTTTTAACAAATTCCTTGTTCTGCTTCTCTTATCAGTTTGTTGTTTTATTTCTGCACAGAAAGTAAGGAAAGTTTACCAAGATTAATTAAAAAGCATGCAGAACACAAAATAGGATGTAGTCTATAAACATCCTAGAAACAGACCTACTTGTGTGTTGAGGGAGTAACCAATATCCCAGCTAAGATTGCAAAGGTAATTGACCAAAGTTACTGGGCCAGCCCACGGAAGCGTGTAATTTCCACCTGAGGCAGTCAATCTCTGTGTAAGTAGTGAAAAATCCACAACCCGGAAATTCCCATACATAGGTCGGGTTCTCCACACAAAAATTCTGCCCCATCATTACAGGGACCAAAATCACCCTATGCCACTTGGTAAGACAAAAAACATATGCAGTGAACTTGCTGTACTTCCTTTACAGGAATGCTTACCATCTCTACTGTACTGTCTTTTGGATAGAATAAAAACTGGTACTTTCTGATGAGGGCTGCATGTTGGTCGTACCATTCAGCATCAAAGGCAAACCTTCCATCCTCATTGGCCTGGTTGGCAAAGACAAAATATATCAAATGTTATCTTGCCTCTGTTTTCCCTCAAGAGCATGGTATACAGTACACTGGGAGTGGGAGTAACACGAGTCTATCACTTAACAAACTTCTGGACCATAAAATAGTCAAACATTTACTAAAATCAATAATAAAATGCAATAATAACTGGTCACACAAAGGTGTCTCTCTTTTTGATGTATGTTTTGATGATGTCTAGATTGAGTAATCCATATAAATGAATTTTGAAATGAAGCTTGCAATAAGCAATGCAGTACCTACAGTATGAAGAAATTTTGCGTCAATCACTACCAAAGGCAGAAGGAACAAAAGCAATTAATTACCACAGTTAGCAATAATGATGTTTATAAACAAAGCTGATGTTGTCTTTTCTTTCTAAAATAACAAGCCTCAAAGACATTTTGGTCACAAAATTTTGGTATTTCTTTTGATAATTTTTGTCCATACTTACATTAAGCAGAAACTTAAAACTATCAGGATAAGTAAGATAAAAATGATAAGGCAAATAGGCCTAGTTGCTTGGATATTGTCTGATGAATATACAGTAGGTAATATTTAAATTGAACTCGTGCTACATCTAGGCATACATGCTTTGCTGGTGTTTAGAATGCAGTGACTGACTCATGATACTGATCAACTCAAGATTACTTATTGTAATATGATCCACACAAGGCCACATCACTTTTCTATGGTTTTCATTTCTCCTACTCCTTTCCCCACTGAGGAACAATGACAAGCAAGAAATGCAGTCAAGTTGTACACAAAACAGACTTAAGAGGCTTCAGTCCTGACAATGTTATGTTAGCAATGACGAGAAAGTCAAGAAAAAAAAACGTAAAGAAGGTGAAAAAGGGCCTGGTTCTGCACTTTCAAGTTTCAGTACTGTGTAAGTGTATTTCGTAGTTTATCTTAGTTCTTACTTTTTAGGCCTGGCCAAATGTAATTAGTAACTTATCAATCTCAGCACAATTCAGTGGCAACCTACTGAGCCACTGTAGTCTAGGCGGGCCTTAAAGACAAAAACTCATCACCCAGACAGTTTCAATTCTCCCAACCACCTACATCTAGTCCCTCCCTCAGCCTGTCTTAAATTCCTCTACATGTGTAATCAAAACAATGGATCCCTGTGTGCACTGTGTAATACGAGCTGCTCTGCATCTTTCGAATTTGCTGTCAATCTAAGAGTACTGTAACTTAGATTAGAACCAGTTGAGAATTTTGCTTTCGGTGA
The DNA here is from genome assembly GCA_021234535.1 of Stichopus chloronotus. NCBI lineage: Eukaryota > Metazoa > Echinodermata > Holothuroidea > Aspidochirotida > Stichopodidae > Stichopus > Stichopus chloronotus. Next base: position 4,404,978 of record CM037831.1, read on the forward strand.
GGTAAAAATATAGCTTAGTTAGGGTGATGCTATACAGCCTTTAAAGGAGGCCGAAAAGCCTTTATAGGCGTAACGTTACTCGTATCCGTAAGGCCAACAGTACTTAGTACAATCACTGACTCACTGTACTCCTAAGTCCTACTCTAGGCTAACGCTTCTGCAGGGTAGTGCAGAAGTATTATAAGGAACAAAGTTAGGCCTAGCCTATGTTAGGCCGCCTAACTTTAATTGTTAGGCTGCAAGTTGCAAGTGAAAGCAAAATTACTACGGAATCTAACCATGTTGAATGACTTCCACTGTATCAGTCCCCTGAACGCATCAATAAAACTGATTTTTCAATGTACTTTTTCCCTTTGTTGCAATCATACGCAAGAAGCCGAAACCTGAGGTGAAGGATCAGAGTTCAGACTTCTACGCAAGTTCTGTAGCTAGGCATAGGGTCTTGTCGTCAAGGCAGCGACTGCTGCAGTTTAGGGAAAGCTTTATAGAACGCCAGTAGTGCCAATATTAGCTGTTTTTATTAGCTGTTTGAAAAGATCATCAAACAAGATTGTGTAGTGCACAAGATGATTTTGTCGATGACTTAGAAATTTAAAACTACCCGCATGAGTCACCGTTCATAGTACAGGCTAATCAGTAGATGTACACGAACACATAATGATCTGATTCAGGTTTTGTATGGTTTTGAAAAATTTATCCAACATAACAGCTGAGGTTTGCAAATGACTGTGTAGAGCTTAAACCAGCCTTGCCTCAAACTCCAGAAAGTGAAATATGTCCAGTGTGAAATTTATCTAGTAGCATTTTTCTAAATGGATTATGAACGTGAAATATATTTTTCTGATAATTCTGTGCTCCATAATAATACAAATGACTTGATGAATTCCTCGGGCAAGAATTTGAAATCTTTCACATGGTAGTAGCAGGTTCAGCGGGGTCCTTAACGAAGAGTAAAATGACTTTCAGTTCGTACTTACATGGACTGTGAAGCTTTAACAAACATCAAGACGGCAGATGCATACTGTGATAAAGTGAATGCGTGCGTACTGAAAAACCAAAAAGATAAGATTATGCTTGATCTTAACTTTTTTCTTTATTTTTAAATGTACACGCGAGGTTGTACATGATCGGACTATGGCTTTCAATGGAGGAAAATGACAGTAACTACCTCGAAAAGCAACGGGGTTGGCATAAAAACAGTAAAAGACAGAAATCACATTTAAAAATCAACGGTTCTTACGATAACCGCTCTTAATAATGAATATGCAACAGTACAGATCTCACTAGTGTATCAAAAACATACGATCGCTCCTTGGTTGGTATCGGGAATTGAAGAACTTGGTGAAAGGAAACACGTACTGTATTTACAAATAACCTACGAACTGAAAACAACATTGCCGGCGGCATCAGTGATCCTGAGTTGTTAACTGAATATTCAGTACTAGTATACTTCCCATTGGCTTGTTCAAAGGAGCATATACCGTTGATTTGAATGAAAACTGTCAACCACTTCATTTTTTGTCCTTATATTAGAAGAATTTGAAACCATATAGCAAAATCAAGCAACTGAAACCTATTTATTTTCCCAGATTGTCTGAATGGTGTAATTAAAAGCCCTACCAAACTTTTGAAGATGAAATTTCAATGTTTTCACTTTTTGCCTACGCACGCAATCACTTTAATTTTTGTGAATCAGCCGAAATATTTGGAAAAAATTACAACATTGTAAATATATGATGGTGAATATATGACATGATACATATTTGTAACCAGGGAGACTATTTTTATACACTCAGTGAGTGGGTCAGTGCCCGTGATGAAATGCCCTGATCGACTTAGTGTGTTATCAAAATAACCATTTCAAGGGCACGTTTCTTGTCTATAGCAGGTCTGAAACTAAAGCTGGTTTAGCAGGTGAGAAAGCCACCTTAAGCTCCATAGTTTTATGTTACTTGCGATGCATTAAAGTCATCATTTTTAGTGTAATTCTATAGACTAAACACAGGTCTAAGACCAAAGTTGAATAACTTTCAAGGGGCGAAGCCCCGGAAACTCCTGGGTGTTACAAAATTTGTGATATTGTTGTATAGAGATGGTCATTCTACGCCACCGTACTCAAAAAGGTCATAAAAAGTTCAGTCTTCCGGTGTTTACAAGAGGTTATTAACCTTTTCTTTCTTCCCCTCAGACAGTCAGATTAGACAAGGCAATACATTAAAAATAGAAAAAGTTAGACCCTGTTCTTAGAAAGATTTCGCAATACTTTGCTGATTGGTAGATCATTTACGGGTAGGGACCATTTACATAGACAATCGTTGGCTCTATGATTGGTCAACGTTGCCTCGTGACCATCAACCTCGGGAAGCAACGAGGCGAAGCCTGCAGCCATAAGGCCCGCACTGGCTATTCTCTCTTCTAACTGAAAACATCGTCCTCTCTGTAAGTATGTAGGCCTGCGTCATCTTATCTCTCCGTTCCTCTTTCTTCCTGTCATCGTCATGTAACTCTGTTATCGATTCATATCATCTTCTTAATTACTCTAATTTGTGTGCGCCAGTCAAATCATAAAATAAATGGAACTCTGAGCGTTAAAATCAAATCGAGCCTCTTTGTATTTTCTGTCCTGACGTTTCTCTCTTTCTCACTCTGTGTTGTCAACAACGTAAGACATCCGTCGCTGGGGCAGTCACACCAAGACTGTAACCCCCCCCCCCCCTTCCCAGTGTGCAAGTATGATGGAAATATTTGTAGAACAAAGTTTTGACTTTTTTTCTTCTCATACGAATTGTTCTTAATTTTTAAGGGCATTATTGTCCCATGACCTCCGTTTGCCCTAAACTCAAGTATAAGGTATGATATGTCAATGTATTGTAGGCTAATAATGAATAATCGGATGGCATGAACTTTCTGTGACTAGCCTATGACCATGTGGAGATTTACCTGTAGGGACAAATTAGCAACTGCTAAGCTTAGTTGAAATCATGGGACCTATGATTGCAACCCAAGCAATATTGCTCTGGAACGACCTATCGACCAGTCACAGCCTGTGCAAAACTAAACATTTGTCAGGTGGCTTGTGTCACTGGCCAGATACTGAGTTTCAGACCATATTTAGTTTTGCATCAGAAATGCAGATGGGGAAACATGGACTTTTATATCTCAAACACTCCATGTCTGCACTAACGAAAAGTGTTGTTGAAAACTTTTGTTGAGCCCAAAACTCCATTCATAATTTCATAAATGAAGTCAAACCACGGAAAAGGTCAACATGCAACATTTCAAATTCGTGTATCAAATTTTTGGTAACTTTGGACGTACTGAAATCAACTTGCGAGCAAATATACTGTGGGCCTAGCGTCAAACATTCCTTCCTATCTCAACTTCCAACTGGGGGCAACATGAAAACCCACTTAATATGTAGGTATTGAAGACCTAATTAAAAATCGAAAACGTTTCACCCAAATTTCATGCTCTTTAAGAAATAATTCTCATACACGTAAAGTTCAGGTCATTTGAAGAGCCCCCTCTATTCAATAGAATCTCTTTTTTCCTAGAAAATGAACATATTAAAATGAACATATTATACTTATGCTACTTATACTTATGCACCAACAAGATCCCTGTAATCACACAAAATTATGTATAGTGGTTGACAGTTTTCATTCAGATAACACCTTGTGCTTTTTGTTTTTGTTGTTGAACAAGACAATGGAAAGTATACTGGTGTATTGAATATTCAGTTAGTCAAATCAATGAACTGATCACTGACACCCCAATAATGCGACCAGTTTGTAGGTTACTTGTAAATACAATGCTTTGTTTCATCAAATACTACAACTCCCGATACCGACCAAAGGAGCGAAAATTGAACTTGAGAATATATGTTTCTGATACAAGTGAGACCTGTACTGTTGCATATTCATTATGTAGGAGCTTACATTAGGAACCCCCAATTTCTACCACATATTATATACAAGGAAGTAAGAGTGCTGCCAGGATGTGCATAACCGACTTCGAATCGATGTTCACATTTAAAACTAGTATTTTTACTTTTGTTCTGCATAGACTGTTTCAAATGCTATGGCTTGTGAAATGTTACAAGCTATACTGCTGCTGGTGATTAAAAGCTGATCACTTTCGCTACACATACACCATTGGGGACCGTTCAACCACTGCATAATAGTATTTTACAGTTTGTATCGTTATGATGCGAGGATTTGGCATTTTGCAGTGCAGAAGAGGCTTGCACAGGTCCGTGTCCAAGGAAGGGGGGGGGGGGGAGGGTATGGAGGTGGGGACTACGGACCTAGTGATAGGCGCTCATGCAATGCATTTCGTAGTATACATGATATAAAGTTGGGTCTGTATAGGAGTTAATATTCTTGCATTTCATGTGACTTACTCTGAATATTTGCTTTCCGGGTGATATAGTAAAATACTAAAAACTTACAAATAAATTAATAAATAAATAAGTCTAGTAATTACGTTAGTCTACACGATCAACGTATAAATCAAGTATGCACTTTCTAAAAACTCAACTTGATGCGAAATAAAACTCACCACCATAAAACTTGACCACCCTTTAGCCTAGACATGTAGGGCCAATATCTTTCTGTCCTCCTATAGAGTGAATGACTGCTTATAGTCATTCTGTGTCATGTCTTTGCCGCGAACAGCATGCAGGCTCAGTCGGATCAGCCTTTAGTTAATTAATGCAACAATGGACAAAAAGTAACATGTTTACCGTGACTGTATACATGCAAGGGCGGCGGACTTCGGAAAGGAAAGGGGGTGGGGGTCTGGAGGGGCTGAATGAGTTGTAAGCAGAGCGACACCATCATGGTGCCGCCGGGAACCTCCTCCGTACAACTTGAGCACATGTGGGACTTAAAGAGCCCAGGTGTGGCCTTAATTACCGAAAAGACATTTCCCGACGGTGCTTTAGTTAAGCAGGCATAGGCCTATCTCATGTATGCAATTGAGTCCGTTATTTCCATTTATTGGAGCACTTGGCAAATATAACGGGGGGGGGGAACTACATCCCCTCGCATTTTTCATTGTAGGGGCTCAAGTCCCGATTCTACCGACGATATTAATTATACCGTGGCTATTCCAGCAAACAAATTCGCCGGGGCTGACAAAACCGTAATTGTTGTGGGCGATTTTGCTAATTGCATGTATGAGATTTTATCCCATGAGCGACTGCTATATGTAAGGCTCGTGCGATTGACGAGGCAGGTGAACAGAATAAACACGAAATTTATTTCTGTACTGAGATTTATGAGGCCGGTTACTGTGACGTGATTTGCTGAATCAATATGATATGCTCATGTGTACGTACGTGTATGCTTGGCCGACTACAGTGAGAAATTCCACACTCTGTTGCGACTCCAACGTGTTCGTACAGAGCTGCAGATCCACGACTCTCTGGAATTGTTGTGTGAGAAATTGAGAATCTAATTGCCGGTAGGTACACATATCTGGGCCTTAACTTTTGGAAGTAGCCATAGTAATTTGTAGCCGGGATCATGTACCGAGGTCCCAGCCAGGCTAAAGTTACTGTTTGCACGTTTAGTATTAGTAAATTAGGTACGGTCGTCGGACATGTATGCAGTACCGTGCGTATAGAGGTCATGGCCTAGGAAAGGCAGTTAGGCCTGTGCTTAGACGGCGAAGTTGGTCGAGATTCAACAAATTTAATTAATTAAGCATTTTGACTGGTAGTGTACGCGTAGGCCTACTGCACGTTGTCAAAGTCCCGCAATAATCATTGTTCAGTAAAGAACATGAACCAGGTTTTTCCAAGCTCAACACAGCCTCAGCTGATCAAATGCACGTACTGTAGGGTATAGCTGAGAACTGTGATGCAGATCAATAACCAGGGAGCTATTGGGTGTTGTAACCAGCAGCTGCAGGTGGCCCTGAGAAATACAATACTGGATGCTCATATTGCTGTAAGTCAGGAGAGTAAGGAACTTGGAAGTACTGTATGTGTACACTCACTTCCTATGAGAGACGATCAATGCAGTCAGACTGAACGTCTGTGAAAACTGTCCCCCCCCAAAAAAAAAAAATAGTAAGCAACACGAAAGTGTTTGTACACAGGCATGAAGGCCACCCAGGGGAGGGGAATCCCCTTTGATTGGAAAGATTTATATGCTGGCCTTAGCCAACTTTCAGTGTACCATAGACTAGCTATAGCACCTCATGACTATTATTTACAATTTATTTATTATCTGTAAAAAACTAAAATGGGAGGGATTTTCAAAATCAAGGAGGGAGCTGTCACTTGGTAAAGATTCCATTGCAATTTATTTGTGGGTATTTATAATTGTAGCCATGACCTCAGCTGTGGAAAAGTTTAGTGCAAGAACTCTATGATCTTGGTGAGAGTCAAAGGTTGTCGTGAGGTCAACAGCCATAGGTCAAATTGTGAAAACCTTGTAAACAGGATATCTCAGGATATTCTAAACACCCTATTTCCCTTTTAGTCAATATATATGCCAACATTAAAATGAAACTTGAATGGATGTAATGTCAACTGGCATGGGCTTACTACAATTATGAGGTAAACCAATCACAGCACATTTTAAATGCTATCATTAATCGATTTAACATCAACATTAACTTCAACTTCATATTGATGATTTAATGTCAACATTAATTATTTAATGCTACGGTAGCATGAAATCAATTGAATATTATCAATGTTAATTGATCTCATGTCAACATACATTTAATTAAGTGCTGGTATTAATCAGAAATTTCTGTATGTCCTCTGTGGCCTTCCAAAAAGGCACTGTGTTACAGTAGCTTAGTGACATGTGCCAGTCCTTATATGGAATCAGGAACATGAAAGGCATCACAGTATGGGAAACCATGAATTAATACTAGCTTTCTGCTAATAATGAGTTGGAAAATTAGTGTTTGTTTTCTGTAATTCCTCTCTTTATGCATTTTCTGTTCATATCATTCCAAAATCATCAAAGTGACTCAAGATGGATGTCCTTGTTCTTGATGGAGGTGCCTCGACAGAGATTAACACCCTGGGATTTGATATACACGTAAGATCTTGATGCAGTGTTAACATACTGTGTAGTAGTGTGCTTTGCACCGTACACACTCCTACTGTCTGCCTCCTGATTTAATTCCTGTACAATCAATGAAGATGTACTGTACTGAAGAAGCTTAGAAACTTCATTCACATATTTACAGTACTATACTGTGTATCATTTGTACAGTAATATGTGAGCTTCCATCAGTCAGTTCTCTTAGTTAGAGGGGGTAACCTTAGTTTTGTGATATTATATATGGTGTTTTCCACTGCCCACAAACCAACTGCAATGAAATCTTTCTTTTTTGAATTCTTCGGGAGGTTTAGTTTTAAAAAAAGAAAATGAACTTAAGCAAAGTGGCCATTTTCCTGTATGCTTCAACAAATGCCTTCCATCTCTGAAGAAGTCAGTAAATGCACTGACTTAATTCATTGACGTAGTTTGCACAAGCTTTAGGATGTACCTACTTTTTGGTTTTCAAATTGTCCTCTGATGCAACAGCCACTCAGCCAGTGATCACAATTGGTATACAACCAACTACAGTGCATCAAATTTGATGGATCTCAATTTCAGAAACAGATCCTGGTCTCTACCAGCATCGAAATGGGAAGATGTGGCTTGGATCTTACAATTATGTGTATAGTGGAGCTATGATCTGGTTCTCTGTCAGGATCCGACCCAGATATCAACTTCCAACCTGGATTGATGATAGTAAAAACAGTCCTCTACATAAAACAGTACAGTTGCTGATGAATGAGAAAAGTACAGCCTGCTTAGTGATCATGTGACATGACACTGCTTGTTTTTCTTTTATTCCTTAATTTGGTCTTATTCCTCTCTGAAACATACTGTAGGATGTGACAATAGCCTTTCTTTTCACTGTATGTCACACACACTACTACTGTAGTTACTATAGGGCTACAGTGCAGTACCTGATACCGATTTAATGCTGCGCTACAGTAACTGCTTTGCTTCACCAATGGTAAGCCAAATAAGCAATCACCTGCAGCCTCCATTCATGCTGGGTTATCTACGATATGAACTTTGCTACAAGTGCTTGACAATTTACTGTATGGTATCTTTAAATGCCACAGTCAGAGGAGCATTGATTAGGCCTTGTTCACATAAGGTTGTGTGACATGCATCTGTTAAAGAGCTGGTTTACTCAAAGGTTGCAGATTGAAGCCCTGTATAAATAATCATCAATTAGATTTGTGTTTACCGTTTTTGAGAGACGGCCTTCAAAAGTTTAATGGAAATGCAAATATGATGAAGTGGACTGTTGCACACTGTCGGGTATTCTTTTAGAAGGTCTGTCTATATATTTTATCTCTTAATTATTTCATCACTCAGTCTGCAGTACAGTACATTAGTAAGTGATACACAGTAAAAAGGGAAATCATGCTTCCAAAGCAAACCCCCTTTTGGCATGTGAAGGTCTCATTTGTCCATCAAATGAAAAGTAAACAAAGGATAACATTTACATATCATGCATGTCCCTCTCTTGATGTCATAAATTTGCATACTTAGCCAATGTTGATTCATGATGCAGGTGTAAAATATAACTTGCCTGTAAAATTGTGAAGATTTGTTACATTTTGATGGAATTTGTGGTAATTTTAAAGATTTCTAATGATTAATACAGCCAATATTCCAAAATGTCACTCTCATGTCACACAACCTTTGAGAAGGCACTAGTACAGTACTTATCAATATTAAGTCAGCTAGGAGGATTTTCTAGTTAAGAAGGAGACGTGCTCACGTTTAAGATGGAGTGATTTTCTTAACAAGTACGCTTGCAGGATTAATGCCCTGCACATGTATAAAGTCAAATCAGCTTTAAAAATCTAGATAGGCCAGCCAATCCAGCCAAACATGCACTTTACATTCAGTAAGAATGCAAGAGGTTGGACTGATGAAACTCCATGGTGCACTATTATTAAGAATGGACATGGACTTAAAATAAGCACCCAAGCTTACACTCTGTAAAAATTCAAATGGCCCTTGTGGATGCGATCGAAGTACTGTATGGGTGCATTCGTAAGTGTCTCAAGGCCCAAGCTCTTCTATCGGATGCACCGCTGCATCCTCAGAGACCAAAATGTCCCAAAATTTGACCCATACAGGTGCATATTAGTCACATGATCACATGTACAGTTACTGACTGCATGTGCCAAATAGTATCGTTGCAAATTGTTAGCTTCGAAACTACAGTTTTCAGTAGTACTTCAGGAATCGTCATGTATTTGACAGGTGTAAGTGCAAATCTACAGTGTGGCACTTTTTGAAATTGAAGTATACATACAGTAAGACTTTTGGTGTGTGCAATATTACTAGAAGTCAATGGTTGCATGGCTGTTGAGTTGACCAACAAAGTATGGTCCTGTGTAAACCATATGAAAATAAAATTAAAAACAGATAGATAAGAAAAGTGCTATACAGTAATACTGTATACTACAATCTTTGCTCTTACACTGGATGTGTAATTTGAAGTGTAATATGTATGCTGAATATAACTATAATAAATGTGTTTTACAGTATTATCTATTTTTAATTTGTCTTATCCATGGGTGTCCTCCAAAAGATACAGGTAGTTGTACCCTTCTCTTCACTTTTGACTTGATTAATTTGGTACGCATTTTGGGGCAGCTTGTCACAAATTTGGGGTATTAACAAAAAAAGAAAAAAATTCTTTCCCTTGCCAGCTTGTTTTATGCGTTGATGAAGTACAGTAGTTCAGACATGTACAGTACATTGGTGCATTATATATTTATGTTGTTCAGAGAAATCAATTTACTTTTCATATATGAATTTTTCTGGTTGGTTTGAATAATTTTGACTTGTTTTTCTATGGTTAATACTAAGTCTTGCATATAGTTTGCATATACAGTAGTTTAATGAATTAGTGCTTCTTCAATTGCTTTCTCTCTGCATGTGGCTGTAGGGGGACCCTCTGTGGAGTGCAAGGTTGCTGATGACCAATCCTGAGGTGATCAAAGATGTACACAAGAGGTATGATAATTTTGACATCATTCTGCATGTTTAAGTGAAATAAGGCGTTTGTTGTGCAGAAAACATACATACTTTTAAAACAATCATACTTTTAAAACCAATGTTTGTGGACATAGAATAATAGATCATCCAAAATAAGAAACAGCAGTGGCTTCCTTTTCAAGGAATAAATTTCTCACAGATAGAAATTCAGTTATTTGTTGCTCAAAAATAATTTGTTCTCTCAAACTGTAACATACAAATCATACTTTTACAACCAATGTTTGTGGACGTAGAATAATAGATCATCCAAAATAAGAAACAGCAGTGGCTTTCTTTTCAAGGAATAATTTCTCACAGATAGAAATTCAGTTTAAATTTGCTGCTCACAAATAATTTGTTCACCGAAACTTTCCAAAATTCAAATGATGCATCTTCTGTTACTCTTCACATACAGTACATACGGTAAGTTTTGGAGGAGATGAAGCTTGTACAGACGTTTGCTAATGAGACTGACTGGTTTAACTATGATTACAGTTATTTTCTTTGAATGCCATCTTGCTGTATTCTACATGCCCTGTTTCCCTTTAAGTGAGATAATATTAATACGGATCAACATTTCACCAAAAGGATCGAACACTGAAGTTAATTGATATATTGATTGGTGAAATGAAGTTGGATCAATTAATTGACTTTGGCCGGGAATGTAGAGTAGATGTCCTGTTGAACCATATGTAGCCATACTGTATTTTACAAATATATTGACAATTTCATATGGGTTTAGTTAGATATGATGTAGCTAATTAAGTGTGCGGTACCCGTCATATTCATGAAATGAGCTTAACCCATCAGAAATTCAGTGTTACTCACAACTTTGCTAATTAGTGATATGCTGAATTTGTTATTTTAGATTATATTTTAAATTCACTGTGTAAAAAAAAAGCAAATCTGCATGTGCCGCCATCACATGCGTAGCCTGCAGTATTTAATTTGTCCAAATGGCTGGCACTGGTTTAGTGTACTCGCACAGTATCCTGTATGTTTATGAATTGTTCAATATCAAAATGTCGCTGAGTAGTGTACTTAATACCCAGTAGACCTGTACAGTACATGTATGCAGTACCACACATACAGTACTGTACTAATTTGTCAAAGTGTACTTCATGAGTGCTAAACTTGCACAGTCATGGGTCCATAACTCCTTTTGATTTACAACTTACAAGGCAAAATAAGATGCTAGTCCAATTTTACTACATATACAGCTGGTGATGATTGAGTTAAGATAATTAAGAGTCTCACGTTGTGGTTACGTGTGATACAGTATGAGGTTTCTACGACAGTACTACAGTAGAAGGCTACAATACCACAGTATCAGCAAGTCACATAAAATGAAGGCTTGGAAGTGATATATGTTCAGTGAAGGTTTCGTGTAGTGTCATCTAGCAGTTCTGGCAATTGCTGTTATTACCGACAGATCTCAAAGTCACATTGCATACATCTCAAGATGAGCTCGAGGAGTGGGGAGAGGGGGGGATTTAACGAATTACAGTACATTGGGAATTGGCTGACAACATGACTCAGGATAAATGTCAAGAGTTCATAAACCTTGTTCATGTCATTGATCACCTGCAGACGTTTGTTGTCTGCCTTAAACTGAAACCACAGCAATTGAGCATGTAACTGAACATTGGGACTGTACACGCTGTTCACAGTATTTACAGTACAGTGTTTGCTTATCAACCAGCCTGCACACAGCAGAGAGCCACCATCCAATTAGCTGAAAAGATTGGATTGATAGCACATGATGTATTTGTACAAGCTCCTACTGGCAATTGAGATAGCCCACCAGGCAATGCAACTGCTGTACAGTACAGTTTTTTTGATGCGAATAAGCTGATAAGGAGGCTGTTTGTATACAGGCACAGTATAATTGGAATATTTGTCAAAGTTGAACAAGACAACTAATTGGCATGAATATTGAAGAGGTTTGATAAAACTGAACATGTGACATTTATGTAACTTGTTTTCGATGGACAAAACGTACAGACATGCAAGTAATATTACAGAGTTGCTGTAGGTGGTGTCATAGAGTTAGATTATGGCTCACAGGGTTAACTCTTAGGGTGTTTGAGGCTTAGAAAGGGAACAGTACCATGTATACCCTTTAATCTTGTTGGAAGTATCAGAAATGTCCAAAAGATCCAATATTTTCTGATTCTGAACTAAAGATTCCTAGACTTAATTTACAGTTCATTTTTCTCTCAGTTTTTGCTGACTGTACCTTGAGTGCCCTCCCCCATTTCATATTATTTTGAAACCCTTATCTGTCTGTGGTGATCAGGATTGAGACTCAAAAAGCATGTCCCGTATTGGAATCCTTTGCATTGAAGGGAAAAGGTTTTGGCCAGCAGTAAGGGGGGTGAAAGTGTATGCAATGGCTACTTTGATGCAATTATGCCGGTCACCCAAAATATTAAAGTAGGATCCCCATTTTTATGAATAGTGTTATTGTCTGGTATTTTAACAAGTGACAAGTTTTATTATTTTTCATCTTGGCATGCTCTGGTTGATGATGGGTCACATGATCGATCACATGATTGATAGATAAAAGACAACGAAGAGGTATTCTAGCGTGAGCAAGAAAGAGGATGTTTAACTCATTTATGCAGTGTACAGAAGAAAGGAAAAAACTCTTGGTAATTTGTTGCACACAGCTAGCATTCCAGAACGTTCCACATGACACTTGGATGAGACATTGTGGTTCACACTTAACCGATACATCTCCTTTTCATTAATTAGCAAGTAACAATTACTGTACCTTATAAAATCTCAGTCGAAAGCATTTACTGCATCATGTAGTCATGCACAGTCATACTATGCTGTTGTGCTATCTCTTGAAATTTTTCAAAGTAATATTCTGCTTTCCTTTAAATATATAGCTTTTTGGAATGCGGATGTGACATGATTCAAACAATCTCATACCAGGTGAGTTTAATAAACATTTTTGTCAGTTATTGACTATAAATACGTAATTAAATACAGTTCAAGGATTATAATAGGGGGAACAAGATATTGATCATAATCATGTACTGTAGGTGCTGTCATGTTTTTTTCTTACGGTATATATGGCTATTGTACAGTAGTGACACAGTCTCGGGTCATCTGTCAGTCATGTGTCAGGGCTATTCAAGCAGCAGGGACATTTAAGCAAGGTACCAACTATTCAATAATAGACTACACCTTATATTGTCAATATTTCATCCTTGCGGTTTAAAACATTCTGAGTGTTTGATCACCTTTTCGAGTGCTGTTAATTCAGTCATTTAAAGTTCTGTTCTGTCATCGACAAAGTAACTGAGATGCTCAAACATCGTGGCAGCAGGGCGAGCCAATTAGTTGTGTGTGATGAGCTAATGTTGCCACTATGGCAGGTTAATTACATTGATCAGGTATTTTACTGTACCTTCCTTTAGGTATACAGTAGCTACAGTGAATTGGCTCACTATGTACAGTGAACCTTAAAGGGTATTTTATATGGATATTTTACCAATGCAGTTGTCACCTGCTGTAAAAACATCTAAAGGACATTAACTGTACAACTCCAATACTTCAGCAAGTAATGTTTCTACACTGCCATATGATACTTTCCTGTAATGAATAGTACTGTAAATTGACCTACAATTGGCTGGCTGGACAGTGTGTGTATTTAAAGCATATGATATTAAAGATACTGTAACTTAGCAGGTAGTATGTACAGTATAAGAGCTGAGGATGTAATTCTAGTATCTTTAAATTAACAGAGACCTCTTACAGTAATAGCAAACTCAAGTGTTAAACAAGAGGTGGCAACAAACTTAAGTCACTTGTCATCTGAGTTTGGGGCACATGAGCAGCATCAGGACCAGTGTCTCAGCCTCTGATGGATAATAAGTCTCTGTTTACCATGACCTGTATTGAGAAGCTCGTTGAAGTTGAGTGAGTTGCATGAGTAGCTGATTATGTGTTACATGCTAATGTTGGTATCTTTGCTGCTCAGTGCAAACCAATAAACAAAGGTAGCTTTCATAGTTAATCGAACTTTTTTACTAGAAATTTAGGCCACTTGCTGTATATAGCTATGTCAAGAATAAGTTGATAGCTCAATTTTCTTTATATTGATTGATTGATTGATTGATCGATACATATTATTTTCTATGTTTTGTCTCTTCAACTTAACTTTGTCCTTGACATTGCTGAAGTCCTAGACACCAGTGAATACTAAGTAAATACTGTAAAGCCAACTTTATTATGAAGGTGGCTGGACAGCTGTCATCTGTGTGAAAATTCGGCTTTGATTTCCTGCTTCATAGGCCTCCGTCCCTGGTATCTGTAAGTACAGCGACAAAAGTGAAGAAGAGGCCCAAGCTGTGATGGAGAAAAGTGTCCATTTAGCTCGAAGTAGTGTCGAAGAATTCTGGGCAGATTACAAGAAGAAAGCTGAAATGAGTGACTCTACATTGCTTGCAGGTAAACTTAATTTGTGTACAAATTTGTGTAGGCCTACCAATTTGTGTACAAAGCTTCATTTGTGTTCAGTTCCCTGTTTGTATGATTTAATTCCTTCAAATTATCTCTTTAATGGAAGATTTAAAATCTAAATTATTATAAATGTTCAAGACCATTGAGAACTGTAAAGTTTGTTTGCCGGTTGGAATGTAGCAGGGGTTTTGGCAACATCTCAAAACTGCCACATTCTGCCAGTAATGTCAGAAAGGTACAAATACCTCAGTGTGTTTGTTGAACATTTCACCTTACATATGTGTAAATTTTTTTTAGGCAACAACAGCAGCTCCAGCAACCAAACTTTTCATACTACAATTAATTAAAAAAGCCAGTTATAAAAAACATTGATAGAAGCAGTTTGTGGAGATATCAGATGTCTGAATATATAGCTCATGGGAGACTTGCTTTGGTCTTATCAAGTGTGTTTTTCCACCCCAAAGAAAAGTCCTTATGCATTGTGCAAAAAAAAGTTAGTCTTGTAATTGTTTTTGTGTAAACAGTGTTGTGTCTGCAGTACGTGTTTTTCTTGTAGTCACCTGTACAAGAGTTCAGTCAGTGTTGTTGTTTGTTCTGAGATCTGGCTACATGTCAGAAGGAAATTTTGCCTCGTCACAAAGTAGATTGAAGACATACTAGGATAAGATAAGAAACACTTGTTATTTATTTTGAACTACCCGTTGACAGCAGTTGAGCTTAATTGTGTTCATCGGTGCAAACACATTGTTGGGAATGCAGATATGAATTGCACATGAAAGCATAGTGTTGGAATTGTGTGCTGTCTGTTCAAATGACTGTGACTTACAGAGTTGTACCTAGAAACAACAGATCATTGGGTGTTGTACTGTAATGTTTTCATTGATCCTTAAAATCAGAGCCAGGTAATTTCCAGGTAATTTCTGACTCACATCTGTGAGAAGCCTCTGTATAGAAAATATGGAACCTCCCGTAAACAGTGTGGTTGTAACTGTATTCTATCTCTTAATTGTTGTGCAGAGATTTTGCTTGTAAAATACAAGTACTTTACTTCTCATCGGATTGGGTCATGTCATCTTGTATTTTGATTCACTTCAAATGGTAGCAGTGAAAAACTCTCAAAGTGTATTAATCCACTTTAATATAGTGCTTTAGAATATATGGATGCTTGAATGGAAACACCTTTTGATGAATCACAGAAGGTACTGGGTGGTAATTTTGGAACCAGTTGGTATTTTTGGAACCAGGAGGGGGGGTAATTTTGAAGCGGGATGGTAATTTTAGAACCGGGTGGTGAATGTCAGACACACGGCTGACCCCTAATGCTTTGACGGAGACTCACCCAACCAGCAACAAAAATTAGTGAAAGAAAAACATTCCGATGTTAGTGTATCATACAGTATTTAGTGACAATTCAGCTTTATAAGAGGTATGTTCTTGATATTTCAGATAGGAAAAAACCGCTGGTCTGTGGTTGCCTAGGACCATACGGTGTGAATCTGTTTAATGCCTCAGAATATAGTGGGAAATACATTAAAGATGTGTCTGAGCAGGTAATTACTTTTGAACTTTTGTCAGTGGGTGGAGTGACTTCACACAAACAGCAGTTTATCTGTACCTGTTTGAGTGTACAGTACATGCTCTAAAAGTATTTGGCTCTGTTAAGTTTTCTGGACAGTTTCCCCCCTGACTTTTGGGGCGCACTTACTCAGGTGTCACACATGGCGAGATTCTTGTGACCATTATCTAAACATTTGTGATTATGTGTGCTCCAGGTTTAAAATTCGAACCTGGTTGCCTACTGTCTGCAGTCGGGCACCTGGGTTCATCGTGAACTCTTAAGAGTTAGTACAACATGTTGCTTTGCGGCATTGCAATGAAGTTGTTTTAGGTAGTTAGATACATGCTGAATTTTGTCACACGTACAGTGTACAGTATTCAAGGGCAACTTCAGAACTGGTTCCTGGCATCATGGTGCGGGCACCACGGTATCTGGGAGGCCAATGCAAATGCTAATTCATGATTCTGCTGGTAGCATGAGTCACAAAGCAATCTCATACATGATTGAAGCCTTAGAGCAACTGTATATAACCAGGTATAATCTTGTCATGTTATACCTGAGAACAAGTGCATTTAGTGGTAGGGATGATGCAGGAAAACTTACAGAGTCAATTGCATAAATGTAATGTGCTGTGTTATTGATGCTCTGACCATGCAAAGCAGCTGTAACATGCTTCTTCTGCCTGAGGCAGTTAACCCTATCTGCTTGTCATCCGTTGATATATTCCGTCAGTCACCCATGTTCTCTTTACTACATAATATCTCCCTGATATTTGTAGGCCCCATCCATACTCTCAGTTCACGCTCCAGGAGTCCACAGTCACACCATGGAGCTACTACTGTAGGAATGGAGTAAAAGCAGAGTCTCTCTGAGATGCAGGGTCAACCACAATGGTACCTTGAATCACCTCTCACCAACCCCAATACAAATCAATTCAGTATTAACTAATCTTTCTAATCTGATAATTGCTTTGTTCCGTTGATCCACGTAATCCCTTTGAACTTCATTGATCTGTTCTGACAAACGGGAGTCCAAAACTTTGATTGTATGAAAAGAACAACTGTTGTTATAGTTTGCTCGAAAAATGTAAATGAGTTTCTCAAAATACAACGCACAGTTCCTTAATCCTTTCACAGCCACTTACATCATATTAGGTATCTTGAAAAGTTTCAGTTTACAGCCACGTACAGACTACACTGTAGTAACTACAGTATTACGTGAGATTTCAGTGTTGCACTCTATGTAGTTGGCTGAAAAGGGTGGTGTCCCAGTAATAGACAATGGCTGTGAAAGGATTAATGAACAGTATATTTTGCACTAATTGTGCAATCTGCAATTACCTCTACAACTATGACACTGCATTTGGCATAAAGTTTGTTCCAGTGCTACAGCCTGTTTTGCAATAGAAACATTTTTGAGACTGAAAACTGAGAAATTTGTCAGTAGTAAATTTCCTATCTTTCCGGATCCGTCCTGACAACAAAAGGTAGATGATCGCAAAGCTGCTGTATATCTTTTCCTAGTTGTGTAAAATTGACGGCATTCTTGGAAATCTCTTTTAATATTTTTGATTCCTTGCCGAAGGCAGAAGGAATCTATGCGATGGTGATGTCGTGTGTATGTATGGGTGTGTGTGTGTGTGTATGTGTGTATGTGACACTTCTTGTAAACACGATATCTCAAGAAGCGTAACCATGACTGATGTCATACTTGGTGTGTGGGTTGGTCATATTGAGTAGATGATCCCTAT
Source organism: Stichopus chloronotus (assembly GCA_021234535.1). Classification (NCBI taxonomy): domain Eukaryota; kingdom Metazoa; phylum Echinodermata; class Holothuroidea; order Aspidochirotida; family Stichopodidae; genus Stichopus; species Stichopus chloronotus. The sequence goes on from CM037831.1 coordinate 4,422,850, forward strand.
TGTTTTTGGTGGAGGTCAAAGGTCATTTGGGGTCACCAGAGGTCAAAATGTGAAAACCTTGTAAACACGATATCTCAAGAACGGTAACTGTGACTGACGTCATACTTAGTGTGTGGGTTGTTCATATTGAGTAAATGATCCCTGTTGTTTTTAGTGGAGGTCATTTGAGGTCACCAGAGGTCAAAATGTGAAAACCTTGTAAACACGATATCTCAAGAACAGTACCTGTGTCTGATACCATACTTGGTGTGTGAGTTGGTCATATTGAGTAAATGATCCCTATTGTTTTTAGTGGCGGTCAAAGGTCATTTGAGGTCAACGGAGGTCAAACTGGAAAAACCTTGTAAACATAATATCTCCAGAAGGGTAACTGTGACTGATGTCATACTTACTGTGTGGGTTGGTCATATGAAGTAGATGATCCCTATTGCTTTTGGTGGAGGTCAAAGGTCATTTGATGTCACCAGAGGTCAAAATGGGAAAACCTTGTAAACACGATATCTCAAGAATGGTAACTGTGACTGATGTTGACTTGGTGTGTGAGTTGTTCATATTGAGTAAATGATCCCTATTGTTTTTTGGGGCAGTCAAAGGTCATTTGAGGTCGACGGAGGTCAAACTGGAAAAACCTTGTAAACAAAATATCTCCAGAAGGGTAACTGTGACTGATGTCATACTTACTGTGTGGGTTGGTCATATGAAGTAGATGATCCCTATTGCTTTTGGTGGAGGTCAAAGGTCATTTGAGGTCACCAGAGGTCAAAATGTGAAAACCTTGCAAACACGATATCTCAAGAACGGTAACTGTGTCTGATTTCATGCCTGGTGTGTAGGTTAGTCATATTGAGTAGATGATCCCTATTGTTTTTGGTGGCGGTCAAAGGTCATTTGAGGTCGACGGAGGTCAAACTGGAAAAACCTTGTAAACAATATCTCCAGAAGGGTAACTGTGACTGATGTCATACTTACTGTGTGGGTTGGTCATATTAAGTAGATGATCCCTATTGCTTTTGGTATAGGTCAAATGTCATTTGAGGTCACCAGAGGTCAAAATGTGAAAACCTTGTAAACATGATATCTCAAGAATGGTAACTGTGTCTGATATTATACCTGGTGTGTAGGTTAGACATGTTGAGTAGATGATCCCTATCGTTTTTGGTGGCGGTCAAAGGTCATTTGAGGTCAGTGGAGGTCAAACTGGAAAAACCTTGTAAACACAGTATCTGCAGAAGAGTAACTGTGACTGATGTCATACTTACTGTGTGGGTTGGTCATAATAAGTAGATGATCCCTATTGCTTTTGGTGGAGGTCAAATGTCATTTGAGGTCACCAGAGGTCAAAATGTGAAAACCTTGTAAACATGATATCTCAAGAACGGTAACTGCAACTGATGCCGTACTTGGTGTGTTTGTTGGTCATATTGAGTAGATGATCCCTATTGTTTTTGGTGGAGGTAAAGGTCACTTGAGGTCACCCTGAGTCAAACTGTAAACACATTGTAAAAACAGTATCTCTAGAAGGGTAAGTGTGACTGATGTCATACTTGGTGTGTGGGTTAGTCATATTGAGTAGATGACTCCTATTGTTTTTGTGGAGGTCAAAGGTCGTTTGAGGTCCCCGAGGTGAAAACTTTCTAGCACATTATCTCCAGAAGAGTAATGTTGACTGATGTCATACTTGATGTGTAGGTTGCCCATACTGGGTAGGTGATCCCTATTGCTTTTAGTGGACGTCAAATGTCATTTGAGGTCACCAAAATTAAGGTTATTTGGGTTAAAGGCTTATTAATGTGGTGTTTCAAGACCAGTAACTGCAGTTGATCTCATACTTGTCATGTGAATAATTCATGCTTGTTATAATATAACCATGTGGCAAGGAATCACAAAGCCTTTTGGCTTTCTGGTTTAAAAACTAGGACAAAAACCAACAGAATGGCTGTGCTAGGTCGCGAAATATCATGCCTACCACAGTTGCCTATCCTTCAATAATCCTGGATTGTAGCCCTTTGTGCCTGCTAATGAGGATTTTGAGCTTCAAATGTTGGAACAGGTCATTACCTCAGAGAGACTATGAGCTGCTTTTTCACCATTCATGTATTTTCTCCATGGTTATGCCAATCACCCCGCAACCATACAACCACAACATCTTTTCACTAGCTCTACCGTTCATCATAGCATTTTTCCAGCATATGTAGCCACACCAACAATATACTGCAAACAAAACCTTCTTTGCTTTGGATACCATCCCTGCAGCATACCAGGGACTCATGCTACACAGACTTTTCCCCACAATTGCTTCATGAATGACACATCTTTACATGTTGCATAACCTCCCTGTGATGAATATGCATGAGCTCCCTACTTAATACAAGTGAGTTAAGATTCGGTCGGGAGTATTAAATCCTGTCTTTTTCTCTCACCCTATGTGGTATGGTGTACAATATACAATTCTAGTTCTACACTACTGTACACTAGTCACTGTACAAACCATGCATCTTGTCACATATTCTCACAGGTAGCTGTACTGCAACTTGGGCCTTACATGCATACTGTGTTTCTCTTCGTACTAGTGCACACTGCTCCTGTTGTGTACCTGTATGCCCTAGCTTCCAGTCATGAACTCCCTTAACCATGCATTACTGAATCTGTCTCTGGTGTCCATTGCCATATATCTCTTAGTATGTCCCTGTGGTGCCTAATTGTCTTATATCCTAGAAACTGTCCCCATAGCCCCCTGCTATGATTTCTGAGTACCTCTTGTCATGTACTGTATCTTGAGTCTATTGCAAGTACCCATTTGCTTAGCCTGTGTATCTCTGACCCTTTGATCGTTCCCCTTACCCTGAGTCTGTCCATGGTGCCTCACGCTGTGTTTCCTGAGTTTTTTCTGGATCACTTCTCATGCACCCGTGACTCTGTTCCTGGTATGCCAGTCGTATCCCTGAGTGTCTGTCTGGTCCCTTTGCCAATTGCATCCTAAAGTCTGTCTTTGCTGGTGTCCCTTGCTAGGTGTCCTTGAGCCTTTTCTGGCACTCTTTGTCCTGACTTTGTTCCTGGTGTCTATGGTACATATCCCTGGGTCTTTCTATTACACCTTTACTATGTGCAGTATATGTCCTTGAATTTCTGTGTGGTGCCCCTCATCATGTATTCCTGGCTAACCTGTCACAATTGTGCCAGCCTTGTCATGTATCCCGTAGTGAGTCTGCTGGTGCCAATGCAATGTATCCCTGTGTCTGTCTCTGTAAAGGAACCCCTTTGGAATGTTGTTCATATTGTCCATAAACATGCAGATATAGCTAAGATGACAACTTGGATTTGACTGCCTTCTTATCTTCGTTTTTACAGGAGATCCTTGATTTCCAGAAACCAAGAATCGACGCCCTCGTCTCCGCAGGGATTGATTTTCTTGCCATGGAAACTATTCCGGTTCAGAAAGAGGCAGAGATCATACTGAAACTCCTACGTGAAATTCCTAACGTGCCAAAATGGATTTCTTTTCAGTGCAAGGTACTCTCAATTGTGCATGTTGCAATATCACTTAAAAGGAGTAGTGCAGTCAATCCCCCAAAAACCTGTCACAAATGAGGAATACCCAGTAACGACCATACAAGGCATTTTCTCATAAAAGCATTATCTATAGTTGGTTCACTAAAATACTGAAAACTGTGACGCAGTTTGCAATAAGTACTGTTCAGGACAGCCAGCCTCATGAATAATCACCGCATGATGGTGTAAACATTGCACGTAATGGTGTCGTTTGCTCGTCACTGTGCAACTCCTACTGTATGTCATGGGCTTGGTCGGCCCACTCAGGAATTTGTTTGTTTCAAGTTCAAACCATCCGTATCTAAACACGAAGATTCATGGCGAACTGACAGTTGTTGATGTTGCTTCATAGTATTGTAGATTTTATTACAATACATTGAGCATTGTCTGGCTTATTGTTTAAATTTGCCCTACATTATATAATCAATCAGGGTAATCGTTCTTTTTGTACGTTAACATTAAATTTGGTGGAATGGTTTGTATGTTACCCTATGCACTATACCTCTGTTACTTAGCCGTTTTCATACCCAATTTACTGCATACCACAGGTGTTTGTGCACTGAAATGATGTCATTGTGTGTACAAGTCGATCAGAGTTTCCTCTTAGAAATTATCCAGTGGGTGAATATACTCAATATGAGAAAGTTTGACTCACTGGGGCCAGAACATTAAATTTCATGGAAGTGTGCACTTAAACATCGTCCTTGCATGAACAGTCTGGGTCTTGATGCATAAAAGCTCGACCTGTACATCAAGAACTTTCCACCTGTGTTACATGCTGTACTGTGTGGTTCAACATTTAGGTGTAGTGTATGTGAAACATTGTATCGTATTTTATAAGGACCAAAAATATGCAATTACGAATATATCCTTTTCTTTGATCTTAAAGATTAAACAAGGATTGGCACTGGAATCATCTTATACAGTTAATTAAGCTTACATTTTACTGAAAGTTTCTGTCTTTAAGTTTAAGTCATGTGGCAGCAGATTGAGATAAATGGTCTAAGTATTCCTTTGCATCTCATTGTACTGAAACATTTCGTTCATTGCTAGACAGACCTCCAGGAATCGGTAAATTTAGTGTAATACCTGATGCATTAAAAATCATAAAGAATCAGTTATACCAGAGGGCAGTTTAAGAGCCATATGGACGTAGATAACTTCTCAGCAATAATGGTAGAGTTTCTCATTCATCGTAAATGCTCTTCGTCAGGCGTAGATCTTTGACATGCTGAATGGAAGCTTTGGGACTAAAATCCTGTTTTTCCTACAGTACAAAACTTACACAAAAAAAAAGGGTGGTATATCACCTCACAGTGCATTCTATCTTCCTAAGGGTGGCTAGTAATAGCAAAGTCAATGAAGACATTAACTGCCTAAGTTTTCTTCCTTGAGCTGTATTTCATATCCTGATTGGGGATATTTAATAGTTGTGTCATTGAGAGCTGGAGAAAATGTGCTGACTATTTTAAACAGGTCAGTTCATGAATTTGGAAAGATGTTGAAGTGTTTTATGTGTGAGTAAGGAGCTGCTATACTGACAGAGGCAGAAGTGAAAATTACTTGTTTATTACTGCAGCTGAACTGTTAAAGGTTTATGTGACATGACAATGACATTTTGGAACATTCGCTGTATTGATCATTAGAGTTGTTGAAAATAGCCAGAATTCCATCAAAATGCATCAAAAACTGATGATTTTACAGGCCAATTTCTGCTTTTACACCTACAGCATGAATAAACATTACAGCAGCAAAATATGCAAATTTATGACTTCAGCTGATGATGGACTCGCTTGAAATGTCTTATGTTATCCTTTGCTTACTTAACCTGTATTTCAAGGACAATTGAGAATTTTACATGCCCCAAGGTGTTCTTCATGCAAACATTGGTATCACTTAAAAATATGAAACCCAGTAAAAACCCAGTAAAACACCCCGCATCATGGTATTTGCATTTTCATCAAACTCAAAAATGGTAGCAGATAGAAACACAAAGAAATGCAATCTCAATGGATTTTAAGTCAGTTTCACTCAACAACATTTGAATAGAGCCCACTCTTTTCTAGATGAATGTCACACTACTTTTAAGCACTGTGCTGCATTGAAGGGGTTCATTGAGTTTACCCCTATATGTCATCACACCTGTTGAGTGTTGGTCACAAATGGTCAAACTAAGAGGTTCTGAACATATTACGCACAGGTATAGCAACAATGATAGGGTAATCAACCATTAAAACTGCTCATAGCAAATCTGTGAACAGAAAATTTTTACCATAAGGTATTAACCAACCCCAAGCTGTTCAAAAAGGAAGGACAATTCACAACCTGATCTTAAGAAACTTTGGAAATAGATATACATGACTAATGAGGATGTATTGGCATGCAATGATTTCCTTCAAACTTGTCACCAAATGAACAATATCACAACTCAATGAACCCCCCCCTCAGTGAGGGAAGCTTCTCATTCTCTAATTCCCATCACTAATATTGCAGGACGGCAGTCACACTGGCCATGGAGAGAAGTTTGCAGATGCTGTAGAGTCCGTGACTAGGGATGGTTACATCAAGTATGTTGGCGCCAACTGCTGTTCACCAGCAGTCGTTACACCTCTCCTGGAGTCTGTGCAGCCACTCCGAAGGAAACATTCCCTCCAGTTTGTCATTTACCCAAACAGTGGTGAAGTCTGGGAGAAGGCGACATTTGAAGAGAAAGGGAGGTAAGTATCCGACAGTTTTTTTCTTCGTTTATCGATGTAGATAACCATTGCAGTCATTCTTACATGGATCTATGTGTTTATGGTGTTTGTAATGTTGTAAAACATGTAATTTCAAGAATGGCAACCTTGGACCACTGTCATTTCTGGTATGATGCTCAGTGTATCAAATTCTACACAAGAGGTGAAAGGTCATTTGATGTCAACAGGAATCATAGTGCAAAGAGTCATAGATGCAGTTTCTCACAAAGGGAAACTTGGAATAAGCTCATATTTGGCATGTAGGTGTAATACGTTACATACAAGAAGCCTGAAGTCTTTTTGTGAAGAGGGGTCATATAGCCAAAAAATCCTTTTAATGCAATAACCCAGAAAGGAAAAACTTTGATCCATACTTGAAGTGTAGCATACTGCATGGAGTTCAAGTGAGACAGTGTTGTTGTGGAGGTAAAAAAATTGCTTGAGGTCAACAGGTGTCAAATACACCACCCTCGTAAACAATTTCTCTAGTGCAGAATCTTGTGTGGAGCTCTCGTTTGGTATTTGTAAGAACTACATGAATCCAAGGGGCCTACAATATTTTTTGCAGGTCAAATGTCATTTTTGAGTCAATTGCAATCAAAGTTACATTTGCAAAATGCTGGTGAACATGTCATGTGACAAAGGAAACTTAATTTAATAGTCGGTATGTGGGTGTACCCACTTTGAGTTTAGAACACTCTTGCCTCTGGTGGAGATCAAAGCTCTTTGAGGAGTCAAACGGGAAAACAAATTTGAAACTTTTGTGAGCAGATCCTCTGTCGGAAGCCTTGTTCTGACTTGTGATGATAATACATTTGTTGCACCATTTGGCAACCCTTGAATTTATTGTACTGACTTGCATAGTTAATATGTAGCTGCCACTGTACATGGAGTGCAAGAAGATTATCATTTGTAATTGAAGTCAGAGACCAGTCAACCTTACATATCGAATGTCTGAGGAAGAGAACCTTTACTTTTCTTTTGAAATGGAAGTCAAACGTAGGCCTATAACATTGAATGCAGTAACTCTACTACTCTTCAGAAGAGGTCAAAGGTCATTGATTGATCAACAAGGATCAAATTTATAGGATGAATCTTTGAAAAAAAGCTTCCAAAAGTACATTTGGACAGGCCTAATATTAAGTACTTTTTTGTGAATATTCAATTTCTACTGTAGTCAACCCTTAGGTGCATGATGCTGGATTATCAGAACCACAATGCATCCTTGGTTTTACCTTTTTCCTTTAAGAGCTCTGTCTATGTTGACACCTCTGAGCAGACATGCCCTCATGTCTGCAGTCTGTAGATTGCGATCTTGTAGAAAAAGTTCTTCCTCATCTCTTATCCCTTCCCTCCTACCATTGATTTTTATAACCTGAAAAACTCTCTTTTGCTGGTGACATTTCTCTCTCTCCTTAGTCATGGGTCCATGTCTTAGTGCTTGCAAAACAAGTTTGTCATAGAAAGCCGTGTCCCTATAACTCTCAGCAGGCTCCTAGAGAAGCAGACTAATCACCCGTAAGAGCGTGAATACACTCGTGGTTCAACAGGTCAAAGGTCTCCGATAACAATAAGACCCTCACCATCTTCCAAATTTGGCCATCAGAATGTGTCTAGTAACAGGCAAACCATTCATTATAGCACTCAGAAGACATATTAGGGAAACTGAGTAGATGTTTGAGACATGGATTATATTTCCTGTCCAATATCAACCCAGGAAGCAAGATTGCTATGCATTAGTATTGCAGATACTGTACTTGGTGAACTCTGCATGGTGTTTCCTTGTCAATGCCTGTTTCTTTTACAGATTTGTAGGTGATAATTTGATGTCTGGTTTTGCCCCCGAGATCCCAAGGTGGATAGACCTGGGATCTACCATTATCGGAGGCTGCTGTCAGACGACGCCGCAGGACTGCCGATTGATGGTTGAGAAGATCAAGTCGATCAGAAAGGGCACCAAGTAGAAAGTGGTCGAGCCCATCGTGTGCGAAACTAGCCCACTGCTGTAAAATGTCAGTGCTTTGCCATTTACATTCAAGTTTGTTGGAATGCCAAACTTCCAATGTATGTTTTTACCTCAGGCTTTCTGTAAAATTTAGAACCAATACCAAATGTAAGAATCTTCCATCATTTATTGGACATTCCTCATCAAATTATTTCAGGCAATCTTCATATCTTTGGTCACCTGTCAAGAAGTTTTGACAAAGGATATCCTTTCCTAATGAACACCAATATGGCAGTCCATCCATTCCATTGTGTCCGAGGCAGTTGTTTCATGTATAATATTTTTTGTGTGGGCAGATCTACTGTATCGTCTTCCTGTAATGTCCTTTGCCTTTCATTACTCCTCTCTTGGCCTATTCCTTTTGTTCTTCATTTTCATTGTGCAGGTTTTGTACGTTTTCTAAGGATAAATATCAAGGACTTTTTAAGGTCAAACTTTTTTCAAGGACATCAAGCCCCTCTTAAAATACTTTCAAAATGTCTTCTGAAATTCTTCTGCACACTTGAAGTTGGCAGAGAACAAAAATGGTCCTATATCCAAAGATTTGTTGCAGATAAATGATCAAGTAAAAATGTGTGGTGATATTTCAAATCACTAAAATTTGAGCACTATTCAAGGACTTTGATCTAAAAGAACAAAATTCCAAGTACTTGCAAGGCCTTGAAAATTGAGTTTTAAATCCAAGTACTGTCAAAGTGTTAAATGCCCGGTATGAACCCTGACTGTCCTTGGAAGAAACAATTATGAAAGAGACAATTATGGCCAGCCTCCTTTATCTTTTTATTTTCAATCTCCTCACCATCTCTTCTTACCAATTTTCTGCATTTGTTTTATCAAAATTGTCATTGTCACTCCTTTTTTTTTTTTTTTCCAGTCTGCCCACCCAGTTCTCCTTCTGTTCCAGCACGTGGAACTTCGATGTAAATAAGGGTTTACCGTATCAAAGCAATAACTTAACAGCAATAATATTGAAAATATTTTTTTCTCTGTTTTGCTGTTTAAGCTTTGAAGCCGACGATTTCATTCCAGATTTTTACCCCGCGGGCTGAATAAATGTAATGAATTAAAAAGAGAACTATGAGAAAAAAAAATTGGACAAACACAAAATACTTGTCAATAGCTGGTAGGATAATGTAAGCTTGTCTGCAGAGTGTTACAACATCACTAGAGCATTTTTTTTGCCCAAAGTTTTGCCATTTTTTATTTTGGGCAGTACAGCAATTTTGTAGTTTTCAACTGTAGGAAGTAAAGTCAGTCCTTTGGTGCACTTTTGAAAATGCAGGGGAAAAAAGCTGCTTTAAGATTCAGAAAGGTAATCATGGTAATCTTTTTTTTTTTTTTGTTGTTGTTGTTATGACATTAACTTAATATTCCATGTAAGTTACAATTAAGATTACTTAATTTACATATATCACTGTTGTCAGTATCCCAGGTTCCTGATGTGTGCACTGTGTAACCTTAGTAATTAAATTTTACAGTAAAAATGTTTCAGTTGGATGGTCGGTTCAGAATTAATCACCTCACTGGTAAAAAAAAGACAATCGGGCATTGCAGTTGGTGTATTAGTTTTCTTGTTGGTAATTGTCGACCTACAAATTTGTGAATAAATTGTCAAGAAAGCATGAACCAAACTTTCAGACTCGCATTTTTTTCAACGCATTTTGAATTGATGTAAATACCAAAATGGTCAGAGAAGATGTATCAATAATAATAACAAAAAAAGAGAAAGTTCAATAAATGGAAAAGTTTTTTATTATTTGGGATAAATCTGCATTTCAGCTGTCTTCGGTTACATAATAAAATACATACAGGACTGTAATATTTGAATTTTCACTTTATCAGACACACCGGAATTTTCCCCTATCAAACATGAAGAAAATGTCTATAAAAGTTCATTCACACACTCAAAAACAAATTCTCATTAGATTGCACAGCTTAGAAGATACATTTTAAAATTCTACGAAATAAAAACTCGAAACTGGAAGTGTACAAACCTCATGGACTATTAACTGGAATTTAATATGCTCTGGATTTGTAGATGCTCATGTTATAATCCATGACAACATGGCTGCCTGCATACATGTTACAGCTGCCTCTCTTTGGTTGGTGAGAAAGGATGCTATATGATGTCAAGTTGAATGAGTAAATTTACCAATCAAATCTTTATACATTTATGAAAAATCTCACAATAATTTGAGATGCAAAGTAAGTAGCACCAATACTATCATAAGAGCAACTTTCAGCAACCTCCTTTTGTTTGTGTTATCCAGCAATGGATTGAGTGGACTCCATCAATCCTAGTTGCGCATACAAAAACAAAACTTCGAGGGTCCCTGACCACTCTGCATTCATTCTTATAAAGTCACTTTCAACCACTGACGAAAAGAACAGTTCATGTCATGTGGCATATGCAAGTTTTTTGCTTGGGAAGGGTCAAACTGGTGGTACAGTGATATAGGGTGATAATGGATCCTGGCAGTGTTCATGTTTCACAGTGACCAAAACAACAACCATAACATGACTCAGGATATGACTCTCAACTTGAAGTTTCACATGCAGGAACTAGTCACTTAAAGGTACTGCAACCTGAGAATTCAAAGTTCTTTTCTCATCCACTTCACCCTGAAACCACTCAGACTGAAAAGTAGAGAAGACTGTTTTGACAGAATGAATTTTTAGCAAAAGAATTGACACAGAGAGTTGACCAAAACAAGAGAACCCAGTGTTTGCTAAAGAGAGTCTTTAACAGGAAGCAGGAGAACTTTCAGATTGTTTTTGTCAATATACACAGAATTCAAACTGAAAATGCCAAAAATCGACAACCTGTATGCTTGGGAACATGGTTTCATCATATAAACCATTAAAAAAAGCAAGAAAAAAAAAAATTGGTATGTTTAGTTGAACTGATCCCGTCAGTTTTTTTTTCTTGGATATTTATCAAATCCTGTCAATTTGTTCAAATCACTTTTGCTCTCATGCATTGCAAAATAATGAAAAGTTGACTCTTAGAAAGTATATAGTAAGTTGGTTCGGTTTATGGCATAGTTTTCCTTAGAATTGCTAATTAGTGTAATGCTAGAAGTTCATTGACAAGATTACATACATATATTTATCTATAAAAGGGAAGTGCAGATATCCGAATGACTGATATCGCGAAGACGAAAGGATTCCATCAAGTTTCAGACTCGGAACTGTCCACTTTTCAGGGAGGGTGCTCCAAGAACTGATCGATGGAACCCTGATAGGGTACTTCTTTTTCAATGATATGTATAATATGCACTTCACCTGTCGTAGGATTTGTTTACAATAGATGGAAACATTTACAATGTAAATGCTGTTGAAAGCAGAGGGCAGAATTGAGCAAGCACTACTTCTTCGGTGGCTTAAACATCGAGACCACCAATCTTCCTCATTTGACTCATCCAGTCGTCGTGTCTCAGGTAAGCGGTCAGGAGGACCCGATGACCCGTGAAGGATTCCCTGGCGTGGAGGATGCGCCAGTTGTCGTATATCATCAGCTGGTCTGGTCTGAGCAGTATCTTGAATGCATTATCTTCATCATATATCTCCTTTGCCAGGGCCTGATATGCCCTGTAGAAATCCAGCATGAGCTCGTAGGGGACATTCGTGATGGTGGTCCGGTCGGCGGGGTTGAAGCTGCAGAAGAGAAAAGGGAGGCAGTGTAATCTCATGCTTTTGTCTTTGTTTAATCAAAAGGTATGAATGCAATTCGGTGTCAATGATGTAATTATGCGCCTTCTTTAATCTGACAATTTGACATATTGCATAGGATGGGAGGATGTGTAACATGCTTGGTCTGTTACATACACAATGACATCTGCTGAACCATTAGATGATGACTGATCCCCATCAGCTACTCAACGTGCACACCACGCATACGTACTAGATAAGATATAAGTCCAAGCTTCCTGCCTTGAGAGGCCATGTGTATATGATTTCACAAATCGACCATCGTTGACCCAAACAGTGTCCACCAAATGTAACAGGCTTTTGCACTCAACACTATCAACCTACATGAGATCTTTGACAGCATCCCTTTTGTCAAATAGTCATAGCTTTGATGAACATAAAAAAGAAAATGCTTCTTGCACTCAATGTTGTTCATTTACATACCAAATACAGGAACTATCCAAACTTCCCTTCTTTGGATATTGTGTTTACATCGTTTCTTCTACTTTACCAGTGCTGACCCGAAATGACCTTTGACCTCCATCAAAGAAATAAATGTTCTGTACTCAGTGTGTTAGCTACACAGTACTAAACACAAAACCTGTCCAAGCTTCCCTTCTTGAGATATTAATCAAGTTTCCAAGTATTTAAAATTTGACTCCAGGTGACCCTTGACCTTCACCAAAAATATGAGCATTCTTGCACCTAACATTTTCAGTAACACTTTCATTTTGCAAATTCTGCAAACTTTAAAACTGAGGTCAAAGATCATTTGAAGTCAACAATGGTCCAAGTTGTAAAAACTTAAAAACATGTCTAAAGAAGGGAAATGAGGACACTCATATTTATAGAGGTATACCACAACAATTGAGACATTGACATGTTCATGTGAAAAGAGTATAGTTATTGGCAACAAGATATCATCAGCAATCATTTTAAATCAAGATTAGGCTTAGGTCTAGATTTAACAGTGTGAATAACAGTTATAGAGTTATTGATCTTTTTGCATGTAAGCAGATTCAGCCGAATTAGAAACGATAGCATATACTGTATGTCACTGTACCAAAACAGATATCTCTCCTGTTAGGCCTAAATGTCTTGTTGCCAACATCCCACAGAGCCATTCTAAAGTGTTACAGTGTAACTAAACGGGCATGGCAAAACGAACGACATGTTTTAGAGGTGGGTTGATTGCCGGCAGAAGTATCTAAGCAGAGCACCAGCATCAGTTGGCGTAAACTGCACAAGAAAATTTTGTGCTTCACCAGCCACCGAGATGGATGGAACCAGCAATTCTCCCACGTTGTAAGCTGTATAGTACATAGTACCCATCTTGAAATAGGGATCTCATGTCAAATTTGTCAATTAATGAGAAAACAATCATCTATGAAAAATCATAATAATGCACATCAAATGAGTTGAGATCGTATTTGTAAGAATTATAACGGAGATGCATCCTCTTTTACTCTAAAACACTTGACAAATATTGGGAGGATACACATACGTATAGCCCTCTCCCACTTTTTGTTAGGGGCTGAGCCCCCCAGCTCCACAGCCACTGCAACTACAAAAAAAAAGACCATTAAAATTTTCATGTATTTACCGGATCCTTTCGATCTGTTTGGTGCGGGGGTTGACCTTGACAACAGGTTCTGAGCTTCTGATGTCCCTGGTGTCATCGAGGTAATGAGCCAACAAATCCGTGTCACAGAGAATCTGGAAATACTCTGGATGGTTGAATCGCAGTCTCTCGAGGGCGTAGAAGCCGTCTGATATGATGCTTCGACCGCCTTCTCCGGATCTCTCTGTGATCTGGAGGGTCATGCCGCTGTCATGAAAATTTATAGCAAAGTCAAGAATAAGGTCATGTGCAAAGTCAAAAAGAAACGGAAAGGCCAACGTGAACAATACTGGCAGTTGGAATGTATTAAGAATTCCAGTAAAATTTAACTATTGCAATTTTTAAGTGACAAGTATATAGTAGAATGTACAAAACTTGAGAGAAACAGTTCTTGCCATTTTTGTCACTTCACAGAAAAGAAAATTTCATTAAATTCTTGTAAAACCTTTCAGTTTTGTTAAAAGCGTCTTTAATCTCTTTACTAAGATAACCAGGCTGGAACTATTTTGATCCCTGTTTATTCATCTGGTAACAGTGGGCAGCATAATGTGGGGTGAGGGGGATAGAGTGGCATGAGACAGCAGATTTTCAGGGCGGCCACAAGGGTGAAAGGTTGCCTGTGCAGCCTGAAGAAGTGATTTCTAGTGTTCTAACAATTGTTTTTCTCCAAAAATTTTCTGGTGAGCTCTGTGTCAACAAATGCTCCACGCTTTAAGCCTTTCCACACTTTTCTAGATATCAAGTGGTGATGGGCACCATTTGATCCTCCCCCCAGGAAGGATGCATCCACATGGTCACTGATGTCTTAATCGATTTGCATACTGTAGACAATTCATCAGGTTCAGCGGTCAATATAGAATCATATTCACAAATGCAAACAGAAAATGTATGGAATTTCAACAAAATTGAAACTTTTGCATATTTTAACCTTAAAAATGTATGTACCAGTAACAAAGTTTGGTTACATGACATGGGTAATATGCTATGGAGCATTCATGTTTTGAGGCAAAATCAATGACTTTTTTTTTTTTTGTCTAACTGAACTTTCGTCATGATGAAATGGTTTCATCCTTATGCTGTAGTGTTCTCTACAGTACCAAATCTAGGCAGGTCACCACTGCGAGTTGAGGAAAGGCCCTGTTAAAGTTTTTACCGCTTATGTAGGACCCTTTAACATGCTACAGAATTCTACACAAATCAGGATATTTGGAAACAGATTACACAGAGATGAAAAGCCTTACAAAGAATTTTGCTCCTTTCTGAAATAGCAACTTTGTCTCTACACTCGCAGAGCCATAGAAAATCGGTTGAGTGACAAGTCTCAATGAAATGATCTTGCTTAAAATAAACAGTTGCCGTTTTGATATCGATGAACTTTGTCCAAATTTTATCTCGAAATATTGTTGACACATGCAACAGCAGCAGTGGAAATTTGTCAATGAACTGTATACTGTTTGCTGTTGATATCTGAATACAATTTATTATTTATTTATTATTTCAATGAAATTTTCAGTACTGTTTATAGCATACTGGCAAGTTTGTGCAAAGTATGACATGGTGCTGTGAAAGTATGGCAAACTGACAAGTGGTGTGAAGTACTGTATGACACCAGCAGGCTATGTGAGGTATGACATTCAAGTGATTGCGTGTGTACTGAAAAACCAAAAAGATAAGATTATATTTGACCATAACTTTTTCTTTATTTTTAAATGTACATGCAAGGTTGCACATGAACGGACTGTCTTTCAATGAAAGAAAATGACAGTAACTACTTCGAAAAGCGATGGGATTGGCATAAAACAGTAAAAAACAGAAATCATACTTGAAAATTAACGGTTCTTACCATAACCGCTTACATAATGAATATGCAACAGAACAGGTCTCACTAGTGTATCAAAAACATACTACTCAAGTAGTCACTGCTTGGTTGTTATCGGGAATTGTAGTGTTTGGTGAAAGGAAACAGTGTACATACAAATAACCTACGAAATGAACACAACCTTGCCCGTGGCGTCCGTGATGCTGAGTTGTTAACTGACTATTCAATACTATACTTCCCACTGTCTTGCTCAAAGAAGCACACTGTTGATTTGAATGAAAACTGTCAACCACTACATTATCGTATTCTACACTTTTTGTCGTTATGTTAGAAGAATTTGAAACCATATGGCAAAATTAACCAACTGAAGCCTATTTATTTTACCAGATTGTCTGAATGGTGTAATTAAAAGCCTAACCAAACTTTTAGAGATGAAATTTCAATGTTTTTACTTTTTGCCTATGCATGCAATCACTTTAAGTTAGGACAATGTGGTACCAAGTACGGCATAATGACATGGTGGTGCAAAGTGTAACATATGTCCAAGGTGACAAAAACTATGACTTACCGACAGGGTGGTGAAAAGTAGGATGTATCGGTGTGGAGTGGAATGCCAACATTGGTGTATGCTAGGTCTGCCACTTCCAAACCAGGGCTTGCCTTGCAGATTTCAGGGCCATAAAAGGTAGACTGTAGTCCCCCAATGACAAACTTTGCAACATCCTGAAAAGATCGAAAATATTATGTGAGTGCTGTCAAAATTAAACTACACAAATATTATGGGAACAGTCCAAGTTTCATAAAAATCGATGAAAAAAACAGCTGGAAGGAGAAATATTTCAATACAAAATTCATAAAATGGGCCAAATGGTCAACATGGGTCTTTTATATTTGGACTAAAAATTCTTGAACAACCTGAAGGAACCCCTAACAGAGTATCATTGTTACAAACCATCAATTGTACAAGAGTGTTTATTGAAGAAGCAATTCACAGAGCTTCATAAAATGGGCCATAGGGCACCACATGGGATCTTGGGCTACAAATTCATTACCAGTGACAGATTATCACTATGCTTAGCAATCAACATATTGTACCAGAGAATCTATGGGAGAAGAAGCATTTTGCAGAATTTCATGAAATGGGACATATGATTCACATTCAACCTTCAAATCAAAATCACTGAATAACTCGAAGGAATCACTAAAAGAGTATGATTATGAAAAAACTATCACTTATGCAAGAGTATCTGTAGGAGAAGCATTTTGAAGAATTTCATAAAATGGCCCATAGGGTCCACATGGGATTTTGGACTGCAAATTCCCAAACACCCTGAAAGTACCACTAACAGAGTATCATTGTGATTAATCAGCATTGTATCAGAGTATCTGCAGGAGATGGAGCATTTTACAAACTTTAAAAGAATGGCTAACATAAGACCTTAAGACCACAAATTTGAACACCCCAGATGGTCCACGAACCTAAGAAACATTGTTTGGAAGTTTCATACAAATCCATGAAAGTATGTGAGGGAAGCATTTTGAACAACTGTCGACAGACAGAACCACATGATCACAATACCTCGCACAAGCTAGCTGGTATGAGGGGAAAAAAAAAAGCACATTTCTAAACCTACTGCATGGAATTCGTCAGTGGGTTCAACTCCACCAATCAGGGCGACACCATACTGGTGAAGCATCTGCAGTAATTTCTTCAGGGAGGATCTGTCATGTCTGATTTCTGAGAAATCAAAGGAAGGCATCTTGAAGCAGCTTCCCTGCCACAGGGTCCTGAAAGTGTCTCGCCTGCCACGGGACAGCTCGTCCACGCCGGGGGCGTGCTCTCGCAGCCAGGCGAGGGAAAACACCGACTTGTGACCATCACTAACTGAGAGTGGAAAGAGAAAAGAGAAATAATAATTTATGGTTAAAAAAATTGCAAACTAAACAGAGTTCTCCTGACATTCACATCTCTTTAAGCTGCATCTAAAGATATGGCAAACATAAAGTGAACTGACTGATTGAGAGATCACAAAATTTCCCTTTATAGTTGTGCTCCACGAGTTTCTGACCCCAAGCTGGTATATCATTAAAATTAGAACCTGCCATGCTGGTTGAGATCAAATTAGCTTCGACCTTGGAGTGAGGAATGACCCTCAAAACAAGAAAGGCAGACTTCCAACTCCCATTACTATTACTATAAAATTACAAAATGACTGCACTCACATGTCTGGGCTGTGCACAAAGTCAGAGGGTCTACTGTATGACATCAAGAACACAGGTTTAAAGACACTGTGAATGCTGTCCATAGAGAGTAAAATACTCACTGTAACAAAGCTGTTATTTTTCCATAGATATTGCTGAAGGCTAGAGTTTAAAGTCTGTATATGTGTTTAACGTGGTAAGTGAATTTGAGTAACATCTGCTCCATAAATGTTCCTCAACGTACACAATGCCCTACCTTAGTTCACAATAATCCATAATTTTATTATAATCCATGATGATAATTTACTGGGGGAGAAGGTGGGGGGCAAGGGGTGACCTTGATTTGTTTGTTGCAGAAACAGTGTTTTGGTGTTCTTGTTCAGTTGCAAACAGGGTACTATATTAAGTACTATTACTAGGAATATTGCGATAATATATTGCGATAACTGGAAATGATATTGTCGTAAGACTCTGCTCCTGATATTGTTTCTGAAATGACCCAAACATCATCATCTGCACACTTGAGGAAATATATAACTAATAAAATATGTATATGGAAACAATTGGTTGCATTACACTTTAATGAACTAGCTTGATTTGTATGAAAAATGTTATGTCAAAATTGTCAAGAATGTGACTTCTTTGCAGAATCCAACTAGGTTCCAACTTACACCTACAGTATGATAGCATGATATTGTCGTGGTGATTGAGGGAAAAAGTGCTGATGATCGAATTGAAAATTTCATATCTCAACAGTACTACCAGAAAGGTTACTTTAAATGGTAAACATAGCATACACAGACTATAAAACATATTATCATGTGTATGAAGAAGTCGAAGCAACTTTTTATTAACAAAATAGTGTAAGGGAGATATTCTCCAGAGTCAGCTTCCATGAATGCAAAAGTTAATACAAGAACATCAATGTACAGTATGTTCTAAGCCTATTAAATGTGTGACCTCCTTACCACACCCTCACATATATGCAAAGTTAATCCACTCAAGACATATACCGTATCCATGCAAATTACTTTGATCTACAGAATTCTCCTCGACTTACAGGTGATCGTTACGTCGTGGCTGTCGGACTGCACGTCGGTGGCTTTGACCTCCAGATCGAGGTCAACGATATCGTGGAGGATCTGAGAGGTTTCGGCATGGTAGCAGTTCGGACATCTGAAAAAAAAAAAGTAGAACAAAGCTGCTTAAGTTGTCAAGATACCGTGTACGGTGCTCAGACTAAATTATTATTTCTTAATCTAAGATGGAAACACAGAATCTCAGTCCTTAGTAGAGATGTTTTGTATTTTAAGAAGATAAGCAAGTGACCGGAGCAAAAGTACAGTGCCTTCATAAACTATATTGGTGGAAATCTTATACTGTACGTCTACAGCATGATAAACCTCTTCACCATTTGGTCACAATGCGGCACTGAAACAATTCAGAAAATATTTTAAAGGGGCTGAGTTGTTTCACAAAGTTTATGACATGCTATCAAACCTGCTGAGTAATTTTTGATGGTACAGTACATGGTTGGTCACACTACCGTAAGATATTCTGATGGTCTGACACACAATATGGAAGCCACAATGATGAGGTAAGTAACAATAGAAATCCCATACTGCAAATCTGTGACCAGACATTGTTTAACATAAGGTACTGTACGTATATAATAAGTATCTGTAGACTGTAGGCAACCCCTATTCTTTAATTCCAGTAACTGTGGGGAATAGATACATGACTAAAGAAGTTAATTAAAAGAACAGTACTGGCATCATGCAATGGTATCCTTCAATATGTGTCACAAAATTAAATTGACTATATTAACTCAATCAGCCTCTTCAAATTGAAACTTAAATATGTGGGTGAATATTGTGATGCTGGTGTACAGTGGTTAGAATTTCAGTTTAACTTTTAATTTAGATTGAGAAGTTGTTCTTTTGTCAGAAGCTTATACAGTACATAAATGCACTGCACTTCTTCAGTTTAATTGTGAACTTGCATACAGTGTACTGTACAGTGTACTTGCTGCTTTACTGTTCAGTTCAAGCAAACTATAGCTACCAAGACTACCAGTGTGGCACTATCATACAGTGAAGAATATGTCACACTGTACTTTCCAAACCTAATACATGTATATAAAAAGAGATACTGTATGCTTTCCTGAGCAAAATGAAATAAAAGATGCTCTATGTATACATGATGAATAGTTCAACATGAACTTTAACAGTTCAATATATTGGCCCTAAACAGTTTGAAAGCTTGTCAAGGTCTTTGCAAAGTTCTGCATGGAAAGGCAACCTGGGGTTTCCATGAAGGATCCCTCATTCAAATATTAAACTTTGCGCTCCAGTTTTAATCAGCTCACGATATATACTTGCAACTTTGCTGGTACGATGTTGTATGTACTGCACTGTAAGCTACTGCCCTAATTAAAAGATTAATACATGTACTAAATACATACTAGTCTTCCACTTGGCTGCGCATAAGGTACACAGAAATAATCCATTGCTGATGAAATTAAATCAATTTCTTTGTCAAAAAATTTGACATTTATAGAGGAGATGTGCAAACATATACCCAATTTGGAAGAAAAAAAAGCAAAATGTAGATTGGCTGATGTCATAACAACTACATCCTTTTTTAAATTCTTTTCAAATTGTCTACGATACTTTTCAGTGACACAGTAGTAGCCTGCAGCAACACCCGATGTGTCTGTGACTGTACCCATATGCATTGTAAAAGGAGATTTTACGACTTCACAATGTTTTTGCACTGGGTGTAACCGACTGACATCAGAACCCGATTCTAAAATTGCCACTTGGATTCAAAGCTTCACACCGTTTTACATGTGACGAAATTCAGAACAAGTTCCTAGGGTTACCTCATCACTATGAGATACGTGATGTCATATAAACACAGCAAAGCAAAATGTCGTGGAGTATTACTACTGGAAAACAAACTTGTGGTTAACAAGTTACAATGTCCCAGATATCCAATCTCACTATATAGAGTTCTAAGTTTGCAACAAGTAAGATCTTAAGTATTCTGTTACAAGTACCTACAGTATGTTGGTTAAACTTTTGATCCGCGTAGCAATCTCAGAACTGCGTGTCCTGACCGTGTCAACTGGGTATCTGGTGCAAACACTGCAATGTACGTACTGTAACTGTCCTGTCCAGTCACATGTTCTGTAATGGACTGCTCTGATATAATTCTTAAACCTTTTAAGACTACTGCCCCTCTCTACAGTACCAACTTCTGCTGTCCCAATGCCCCCCCCCCCCCTTCATCCTAACCAGTCCTTCTACTGTAGCATTCTAAACAATGCTTTTTCAATCCTCAGTGAACTTTTTCTATTTGCAAGAACAAACCTTGGACATGGAAATTGAAATTAAATATCTAATGCCATTTTCAGACAATTTTGGGTCACAAATTTGTTTGGGAAGGGAGAGGTAAATGGGGCTGCAGAGGGTGAGAATGGGGAGAGAAAAAAGCAGATGAGAAGAGTAGCAGAAGGGAACCGACCTCTGTTTGGGTAATGCCCAATATTGCATATCATAGTACAGTAAGTTACCATCTTGGCATTTCTGGCACTGAACTGCCAAGTATGAAGCCAACTACAGCAATAAAATCGCAGAATGTGGAAGGGATCAGAAAAAGCTCCTCAAGCTTACAAAGCACTTGATGGGGAGGTCGGCTGATACGACTATGCCAACGCATGGGTCGGCAGAACACCTTGCAAACAGATTTTGTGACTTTTTTTGCTGAGAAAGTGGAAGGCATTGTCGCTGAAATGGGCAAAAGAGATGTAGTAGCTGATCCAATGTCAAGTGATTACCTACTTACAGGTAATGTCCTTGCATCTTTTGATCCCACCACAGAAGATGAGGTACGGACACTAGTCACAAGTTCACCCTCTACATCTTGTAACTTGGACCCCATTCCTACATGGCTTCTTAAGGAATGTGTAGTGGAACTCTTGCCAATTATTACAGCTATCATCAACCAATCTCTTTTGACGCCAATAGTACCATCCTACTTTAGGCGAGCTAATGTTAAACCACTTATCAAAAGACTGGTCTGAACAAAGAAGAGTTTAGAAACTATAGACCAGTATCTAACTTACCATTCATCTCTAAACTTGTTGAAAAGGTTGTTTCTGTATGCCCTCAAAGACATTTGAAAGTCAATACTTTATATGACTTTTTCCACTCTGCATATCGTCAGCATCATTCAACCGAGTCTGCTTTACTTAAAGTACATAATGATATCGTTAAATCTCTTGATAAGAAATCATATACTGCTATGATAATGTCAGATTTATCTGCTGTATTCGATCTGATCAATCATGATATTCTCTTTGATCGCCCTGAATGTACTTTTGGTATTGTGTCTGAGTCATTAAGGTGGTTTTGAGTCATACTTACATAACCGTCTTCATTGTGTAAATGAAAAAATACCACAGACTGGTGTTCCACAAGGATCGGTTCTGGGTCCCATCATTTATTGTACGTTAACCCGCCCATTAGGTCAGATAATTAGTCGTCATGGTTTAAGTTATCACTGTTATGCTGATGGCACCCAATTGTATATTGATTTTAATTCATTCGATTGCAATGACATTTCAAATAAGCTGGACTCTTGCCTTTCTGAAATAGTTGATTGGACGCAATTAAATCGTCTTAAACTGAACAGTGATAAAACTGAACTTATACTTTTTAGCCCAAGGGGTAGGCCTGATTTTCCTCCCAACTTTAGAGGTAGGCTGTCATGAAGTTTTTCCTGTTTCTGCTGTGAAAAATTTAGGAGTGTTTTTTGACCAAAAACTTATCTATGGAAAGTCAAATTAATTCAATATGCAAGTCATGCTATTTTCAAATCCACAACGTAGGTAAAATAAGACGTTACATATCGGATGCTGTGTGTAAGACCTTGATTCATACACTCGTAATTTCTAGGCTTGATTATTGTAATGCACTGCTATATGGGCGCCTTTCAGATAAGAGTATTGATAGATTACAAAGAGTGCAGAACTGTGCAGCACCAGTTATCCGTCGCACTCGTAAGAATGAACACATATTGTGTGTTTTATTTGATCTGCATTTTGGTTCCCTGTTAAACAAAGATTGATGTTTAAAATTTTGCTCTTTACCTATAAGGCTCTGAACTGTTGGGCTCCTGTTTACCTATCCGACCTTTTGAAACTGTATCACCCAAATAGATGTCTTTGCTCAGAACAAAAGTTACTTCTCACAAAGCCTATCACAAGAGCAAAATTGTATGGTAATCGTTGTATAAATCGTAAAATCGTAAAATAGATCACAGAGAGTGCAGAACTGTGCAGCACCAGTTATCAGTCGCACTCGTAAGAATGAACACATATTGCCTGTTTTATTTGATCTGCATTGGCTCCCTGTTAAACAAAGATTGATGTTTAAAATTTTGCTCTTTGCCTATAAGGCTCTGAACTGTTGGGCTCCTGTTTACCTATCTGACCTTTTGAAGCTGTATCAACCAAAGAAATGTCTTTGCTCAGAACGAAAGTTACTTCTCACACAAAGCCTACCACCAGAGCAAAATTGTATGGTAATCGTCGTTTTGACTACTGTATGCGTCAGCTGCATTGTGGAACGATTTACCCACCGATATAAGAACTGCTACATCTGTGACTCAATTCAATAAATATTTAAAAACCTATCTTTATTAATTGGATGATTTTGATGTACATGTACATATTTTTCTACTTACATTTTATCTGGTTCTTATTTTTATCCTCTTACTTTCAATTTTAGGTATCTTAATAGTATTTTTGGCATTTGCTATTTCTGTTACCTTTTTTTTAATCTTTTTACATTTTGTCTTAAGAGTTTTTGATGTTCTGTGTTTGTACAGCGCCAAAGAGCAATTATTCTATTGGATATGGCACTTTATAAGTTTTGCATAATAATAATAATAACTATGAGAAGTTTCAAGACCTTACCACAAGCGTCTCTACACGGAAATAGCACACGTTCTAGAAAGAACTCTTTTCTAAATTTAGTATCATGTCATCGAAAGGTGCTTTTGAGAAGATGCTCTGCTCGAACAGAATATTCCAGCAAATGGCTGGTATATAAATACTCTCATCATTTTGCATAAGAGGCCAATTACTCTCCATCGATCTGATCTGAAGACATCCTCTTCCCTGTGTTTGCCTAACGTCACCTGATTGGTAATGTTGCCAAAATTACACTGCTGTCATCAATGGTCATTATTCATCACATGACATTAGCCTAGCCTACACTCTGTACATTCGCTGCTGTTGTGACGTTGCAATATTCTGGGACACTGTTCTCACTATTGATCATAATTGAGCATTTAAAGGGGAAGGCAAGTCAGGACTTTTGACAATGTTAAATGAGAGACTAACATATGGTGAACACCATTACCAAATTTCAGTTAAATACGCTGCTTACTTTCCAAGATATTGCAATTTGAATATTCTTAGAAAATTATCAGGAAGCTGCCATTTTGAAATTGCGATGACATCACCAGACCACATGTGATTGAAGAGCTTTTGCTTTTCTTTATATTTCATTGTCAATAAATTTTAACAGTCATCAACAGATTCAAGTCATAGTATTAATGATTTGATTATTGCATGATACACCTCAGTAATTCAACACAAAATGTGTACAAGTGTGTTTGGGATTGATAGAAATAATAGGTAAGGAATATAAAGAAATACATTAAAATTTTTGCTATCAGTGGTTATGTGACATCACTATTCGACTTACTCAAGTTGTTTTACATTCAAGTTAGGCAAAAATGGCAGCATCCTTCTCTGAATTTCAAAAGTGTGTAACTTGGATAGGAAACAATATCTCTGAATGAAACTTTGGGAAGATATTTGTCAAACACTTCTGCTTCATTTTGATGAATATATTCCCAGGGTTTCCTTCTCCTTTAAGTTACTCTTAACCATTTGAAGGGTGGGGTCTATTGACAAACACCATTGTATTTGATTAACTTCCATCCGTCGTTCATCGCCAGTCGCATTCTACGTCAGTGTTATACCCAGTGCTGTGGTCTTCACGGGCCTAGCATTACACTTACAGCTGCATTAGCCCAGCCAAATTACTACAAGACTCCAACCCAAGGTCTAGAGCTGTGTTGCCAGTTATCAGTTTCCACCCAACAGTAATAGATACTGTAAGTCTAATTGTTAAGCTCTAATCAAAACGAACCGTAGTGGGTGTTGCAATCTCAACTTACACTTAACGTACATTACATACATTTACAAACAATAACGACAGTAATGTTGTTACTTTCGTACTTACTTCTCTTTAAATGTAACACCAAACGTTCCCCCCCGGTTGTATAGCATACTGCCATTTTGGAAATGTATGACCTATCACATGCACCCCAATACTACGTGATATGGGCAGGTGCATGTGACATCACGATCACGTAATTTTGCTACAACATGGCAACTAGCAGGTGAATAATAAGTATGTTCATAAAAACTTCATATTTTCTTGGACGTGAATTTATTGTACAACCCAATGTTGTCCCCTTACTTGAAAAATTATACTTGAATAGTCAGGATTTTTTGAAGGCTAAACAATGGTTTTCATTTGATTGAACACCCACATCATTTTAGCATAACTGAATTCGTAATCTGAAGCTGTCTCAACCTAACGTCTGAATGAGTAACTACATTCTAACTGAAACTTTAAGCAATTAACAATCTACAATAATTCCATCTGTCATCTGCTTGAGTACACACAGTGCATTCTTTTCTGTCGCCAAATTACCCTATTCCTATTGTACAGTAAACCACTGCAGTAATGTGTGGTAATCGCCGGGCGCCTCAGATTAGTGTCATTCAATACTCTCTCTATTTCTGGTGTACACTGCAGCGCTCACTTGAGACATCCCAGTGCACTCCTTTTGACAGAAGGGAATACTTTGAGAAACATGCACTGCTCTAGAGCACACCTGCCATTCATGAGGTCATGGAATTAAAGGAACTCTTAATGTAATTAATTACCTCCTAAATATACCACACATCACTTGTAGCACCTCCAAGTCTGGTCTACAGGAATGTGTATATTCCAGTGACATGTAAACAAGCTTCTCTTAAAACAAAAGAGCATTCTTTTCAAGTTCCCTGCCGGAATTTTAACACTAAAGACATTGCTGTGCAAAAAAAATAGAAAAAAAGAAAAGAAGACTGCTTTGATCAGAGGGATGGTATTCCGATTTTCAGTTTCTACAAGGCTACGAAATGCTATGGCAAAATGGACTGGTGCAAAAAGCCTTTGTTTTTTTTTTTTTTTCATGAACACTGATAACAACAAACTAAAATTTGACACCAGAGGAAAAATCAGATCAAGTTTACTATGTTGAGATTATTGGGTAAACATTTGTAAAAACAGCAAATTTGGCAACAAGTGCCATTGAAATTTTTGTTTCATGGCAGCAAAAATGATAAAGAAATAATCAGGCCTGCCAAGGATATTCACCTACTGTAGTTGGTAGTTCTAAAATAGCAAGTCTCCCACAAAACCACAATGGGATAGAAATTTCAAATTTGTTGAAGAATCTGCAACTTTCCAACAGAAGCTCTAGCTGGATTTTGAGATGTACAGTATTTTTTACCACTAGAGAGACAAAAATTTCCCTACAGTAGGTGTGCCTAATATCAATCTCTTCTACTAGGCGAATCCCCACTAAAGATTCTGGGTGATTTCATGAACACAATACCTGCAGTTATCTCTCAGCCAGTAGAAGGGGATCCTAACACTACCTCGTCCTTCGTCCCTCATGAGCAGGTGATCCTCTGCCACCTCCAGTACGGTATTGTCAAAGGCAGCCGCTCGGTGGGAAACTGTCCTTGCCGCGAGGATGTGGGAAGAGACCATGTTACCTGGAAAGATACATTACATATCAGAGATGCATAAGAACTCCAGACAGAGCATGAGCTCCATCTGAAGTACTGAATGTTTTTTTTTTTGCCTTGTTCTGAGTGATGCATATGTACTAAAAATCAAAAGGTGGGAGACAACAAGCCTACAGATACAGCAATGTTTAGAGAATCTTCCTCATGACCATTAGTATCAATCAGACCGAGCAATTGTTGAAAACCTCTGTCAAAAACTGAAACAATTATGTTAGTGAATGAAATGAAAGAACAGTTTCATGTGAATAGCTTGCTGTAGATATTACAGTATACTGGCAAACTGAAGTCTAAAAAGAAGAAGAGACGATTGTGACAGGTCTTGAAGAGCGGATCTGCCAGCTGCAATGCCAGTTGATCAGTAGAACCTTGAATTTTGCGATCCAGACTTATACTTCGATGATCAAAGCGTTAACATGGCAAAGCATTACATCATTTCACAGGGGAGATGCAATCCAGGTGTGCACAAGGCATATTCTTTGTCCATAACCAGACAGCCAAAAGGCTTTGTGATTCCTTGCCACATGGTTATATTATAACAAAGTTGAATTATCCACATGACAAGTATAAGATCATAACTGCAGTTATTTTTCTTGATACACCACAAGCCTTTGCAGGTGAGCTGAATGTGTCTAGATGCATAGTATGATCTAAGCTGGCAGATTGTAGAGTAGGTCAACCTATATTATGCAACCAGTGCAACCACTGTACACTAGTGTATATGGTAGTGTACAGTAGCTTTCATTTTTTAAATCTTGCTACATACTGTACTGTACATATTTTGAAGACCAGCCTCAGGCTAGAAAAGACCTGTAGGACCTCAACTGGAAGAATTGTTTGTGCAGGGAAATTTCATCCTAGGGACCGCACGCTGTAAATTTGCTCAAGTACCATTTATTTATTGATATAGCAGATAAGAATCCACTTCTATCTAAAGGTTTCTACAAGTATACCAAGGGCCCTTGCATGCAGACACACTGTTTATACTAGTTAATGCATGTATGTAATACCTACATAGTACTGTACCTGCAGGGATGCACAGTATCTATTGTTCAAAGAATCCAAGATTGTATTCTTCCAAGGTTAAACACTTATGAAGAAAACAAACCCTACATACTGTATGCAGAGTGTCAGTGTAAATTTTGTACGAATATATACTGTACAGCAACAGACCTCTCTACCTGTCGCACCAAAAAAAATTTGAGATTTAAATTTTTCAGAGCCAACAAATTGGGAGATTAGAAAAAATAGGGAGAATGGTAATTTTCAACAGAAATCAGTGCCATGGAGATATCATCAAACACACGTTGCAAAGCACAAGTTGCTCTGGTGGGTCTATTACCACGTACATTGCAGCTACTGTACACATACGTGCCCTTCTACAGTACATGCACTGCCCCTCATAAAGTAACAACATAAACTAAAGCAACCTGCTAACTTGGTGTAATTAGTACTACTCTAACATACCAGTTGAAAAGTTTGTAACCATCTGATACAGTAGATAGATTTGTTTATGGCCAAGTTCTCAAATAAACATCGTGCTAACTCAATTGGCTATTTTAAGTAATGTCCCAAACTAGACTTCAAAATCTGGATAGTAGAATATGAAACCGAGAGAGCCGGAGATGTGGACAAAAACCGGAAGCCTCCCGGTAAAGGTCTGACTATCATGGTACTGTATAAACTGCAGCAAATGCACCATAATTTGAATGAGAGGGCAGAATGTAATGCATTACTGTAGCATCACAAAGCAAATATTGCTGCTAATTTTTGGTGGCTGAAAGTGCTAGAGTTGGAGTGCATGACAGTAATCTACGATTTTGACAATCAAACATTTCGTAATGTATTCTGATGATACAACATACTGATGACACAACATACTGATGACATACCTGCAGATGTCATGTAATGATGCGACAGATACTTAACACTTAATTGTTTCAAGGATGCAGGTCATGATCTGGCTGAGTGCCTCATATTTTGATAGTTCGATGTTAAAGCAGGATGTGCTGTTATTCCGGCATTTTCAAAAGTACACCAAAGGACTGACTATACTTCTTAAACTTGAAAAAAGCAATAGTCTGTCCAAACATACTCCAAAGAAATGGGCAATGGAAAATATGCTTCCTACATGCAGGGAAATCACATCTAAGAATTTGAATTTTCATGGTGGAGCACGCCCAAACACCCCTTCGTGGTTTTGCGGTTTTGGCGTTTGCTCATCAGCCGATGGGCCGACCTTCCTTCCAAAATCCTGGATCCATGGCTGGAAGTTAAAATTTATCAAATATATACTGTATGCAGTAAAAGTGCATGGCAATTCGGTGTTATCTTTCACACGGTGTTCTAATTAAATTTCTTTGCTACCTGTATGCCATCCATGGCTTAGACTTTGCAAAGTCTTTCTCGGCAAATGAATTCTCTTCCTTTGATACATTCCTCACGATTTGAGCTGCAGCCTACTTATACCTAACCAAGGAGATGTACTCATCTAGAAATTGCATTTCCCTGTGATCGCCGTCTGCTGGAAAGACTTTGGACATTCGATATAATTACGTGCACATGAATAGTCGCGTTTGACGTTACCGTTAATACATATTAAAATACTACGCGTTGGTCTCATGAAATGAGCCAATAGCAGCAATCAAACAATGAGAGAAATAATGATACCTAGGCTAACTTTCACCCTATCACCAGATTTGCCTACGGCAGAAATAAGATATCACTAAGGGAGACCTACAGTAAAACCGTTGAAGGAGAGTAGAATATTACCATGATATTTACGTAACTAATCAGTCGTAGGACCTTTCCCCATCATCACTCCCATCATTTCTCACGATGGCCGTGATTGGCTTCTACCGAATTTGGTAGCGAAAAACACTGGTTTTAGTAAAAAGTTGTGTGCATAATTAAAACGAGTGTCCAGAGTCTGCCAGGGCAGCGATCAATGAAGGGAGTAAACACTCTTCTGGAAGAGCAGCACAGTAAATATATGGATGTTCATTCATAGGTGACAGAACCAAGATCAGGGAACAGAAACTTTCCAGCCCAAGCAGACTCTACAAAGTCTATGCATGGCTATGCATATCATGTGGTATCCTCCACTGTCACAGCGAAACCTATGGTCCATGCCCTTGAAAGTTTTAAGTATCTTCATTTGGGCAGTCTGAGAGATATCTGCAGGTGGTAAAAAATTTATGCCTCTGGATACAGAGGAGTAAAAGTTTGCCATCACTTTGTAACAATTTCTTACCCGACCCAGTCACGTGACTCAAAAACACTTTGCGTTCCATTGTGAAGATGTGGGAGAGACTGATTACCATGGCAGTGGGGGTTGGATTGATGATCTGAGAGGATTAAAGGCTCAATAGTTAAGACCAGATCAGCTGGCTCCTTCATGACCACACAGTCACACAACTCAAAGTATTGTCAATGTCAGCCTATATACTGTGAGCAGGGCTGCATAGCTATTACACAGTCCTGTAGACAAAATTCAGCAGATCAACAATTACAACACCTCCGACTGATCATTGCGTGCACATCAAGGCGACCAGAGGTACTTGCACGCTAATTTAAATTCAGCTTTATCTGGATCAGGACCATGTCGTAAATCACGCTGCTCACTGCACATCATTAGCAATGAGTGGAGCAAATCTGTCCATATAACAGTACAGTATGTCACAACCTATTGGTATCTAACAGCAGGCTCATACTGTACAGTACTTTACTTGAAATATTTACTTACAAAAGGCTACATTAATTCATTTTCCAAATTGGAGGGATATTTCTAGGAAGAGAGAATCATGAAATAAGTGAATTGCATGCAAAATTTTTTATGTTTTATAGAGACATGAAAAGCGATGGTAGAGAATTCCTTCAAAAAGTGAACCCCAGAATGGTTCAGTCAGATCCACTGTACTGCGCACATACTGTAGGATACATTTATTGAGCGTGTATGGAAAAACCAGAAGGATAACACTGTATCATCTTAAGTTTTTCTGCATTCTTAAATGTACATGCAAGGTTGTTCATGGACAGAATGCATCACTCAATGACCAAACATGACAGTAATTACTTTCAAAAGCAATGGATATGGCATACTGTGAGAGCAGTAAAAACAGAAATCATGTTTGAAAATTAAAGTGATTGCCTGTGTACTGAAAAACCAGAAGGGTGAGATTATGTTTTATCTTGACTTTTTCTATATTTAAATGTACACATGAGGTTGCACATGAAAGTACTACGTCTTTCAATGAAGGAAAATGACTGTAACAACTTTGAAAAGCAAAGGGATTGGCATAAAAACAGAGAAAAAAACAAAAACAGAAATGATGTTTGAAAATTAGCGGTTCTTACTATAAGCACCAACATAATGAATATGCAACAGTGCAGGTCTGACTGGCATATACTACTCAACTCGTCACTCCTTGGTTGGTATCAGGATTTGTAGTATCTGGTGAAAGGAAGCACTGTACTTCCAAATGGCCTACAAACTGACCACAACATTGCGGCATCAGTGATCCTGAGTTGTTTTGACAATACTACTGTAGTGTACTTCTCATTGGCTTGTTCAAAGAAGCACACGCTTGATTTGAATGAATACTTTCAACCACTGCATTATCATATTCTACACTTTTTTTCGTCATGTTAGAACAGTTTAAATTCATAAGGCAGAATTAACCGAAGTCCTGAAACCTATTTATTTTCCCAGATTGTCTGAATGGTGCTAGTAAAAGCCTTACCAAACTTTTGGAGATGAAATTTCAATGTTTTTACTTTTTGAATATGCACACAATCACTTTAACATAAATAAGCACCTACACAATGAATATAAAACAGTGCACGTCTCAAAGGTGCGATGAAAACTTACTATCAAATAGGCACTCCTTGATTGGTATCAGGGTTTGTATTATTTATAATTAGTGAAACAAATACAAACAACCTACAAATTGATCACTTCATTAATGCACCAGTGATCAGCTGTTTTGACCCACTGAATATTTCTTACTACCGTAGCATACTTTTAGCGATTGGTTTGTCCAGCTACAGAGCATGCACAGTTAAGTTGAAATAGTCAACTTTGTACATTATTACATCCAGTGCACTTTTTGTCAATAGGTTAGAAGAATTTGATATCATACAGTGTGTGGTAGAATTTATCATGTAAAAACCTATTTTCCTAGACTGTCTTCAGTAATGCAATTGACAGGTAACCTTTAGAATTAAATGTTTCCACTTTTTGCTTGTACATGCAAGTACTAAAGGTTAAAGTGTTGACAAGAAGAGGAGGAAAAAAAAAATCAGAACGTCATGAAATAAAACTTGAACATCAGACAAATGGAGGAAGTAACTGGAATGTTTTGATCGATAGTACATGTGGATCACTTTTGCTTGCAACATCTGTTGGGCTAAATGTTCTGTGCATGTGGAGTAGATCAATTTACCGATGTACTGTACAGTACACACAATATGCACAACATTGTTGAAGAGCTCTACGGTACATGAAAGCACAACACATGGAAGCTTTGTGTACAAAGTACTGTATAGTAGAGGAAGAATGGTTCCAGCTAGGGAGATACAGTACACATACAGTGCTACCATAGGCATACCTGCAGCTAGGGTTTTTCAGAGGGGGCAAAGATGCAGAAATTTCCCCAAAACTTTTCAAGATCACACACGGGGCTGTTTTGATCATGACAGTGAGACTGACATTAAGGGAGGTGGGAGTCTGGGTGCAAGCTGGTCTGAGTCTCCATGTACAGTATGTCTGTATGTATGCATGTCAGTCAGTGTCACAGCAGATGATCAATGACTAATTGGAATCCTCGGGAGGTGGTCTAAGGGGGAGGGACTGGCCCTTGGGAAAATGTTTGCTCATGTAGGGTGGACAAGACACAAAATGGTGAACTACATTTGATGCTAGATTCAAACTGGATATATCTCCAGGAATCCTTATTTTGAAAGTAATGATTTTCACTTTTGTTTCAATCTTTGCTTGGTGAAATTTACATTCTTAGACCTCATCTGAGTAGAAATACGTAAGAATGAAAATGTGATCAACCAGTGTAGGCTTACACAGTTTTGAAGATACAGTATTTGGTAGGCTATTTCCCCAAGTCTTCAACGGTGTATAGAGGAGAGCAAAAACTATCTTGAAAAGCTCCAATTTGTTTAGCCAGGATTGCCAGCTATACTGCAAGTATCGACCATATACCGATAAATAGTCCAAATTAAACCAGAAAACTCAGATACATTAAGGCTACATGACCCAATAGATAACTAAACTGAATGATCTGAGAGTTAGCATTCCTTCTAGAGTGTCATTAATTCTTTTATCTTGTTGACAAGTTTTCGTAATGTACCTTCCATGACCTACTGTACTGTAGATTTACTTTTTTGGTTTAAATTGCTTGCAGGTCACAAACTAGAGCACCGATGGTGCAGAAGGTCATACCTCAACACCATGAAGGTACCATTCATGCATCCTTTTGTCAAATCATAGGAACCATTAACTGAGTGTCATTAAACCAAATCATCAACATTGTACAAAAGAATCTGTAGGACTGCACATTTGACAGAACTTCATAAACTAAAACATAAACAGTTCAGAAGTTCAGTCTTTCTCGACAAATTAAATTTGTGAAAATTTTTATGGGTACAGTACTACCACAAACAATTCTCACAATAGGCATCACTATTTACATCCAATAATTATAAAAACTGTCACTTTCTATTAGCTTTTCTCCTGATTTGTACTGGCTGTGAGTACAGGAATTAATACTTCTGTGGAAAAGTGAAAGGTTGCAAGTTTTCCAAAACCAATTTAAATCATCAACTACTCATTAGTGGTACTTTGTAAGTGACACATAATGGGGATCCTGTTAGCTTGACCATTGATCTGTCACTAGAAACTTGACACAAAATTGACAGATTTGTGAAGACTAACTGAAGTTTATGAAACAACTCAAAGTGCCCCTTCAATGTCCATGTACTGGTCAACATACCTTCAGGGCAACAGAGTTGCATTCAACTGACACTGTCCCATTATATTATCAGGGATATTTGAGATGTGTTTTTAACAGTTTAAAGGGGCACTTTAACAGCACAGTAGATGGAGGCAGTTTGCAAAATTTCATAAAATAGGCTATAGGGCCCACAAAGAACCATAGACTTAAAAGTCATGAACATCCTAAGATAACCATCAGCAGAGTCTTATTACAACGAAGCATCAACATTGTTCAAAAGGATCTGTAGGAGAAGAAGCACTTTGCAGAACTTCGTAAAATGGACCACAGGGTCCACATGGGACTTTGGACTGCAAATTTTTTTGTACACCCCACATGAAATACTGTACCACTCAAGAAACACTGGGTCCAAGTTAAAGTTAAATCCATGAAAGCATGTATCAGAAGCAGCATTTCAAATGGAACTTAATGTAATGGGCCATAGGGCCCACATGGAGCCTTGGACTAAAAATCCCTGAACACCCTGAAGGTACCATTAAGAGAGCATCATTGTGACAAACCACAACATTGTACAAGAGAATCTGTGGGAGGAGACGCATTTTGTAGGATTTCATCAAACAAGCCAAAGGGCTTACATGGAAACTTGGACCAAAAATTCCTGAACATCCCAAATGGTCCACCACCCAAGGAACATTGTGTGTCAGTTTAAAAAACATACACAAAATCACGTAGGAGGAAAAGCGCTTTGAACAATTGTGGACAGACAGATGAATGGATGGACGGACGGACAGACACCTCTCCCCTTTTAAGTGTCTGACAAGTAAATTTCCAGTGTGCTAGGGAAGTCTTAACCAGGGACCTTTGAATAAATAAAACTTTAGTACACTGTTTGCTGACAATTCAAAAAGGCTACCTTCTTCATATAGTGCTTGAGTAAATTTATGAGCAAATGCATGCTTGTACTTTACCCACCTTGACCAGATACATTCTTCAATCCTCTTCGAGAGATAGCACACACTGTCAATGGGTTGATGAATTGCCGAAGTTTGTCACCGCCCACAAATAAATGGCGCGATGGTCCAGCACACACTCTTTCAAGAGTCTGACACCAACGTAGCAGCCGAGAGGAGTGCGCCATCTTCCATTGACCTCGACGTACTGGGGACCATCTAAGCAGAAGAGAGAAAAAAAAAAGGGGAGAGAAAAAAAACGCAGTCATCTCTACTGTATTCCTCTCACAAAGAAAAAAAAAAATATTAAAGCAGTATTGACAAGAAGAAAAAATGCGTTTGGAGAAGTGCAGGAGAAACGTATCAAATTCAGTAACTTAAATCCCCGAAGGTATTACGATGGGTCCGACATATTTGTTCTAAAGTCCAGACAGATCTGCCAGATTTGTACTGTAGGTTTGCTTTACAATTTACCGCAAGTCTTTAATTTGATGCACAGACTAGGATTGCAGTGTGCTATTAGTACTATTTAATGATATGGATTTATTCTGTTAGAAAGTTTCGACATGCTGAAGGGCTATGTCACACTCCCAACCCCAACCCCATTCAGAAGAGAGAGTTAGACATAAAGATCAATATGAAAATACTCACAAGCATAAGTGATTTACTTTGTTTAACAGTTAAATTTGTTGAAATCCTACAGCACATGTGTCCAAACTTATCATAGGGTCACACAAGGCTTGAATGCACTATTGAGTACTGTCCATCATAGTGTCTTGAGGACTAGAAAAGGACCAGAAAGGCAGGTGGAGCACCATCATCAAAGCATTCTGGAAAATTATGGGCTAATCCCTTGAAATCACATACATTTGCACGACCACATTTTTCACACATTCCCACATCTTTTTTTTTTTTTATGCCTGACCCATCTGTGACAGAAATAGCTTAAATAACTTTTCAGGTAGGCCTTAATTTCTTTTGGAGGTCACAATATGATTAAGGTAAGCGCACTCCATCCCCCAGTAGCACGCGCTGCCACTAGAACACATGGTCAGACGATCTTACAACATAGGCTATATGTGTGTATATGGGAAAAAGAGTCACTCTATGGTAGCATTACTGTACCAATGCACATACAAAGTCTAGATCTCGAATTGGATCAATTTAGTATTTCAGGCAGGAAGTGCATGATGACAAATGTTGATAAAGCAAGAATAAGACAAATTCGCACATATATGCCATTGCATTTAACTTATTCACCAGATTGTCAGTTAAATAAGAGTTGAAGTATGCTTATGTACCCAATCATGTTATTGGTTATTTCACCGATCATCAGTTTAATTTGAGTGGGTTGCATAAGCATTTTACCTTGGTTATTTACACGATCCTCAGTCGATTAAACACAATTCTGCAGTGCTTAATTACAATCTGCAAAAAGCAAAATAAGCATTATTGCAGTGAGACGACGGAGAATAAGAATAAATTAAGATGACTCGTTCTCAAATAATTCTAAGTCCAAAAATGAAACCAAAATAGGCGAGTGTCTTTTTGAAGGCTACAGGGATGTGCAGTATGATTCAGGATACAGTTTTATGAGGCTACGGGGATACACAGTCGGAATTTCGGAATACAGTTAAAGGATACGGGATACGCAGTCAAAATCATGATATAGGTTTAAAAGGCTTTTTTAATTTGAGAACGACTCATTGTTGTCCATTTCTATCTATGACATGATGCCTGCAATGATAGCCTAGGCTACAGTCTTTACAAGTGAGTACAGTAATCGTGTAGCCCCGTCATATATTGAAAGCTTCGCTCATGCTTGCGGGGTATTCTGCAAGTGTTTGACTGCGTAGCCACTAGCCCGTTAAAAAGGAGAGCTTCATTCTGGCGGGGTATTCTGCAATTGTGCCGAGGCCTTCTTGTCTTGATCTAACCTAGGCAGACCTAAATCAATTGTCCTACACAGGCTACGAATAATAATTCATAACCATTGAGACACCGTAGGGCCGCTAGCCTAAGTTAGGCTAACGTTTGATATTATTATTCCTTTAGCCTGGCTAAACCACTTGACTGAGGCCTAGTCCTAAGATTTTACGGAAAATATCTTACGTGCTTCTGTAGGGACCTGTCCGCGGCCAATTTATTCACTTAAGGCAAACTGGTTACTGCATTTCATGGAAGATGATGAGGGCAGACTGCCGATAAAAAAGTTGACATATCGTCGGAACCTATAGTGAGTGCAGGTAAAGCGCATTAAATTAGACTGCGGTAATTGAAGGTGGCGTGAAAGTCAAAGTTTCGCAATATGCCTGCACTTCTGATATTTCCTCTATTCTAGTCTTAGGATTGTCATTTATAACAGCACCTGTAATCAGTATGTCACATATGTTGAGTGGGACAAATAGGTTGACTTCGTTGTAGCTAAGAATCAAAAAAAAATAAATGACACCTATTGTTTAATTACTTAATTTTTGTGACATCTCAAAGGTAACATAAATGCAAGCTTTGTTTGATCCGCGAACAGTGTTGAGTTTCTTTCACCAATGTCTAACCCTACAGACAACATTAAGAGCTTTGTCAATAGACGCGTATGTACCTTATCTAATATACGCCAAACAATGGGAATTTCCCTTGGTTGAACTTGTGTACCGCCCTCAACCTCGTTTGAAAACTAGAGCAGTCTGACCGAAGGTAGCATTGGTTTACTTTATGTTTCTGATTGTCCGTTCATAAATGCCAGCTATCTTGATCAGGTAGAGGAAAGATGTATCCTTTGTTGCTGTTGGGGGAGTAATGTCAAGAGTGCACCGTCAGTGAAAGAAGCTAAAAGCGACGATGTTATGGACTTTTACAAAATTTTAGTTTGGCAGAGGAAAAAATTTGCCTAAGGCGATTTTTTGCACTCTCGTCGAAAAGTTTGTTGATCTCTAGCTCAAAATCTAACCCCCTAAGGTGCGGAAAACTCATAAAGTGCCATGAATGGCCAAAATGTCAGCTGGCCATTGATCTAGTGGTCACACATGGGGAAAACCTCTACCAAGGGTATGAGGACCACATCACTTTTACGATTCAATGTGTAGTCACGGTAAATTGGGCAATTACCTATGTTACCATGAAGTTCATGTTGTCAGCTATAAAGGAGACGAAAGCGCTGGCGTCTTAAAGTCAGGGGCGTAGTCAGCCTGCACTTTGTGTGTTTGTGTGTGGGGGCGGGGAGGCTCCACTCATCGTCCCCATTTTTGACCGCTGTATTGGGGATCGAGGGGAATTGTCCCTCCCATTTTTTTCGGTTGAAAAAGATGAAAGTTGTGCTACAAGTTGCATCTATTTGTATTAGATCTATATGTGCTGAAAATGTCCTGATATCGAGTCTATCAATGACCAATAAGTTTTGCTTTTGATAAAAAAAATTAAACATGTTCAAGCCTGGATGTTTATAATACAGAGGCTTTAGGGCAGATTAAACATTAATAGATAAATATGTGCAACTCTCGTTTTGTGGTAAATGTGTGCACAGCGCAAAACTTTTTCTGTCGTTTTTTCTTTCGAGGAATTTGATTTTTCCACCGGGAACAACATGGCTAGAAAGTTTTTGGAATTTTTTTTTGTCAGGGGCAATATGATTTTACGAGGAATTACATAGCGCGAGAAGTTGTTTTGTTGGGGTTTGTGCTAACGACTACCCCTACCCACCTTATAAAAACCCGTACACAAGTAAAAAAAAATACACCGATTGATTCGGTCAATTGTGAGGACTTCTAAATTTCCAATTTGTAGACCCACCATTACAGGAATAGGCTACAGCCTTAACGCAGTTTCCGATAATTCCTATCAGAAATTGGGGGGGGGGGGGGTTGCTTTATTCATTCCGAAATTGTAGAAATTCGTCAAGGAAACTGATAAATAAGAAGACCAATTTAAGTTTGTGTGCTGGTTATTGTTGCGGTACGCGTCGGACATAGCATATACAACCATGGAGGTGTAAACTCCACGATACAATCGGCCTAAAACTCCATGGAGCCGACAGGTGACAAAACTCAGCGTTTTTTTTTTTTTTTTGGTGGAAGAATATATCACACCCATTTATAAATTTATTTAGATTTATCTTTTTTTTTCTTCTTCCTCCTCTGTCGATCCTTACTTCCTTTCGTGAAAACCATAACAAATGCAAAGTACATTTAGATTTATCAAGAATACAAACCAATAATTAATTCTACAAATTGTAGTATCCAAAGAGTATAAACGTTAAGAAATATAGAATATATATATCCGCTCTAAGTAGGTTAAAAAATGAAATATATAATTCCCGCGGTGTTGGCATTCAAGAATAGCATAAGGTATGCCTTCTGCAACATGATAGTGAAAAACGTCAAGGCAACTGACACATTGAATTTGCTAATTAAAATAAGTTAAATACAAGGCTGCTACGTCACAAATGATATGCACATTCTGGCTGCGTTACGTCTAAGTATACACATTAGCTGCGTAAGTATACAGGCCTATATGCACATTAGCTGCGTAACTATATGCACATTGGCTGCGTAACTCTTAGTAATCTAGGAATGCAAAGCAATGTGGTTGTACGGACGCTTAAAATGTCGATACTGAAGTGCTACACAGGAAAGCACGTGACGTAGTCTTTTAGCTTACCGCAAGCACATGATGTAAACACAACTGCCGTTATACAGGTGTTGGAAGTTTTATCTCTCATCTGTCATTGAACTTCCATCTTGGCAAGTGTATGGCTTTATTCAACTTATACAAGTCACATATTTCGTGGACTCCCCCCCCCCCCTCCCCTATGACTACGCTAGTGCTTACATGCAACCATTAGACTCTCAATTGACTTGCACAAATGACTTGGAGACCTTGTTCATACAAAGTATTAGAATACATTCCCTACCTATCAAATGATATAACAAAAGGATTGGCCAATCATGGTTTTGAAAATTTTCCAAATTTTGACCATGATTACCAGACTTAGTGCTAGAAATGGTGAAAATTTAGAGAGGTAGTTTACCCTCCCCGACAAGGCTCTCTGACTGAAATATCGCTTTGACAAGTTCGATAAGTTCTAAAACAATCTAAGTCTTCTTCAACCATCCTCATCTTCACATCATCTGTACCATGATTAGTAACGTGTATGTGACAAAATTAGTGATGATAACTGAAAGCATGGTGGCAAAACGATCGCCTTGTCTCATTTAGCCATTTTCCCTAGATTAATTAATCCCATAAACGTAAGTAGGTATGCGACCTTAAACTTACTGCGTTGTCTGCCACTGAAATGCTTTTTTCTTACGAAAAATCGCCCAGGGAGGAGAATTGGGGCCACCTTGAGGATATTTTCATCCAAATATAATCTGGTACACCAACGATCGAATTGTGGCCACCCCCTAGTCTTCAAAGCCATATACGACTCTCATATATCTTTCCACAATTTTAGCTAACGTTTAAACGATAGTGCGCACTACTTGAATCTCCCCTTGAGAAAAATTGCACCCACGCCGTCACTGTCTGAGGGCATTTAGTTATAGCATAAAATCCAAAATGGGGTGGGAGAACTACCTCCTAATACCTCCCTATGTTGCTGCTCCACTAATTTTGTCCGTCCCGAACAAAGGTCCTGGATTAGCCAGTGGGTTCACGCAGGAAGTGTAATTGTTTTTAGAATGATTTGGACAAATACGAAAAAGGCGGTAACATGTAACGATATGAATTTTTGTCTTCAGATTTTTTGCCCCATAGGGAAGGACCTGTTTAGACAATGGTGTCCCTCTCATTGCAAACTTTGATTTATTTTACTTTTGTGAATAGTAAGACTTCTGTGCAAATTTCACATATAGCGTTATAACTTTCCAGTCGATGTTCTTATTATTCCATTAAAAATGAAGAAAGGAGAGACAACGCGAGAAAAAAACACAAAATGGCTTTAAAAATATCTTGGAATATAGAACTTCAATAAGCCTCTGCACCACCCACCTACAGAGTAAGATATGGAGAGAAAGCCTAGTCATACTCGCAGCTAAATGGCTACATATTCACTCTCTGGCTGCCCATTGTGTCTGAGACGAGATATGCGAACAATATAAAGGTGTTTTTATGAAAAAATATCACAATTTGCAGAGATGAATAAAAAATACCAAATACTTCACGTGCAAGCTCTTCAATGTGCGGTATATATACACTACAACTGGTGTATTTGGATATGTGTTAAGATTCATAAAGCGTTTAAGTAAAAGGATATCATGAAGAATGGATACTAGCTACACTTCTTTTGACAGCTCACACATCGAGACCGCCAATCTTCCTCATTTGACTCATCCAAGCCTCGCGACTGGGATAAGATAACAGGAGGACCCGTCGACCAGTAAAGGATTCCCTGGCGTGGAGGACACGCCAATTATCCAAGATCAGCAGCTGGTCTGGTCTCAGGAGAATTTTAAAAGCATTGTCTTCATCATATATCTCCTTCGCCAGG
The DNA here is from genome assembly GCA_021234535.1 of Stichopus chloronotus. Lineage (NCBI taxonomy): Eukaryota > Metazoa > Echinodermata > Holothuroidea > Aspidochirotida > Stichopodidae > Stichopus > Stichopus chloronotus. The sequence goes on from CM037831.1 coordinate 4,463,814, forward strand.
GCTTGGTAGGCCCTGTAGAAGTCCAGCATGCGTTCGTTGGAGACGTTTGTGACCGAAGCCCGAGAGGGGTTGAAACTGATAAAGGTAACGAACAGGCAGCAAAATTTTCAATTTGTTTAAGGTGTAGTCGAGAAATGCTGGTATTTTGTAAAGAGGATTTAGTTACTGAGATTTAACATCTTCGATGTCAGAAATAAAAACACATCAGTTTGGTATGTAGGATACTATCTCTTTTATTGACAGTGCAAATTCAGAAGTTCGAGTACTTAGAGGAGTAGTGACACTGCATAGTAAGCACAACAGGCACTGTCATTAATGTATTGAAATATTTTGTGTAATGGCAATAGCAAACACATTATTTCAATACATTACTGACAGCACCTATTGTGCTCACTATGCAGTGGCGCTACTCATCTTTGATTAACCCACCACATTTACCCACCACATTTTCCCACCACAAAACAGGCGTGATCGGTGCATACTATACTCCCACCTATGTAAAAAATGTTGTTACGAATCCACAGCACCGTATATGAGTGGAACATATGCAGCACCATTCTACAGTCGTAAACTTCAACACCACACAAGAATTTTATTTCTTTTCATGCATTTACCATATCCTTTCGATTTGTTTCGTGCAGGGATTGATCGTGATGGTGGGTTCAGAGTTTCTGACATCCCTGGTCTCATCGCGGTAACAAAGTAACAAATATGTGTCGCAGAGAATCCGAAAATATTCTGGATGGTTTAGTTGCAGTCTTTTGATGGAGTAGAAGCCGTCTGATATTATGGTGTCACCACCTTCCCCTGATTTCTCTGTGATCTGAAGGGTCATGCCACTGCGATGAGTTCAAAGTGGGAACACAAACGACAACATGAATATAGATATTGGTTCCAACATAATAAAATTTTAAAGTGGCGAGTTAAAAACCCAAGTGACAAATCTGTAATATGATGAAGACCACGAGTAAATTTGTCTAGTGCAGTTAATGGATAAGATATGTCAAAACGAAGGAAAACCATCAACTACATGCATAGTATCATTACATAATTTGAATCTGAAAGAATAAGTCCTCGAAAGTTTTGTAACGTCATCAAATGAAACACTTGTCACAGGCGGCGCCAGGGGGGCGAGGGGGTAGGGGAGCTTTCCAGAGATATACTTCTTTGTTAGCATCTAACACCGGATTTACGTATCAGATTTCTGTGTGTGTTGGGAGAGGGGATCCACTGGGGTGGAACCCTCAACACAAAGACCAGATTTTTTTTTTGAGCTTTCTCCAAAGAGAGCCCTATTTTTCGTAAAAACGGGCTCCTAAATTTTCGCGCACTTTTCTTAAGAGAAAAGTATTGCGCCCTTCCTGTGGTATGTGATATATGCTTTTATTCACCACATAGCGCTTATAGTCGCGGCCCGATATTCCCTTTTGAGACATGTAAACCCCGAGGAAAATTATGTATCCCCAACAAAAATGCGCCTAAATTTCCAACGTTTCTTACATACCAAGCTACGTGTAACTCATTTGAATTCCCCAACTTTCAGATACATAGCTAGCGACTCCCTGAATGTAAGAATGCATACACAAGTAATGGAAAGCGAGTTGACCAGATCTGTACACTGACAAGATGGTAGAAAATGTGACATACCGACAAGGTGGTGAAAAGTAAGATGTATCGGTGTGAAGTGGAATGCGAACATTGGTGTATGACACGTCTGTTATTTCTAGGTTTGATACTTCAACGTCATTGCTTGATTTGGTGATTTCGCCTCCAAAAAAGGTGCTCTGTAATTCTCCAAGCACAAACTTCCCAACATTCTGAAAGTGCAGACAAATATTGTTAATGTTAAAAATAAGTACATGATATTATTAGAAAACAGGAGAGAAAGTTAACATGAGATATCCCTCACCAGACCTACAAAGACCTTTTTAAAGTATACCCAATCTTTCATCCGGTCAGAAACAGTTCCTGACATCGACCCGGAGCAGAATTGTTTCTTGGCCATTAGACTTTGAAACGTCACCGTTAGTCCGCAACCAATAGATACTCCGCCTCTGAACTTACAGCATGACCTTCTTCGGAAGGTTCAACACCCTCAATCAGGGCCACGCCGTACTCGTGAAGAGTCAGCAATACTTTTTTCAGGGTCGAATTATCGTCTATGATGTCTGAGAAATTGAACGAAGGCATATTGAGACGGCTACCCTGCCACAGGGTCTTGGAAGTGTCGACGTCCTGCCCACTGTGGGAGGGTCTGTCCACACCCGGGGCGTACCTTTGAAGCCAGGCGTGCGAAAACACTGACTTGTGACTGTCGCTGACTGCATGAGAGTGAAAAGAGAAAACTGAATATGTTCATTTATAATCAATCCTGAATGTGAAATATACTCAGTGTGATCAACTGGTCTCACAAAGTGGGCAGATTTATCAAATTCATTGATGAAGTGCATTTGAATACCAAGGACTGGAGAAAACGTGTGTGTTGAAATAGTGTGACTTGAAAGCGTCTTGGTACTGCTGAGCTGCAAAAGTTGTACCAATGATGGCAAATTTGTCGAACTTACAGGTGACGGTTATGTTGCTGCTGTCGGACTGCACGTCGGTGGCTGTGATGTCCAGATCCAAGTCCACGATATTGTGGAGGATTTGGATATTCTCGGCGCTGAAACAGCTAGGGCATCTGAAAAGGTGTAGAGAAAACAAAGTTTACCGAGGCTCAGAAAAACATAGCTCTCTCTGTAACGAGACATAGCTTGGCACTGCTGTCTGTTTCAGAGCTTTCGACTCTGTGGGGTCTCGAAGTGGCGGTTTTAAAGGATGAGTCTCATCTGTCATTCCTGATCCAGGCCTACGATATTGTGGAAGATCTGAGAGTTCTCGGCCCTGAAGCAATTCGGACGTCTGAAATGGTAGGGAGAGAACAGCCGCGCAAATTAAAAAAGTTTCCAACTCACAGTCAAACATAAACAGTAGATCTCAATTTGTTATGGGAAAAAGAAAAGCGTCATTTCTCCACAGGCGACTTTGTTTGAAGAGGAAATACTGAGCAATCTTAAACTTAAAATTAAGCTAGTACAAATTTTTCACTGTATTAAGTACGCTATGACCACATCTCTCCTTCAATTGGACTGTACTGAAACTTCAGAATATGTGATAAAGCGAAACTTTAATTTTCGGATAAATATATAATGTTGATGTGCTACAGTAATGCTCCCTTGCAAGTCATGTTTACCTCAAAATGTCTTCATACGTTGTTCTTTTTGACAGAACTTGAAATTAAAAATCATATCTTGCGTGTGACTGAAGATATTGCTCTAAAAGTGAAAAATATACACATATCAAAAACAAAAAGGAAAAAAAAGTTCGAGTTGTCTCAACTGGTCACAAAATCATGCATAACACAGACGAATTAATTAAAAGTCAGCTTTTGAAATTTGAAGTTTTACACCAGCAAATAAACAAAAATGATAGATTCCAGGATTCAGATTTAAACTCTAAAAAACACACGTATCTTTTAATGCAGTTGGAATTATAAAAACATACAAATTTAATCAGCCGGTGTTCCATAAGATTCCAGTTTTCCCATAATGCAATGCAACAATGTGTAGTAAGAAAAATGTGTAAAACTTTGTAAATGAAAATATATTTGTAATATCGTTTACACTTTGCCCGTATTTTTTATGAAATTTTGATCTCTTTCGATGGTACAGAAATCTGTTAAAACATTTATGCTGATTTGTATCTGCACAGTACCTGCAGTTATGTCTCAGCCAGTAGCAAGGGACCTTTAATACACTTCCCTTTTCTCTATCCCTTATAAGCAGATGGCTACCTCTCACTTCCAGTACGGTATTGTCGAAGGAGTCTGCTCGTTTGGTAACGGTCCTCGACCGGAAGAGTTGGGAAGGGACCACGTTACCTGAAATATATAAATTAAATATCAGAAATAAAAATGGTGTGCCTGTCTCACTAGAGTTCAGGATGCATAAGCTCTGACCGCATACTTACTAATTACGTATGATTACAGTTGCGCCAGTCTAGGTGACACAACTAAAATGTAAAAATGGGTACGAAGAGGGTGGGGGTGTGGCAACAAGCCTAGTGAAAATATGACAGTGTTTCACAGGGCTGACAATATTCGGATTAAGTATGACTACTGAATATGCCACTCAGAATTAAATAAAATCAGTCTGTTAGCAAAATGAAAGCAGCAACATATGCCGCATAGAGGCTGTGGGACAAATTTCCAGTATTTTCTATTCTGTATTTTGATACATTAATTCCAGAATGTAAACTTTTTAAATCAAATGCAACAAGTACATATTATATGTCCTTCAGAAGAATGATATGTGGGTGTATAGTCGTAAATATATGTACGTTTCCAATGGAATACATACAAATATTTATTCGAGAGATATTTCGTGTTTACATCGTTTTCACAGTGTGGCCTCTGTTGACCTCAAATGGTCTTTGGATGGACCCAAGCTATATGGTTCTGTTGCTCAACGTGGTACATAATTAGCACACCACATAGGAAATCAGGCAACAATTATTGCCTTCCTGAGGTCTTGTGTTTGCACGGTATTCACATTTTGGCCCCTGTTGAACTCAAGTGATCGTTGACCTTCACCAAAACAAAAGGATATTGTTGTACTTTACGTACAAAACATAATGATTCCATCTTTTATTCCTGAGATACTGTGTTTACAATTGGTTTTCACAGCTGCAACATTTACAAGTGAGGTTGTAGGGTTCTAAATTGTAAATATTGTGCGAATAATGAAGGAATGGTTTGTAGATCATAGTTCTAATTAAGTAGAGTATAACACACGTCTAAGTATATACAGCAGATGAGCTTTAGAGTGGTTTGCTGAAAGCTCAATGTTGAGAGCTTTATTACTTCTGATGTGTATGTTACTGTTATAGTCTGCACTACAGCCTGTCAAGAACTAGTTGTCAAAATGTTGTCAAACTAGTTGTAATCACAACAATTGTTGTTAGACAATTTTGGTACTCTATCAACAGTATTCATAGGTCTATCAACACTATTCTATCAGCACTCTCAGTATACCGTGACATATTGCTAAGCACTGGCTTAAGTGCACATGATATGAAATCACTCAATTTCAGTTTAATATGGATTACTTCTTTTGAATGATAATTAATATACCTTCTTGACATTTCCTTTTTGCCTTTCGTGGACCCACCATGCTGTGGTTTCAATCATTTTTAAAACAATGTAAAAAAACAATTTAACTACAGGAAAATGAACTTTCAGAACTTTTCAGAACTTTCAGTTTCCTCCAGAAATTTTCCGAAAAGTTCTTCCAGTGGGATCTTATCTGTGGTGGGCAACCAAAATTCCACCACTGAGTGTACAGGTCCCCTGAAATTCTTACTTGTAATGGACTCTGAATAAGTTAAAGTTGGCACACAGGTAACGTTTCATGATAAATTTCGTTCTATGTTTGCAAGTAATAGCGCTTGAGCAGCAAATGTCATTGAAAAAAACAACAACAACAACTCATGAGTTAATGCATGATGATAGAAGTTTACCCACCTTGACCAGGGACAATTCTCAAACCGAATGTTGAGTTGACATGAAATGTCGCCAAGTTCGCAACTTGTAATTTTTCAAGTCCCCAGAATGACCCACACAATGGTCGGTTGCGCGCTCTTCCAAGTGTCTGCCACCAACGCACCAGCCGAGAAAAGCGTGTCATCTTTACTTAATCTGGATATACTGAGGTCAGTCTAAGTTAAAGATAAAAATAAATCTCACGTTAAATCATTCACATTCTTGGTCAAGCCTAGCCTAGGATGGGAGGGCCTAACTAGTTTATCAAGTTATAGAACAGAAGATGCAGATTTCTCACTATTTTCAAAAAAATATTTCAGTTTTCTGTCTTTTACTCACTTGGGACAAACCGATGGTATATACTCTATTCATGGAATAAGAACTCCCATGCAACGCATTTCCTTTGGAAATTAGGCTATACGTGGACAAATATACCTCTGTACAAAAGTTTTTATAACTTTCTGCAACTATAAGAAGTCTAACCAGTCCTTTGGTGTAGGCCTACTTTGGAAAATGCAGGCATAGGCCTAACAAACACTGCTGTAATGTGCAAGGCGTATTGTTTTTGGTGGAAGTCGAAATTCATTTGAGGTCAACAGGGATGAAATTACAAAAGACTTTGTAAACACAATATCTGAAGTAAATTTCCGGGAACAAAAAGCTTACATTCCATGAAATTCCATGTTGCTATAAACAGTGCAGCGTAAGAATGAAAACCATTTCAGGTTGACGAACGTTCGATCAGAAAAAAAAAAAATCATTGATATTCCTTCAAAACTTAAATTCGCCACAAAATGTTACCCATGTCATGTAAACCAAACCAAACATGTTGTGAGTCAAAACATGCAAAAGTTTCTTGTAAAAAGTAGAAGGGATCATGTGAAGCCCTCCGAAAATCTTAAAACAAGAGAGCAATCCATGGAGTTGCGTATTTCATCGCCAACATACATTGATTAAAATACAGGGCATGCACACAGGGATTTGTAGTACTTCTACTGCAACCACATCTCGCACAGACCAAGTTCGGGGAACTGGTTGTAAATGAATGGCAAACATTCTTCAAGCAAAAAATGGTAGTAAGCATCTCAATACTGATATCTACTGAAAGGTAGCAAACTTAAGGTTATATCCTGGTGCTACTAGGCTCAAGTAACGATAACTAATGGCTCAAAAGTATCTGTGCATATTACGCTACATAACACAATTATAACATTGGGTTATCCCATGCAGGTTAGGCTTAAGTTAGAGTTAGGGGCAGGATATAAGAGCATCCCTCTATGGGTATTTGCACATAAGTCTCCTTTTTACCTGTGCAGGACCTGGTTCTGGTAAAGTTATTGTCTGACTTAAAAATAATGTTCTCATAAAAGACATTATCCACATGGGCCAGTTCTGCTAAAGATGTTTTGGCTAAAGTTAGAAAGGTGGTGTCTATTGACCCAGATGCTGGCTCTAAGTTTGTTACCAAACAATCATACAATTTCACCAGTTTACTACAAGAGTAATATACTGTATCTTCATTATTGTATTCATTGAAACGGCCTTTGCAAAGTTTTACGTACAAGGCTCAATAAGCTCTCAAGATATGGTGGAAATACAAATTTTGGGGCAAAATTGGCTTTTTTTCTAAAAAGAATCAGCAAATTTCACTCTCTTTAATACAAAAGGGATATACCTTGAATATTACATTCTCAAATAAGTCCTTGCAAAATTTTGCATTAAATGCTCAAATACATCTCACGATAGGCTGGAAATACAAATTTTGGGACAAAATTGGCTTTTTTCCTCCAAAATCAGCAAATTTCACTGGATTTACCATTACGGTAATATTATGTTGAACAATGTGTTTTCGGGTAAGTCCTAACAAAACTTTTAATTAATTGGTCTAATAGTTCTCAAGAAATGCTGGAAATACAAATTTTGGGGCAAAATTCTTTCTCAAAAATCAGCAAAATTCACTGGACTGATCATTACGGTAATATTATGTTGAACAATTTGTTCTCAGGTAAGTATTTACAAAAATTTATAAGTTAATTGGAGTAATAGTTCTCAAGATATGCTGGAAATACAAATTTTGGGGCAAAATTGGCTTTCTTCTCAAAAATCAGCAAGTTTCACTGGATTTATCATTACAGTAATATTATGTTGAACAACGTGTTTTCAGGTGAGTACTTGCAAAAATTTAAGTTAATTGCCGGTCAAATAGTTCTCAAGATATGCTGGAAATACAAGTTTGGGGGCAAAATCGGCTTTTTTTCAAAAATCAGCAAATCTTACTGGACTTATCATGACAGTAATATTAAGTTGAACAATGTGTTCTCAGGTGAGTACTTACAAAAATTTAAGTTAATTGCCGGTCTAATAGTTCTCAAGATATGCTGGAAATACAAATTTTGGGGCAAACTTGGCTTTTTTTTTCTAAAAAATCAGCAAATTTCACTGGATTGATCATTACAGTAATATTATGTTGAACAATGTGTTCTCAGGTAAGTACTTACAAAAATTTAAGTTAATTTTAGTTAATTGCCGGTCTAATAGTTCTCAAGATATGCTGGAAATACAAATTTTGGGGCAAACTTGGCTTTTTTTTCTAAAAAATCAGCAAATTTCACTGGATTTATCATGACAGTAATATTATGTTGACCAATGTGTTCTCAGGTAAGTACTTACAAAAATTTAAGTTAATTGGTCTAATTCTCAAGATATGCAGCTGGAAATACAAATTTTGGGGCAAAATCGGCTTTTTCCTACAAAATCAGCAAATTTTACTTTCTTTACTACAAAAGTGATATACTTTGAATATTTCATTCTCAGGTATGTTTTTGCAAAATTTTGCAATAAATGCTCAAATACTTCTCAAGATATGCTGGAAATAGGCCTACCAATTTTGGGACAAAATTGGCGTTTTTCTGAAAAATCAGCAAATTTGACTCGATTTACCATACAACTAATACATCTTCCACATATTGGCATCATGCCAAACCTTACCAAGTTTCAACTTGATCGCTCATATGCTTTTCAAACTATTCTGAAAAAAACCACAATTTGGACAGGTCCGGACGCACACACACACTCACGCATACACACGCACGGACACACATCAGCAAGGACACGTTTTCATTTACTGTATACCACCCAACAGGACCCTCCTGTACCCATGGTCACTCTACCATGGGGTACCCCTGGGGTGTCGCTACTCATCCACTCCAAGCGTTTCCATGGCAACCATTCTCCCATGGGTGCACAGTACAATATATAGCTCCACTAGTCAAGTGACTACAATATCTCATCTGGCCCCTATAGGGCGATGAGATAGTAATCATATCCTAAGGTAATGAGGCGTAAAGTAAATACCCTGAATAGCCTAGCCACCTTGGAAATTGAGTATTTCAACACAAGTGAAAGCGAAAGCTGATTATTTGCAAATTGTTGAGTTCATGTTTCTTGAACTGAAGAAATGTTTATATGATATTTTATTATCAATTGCAAGTGTATTCAGTAAACTTGAAAGTTGTACAGCATGCACTTTTTGTCATTAATTTAATCCTTATATCAATTCAGTATATCTGATCCTAAAGAACTCTCTGCTAGAATTGAAAAAAAAAATGTGTGATTGCTTAACTTTTCTCCATTGCAAAATATCTGGAATAGAAACTTTGACTAATCCAGTAGTTGGTGTTTATGTGAACAACAATGAGTACAAGGACCTTGTGGATGGTGGGGAGAGGTCAAATGTCATTTGGATACAACATGGATCATAAATTCCTAGTAAACACAGTATCTTAGCCTGGAAAGAAAGCTTGGACTGATCTCATACGTAGCGTGAGGTTTCAAAAACCTTGCTAAAAAATAATTCAAGAATGGGAGCTTTCACTGATCATCTTGTAGTTGATGTTTATAAAAATGAGCTACAAGAAACTTGTTGTTGGCTAAAGATATGTTCATCACCATCCAAATGTTTGCTAAATGATCCATGATTATATGAAAGATCGGATGCATAATTTGTAAATCCTTCATCATCTCACCCATGTTATATGTATTAACATTTTCATAGATTACATGAGATCCCTGTTTTAAGACTTTGCATATGCCGCTTTCAAAATCCAGGAAGTGCTGTTTTGGGCCATGTAGGGAGTTTGAAAAACCACAATTTTCATGCACGCTCCTCGCCGCATTATGGTGGCGCTCCGCTTAGATAGTCCTTATGGGTTACTATATAGAGAGGGTTATTTGAGGTCATTTTGCCTAAAACGTACGACCTTACTGATCGTTATACATGTTTGTTTTTAATGTTAAAGTTCAGATTATATATTACCGTTTCACTAATTTGCATGCACGTACATAGGCCTACAATATTATGGCAGGTGGAGGCGAAGTGTCTTAAATCGCTATCCTCTCTATATAGGAACCCTAACAGTCCTGCGAGCACTCACCTTCCCATATCGTTAAAGAGCTGTGGGTATTTCTGTACGAGACAACGACCCTAAAGGCCATTTTCGCCCCTCTGACTGAAACTGCTTATTCCACCACTGTTTCCTAAGAACTGAAATGTTAGAAAAATGCGAATCGAACGGTCTGGCGCGATCCACTCAGATATATATATAGTACTTTTTGCTCCCTTTCAGTCCTACTCCTAACTTTCTAAAGCTCTCATGAATCACACCCCTTGTCCCCTTGTTCCCCTTTTGTCTCATGCTCCTTTTACTTTTCGTAGTCAACCCTTCACGTTTCCATTGTTGAACAATGATGATTACGCCACAGACTTCTCCCAAGAAGAAATTCGTTTAAGTAGGTCTGATAGGTTGGTAATCCTATATTTGCATATTTTTGCTAGTGATTCTGAAGCTATACCTGCAGTAATTAGAGCTACAAACTTTAAACCGGTCCGCTATTATGGTGTAATAGTAGCGTGCACGGTGTATCTTAGTCACTAAAGTTTTAACAAGTGGTGGAACTCTCCGTTGGTGTAGGTATATCTCTGATCAGTCAACTGCACCAGTCAAAAATAACATTCCGTACCATATTTTCCGTCACAACATGATATCCCCCCGCTCCCGTGAGATCCCACCGGGAAATCTGTTATCGTTAAATAACCGCTGATGTATGTTATAGCGTAACGTTCTTTTGATCAATCGCGGGTCCAACAACATATGTTACCCTTTAACCCTTTGAAACCTTCAAATGATCGTCAACAACCTGCAGGGTGAGCGGATGTGTACATTTCCGTGTGTGTATGTTCTATAAGTTCCATCACAGAGTTCTGTCACATACTTCATGTTTTATGTCATTGAAAGACGTTAAAGACAGTGAGCATGTGTAATGGGTCTGTTTCGTTATTCCTTACGCTTATGTTGAGTACTATAGGAGATGGGACTCTGAAAGTGGAGTCAATTAAACAGAAATCTTTAGGAAGAGGCTTTTTGATCACATGTGTGGAATTAAATCATGCATTGTTATAGAACAAATGAATCAATGTCTCAATGACTCGATACCTCCTAAAAATTGGTTAAAACTAAAATTCAGGTTGACTGAGTATACTTCGTTACAAACTGTTGTGTAACATATACACACTTCAAAAACAACTTGGAAAAAAACTACCCTTCTTGAGCACATTTTACAATTTAGGTAACAGTTTGTTACGAGGTAAAGGCTATACCCAAAACTTATTAGAGTGCACAATATGTGAAAAAATTACAAGAGGGAATAATTATTATCATTACTTTGACAATGCAATGCAAAATTTAAATGTGGCAAATGTACTAAGCAATAGTACTTACCTACTTAAAGTAACCGAAAGAAATGCTAATTGCACATTGATTGAGTATTGATTGGTTGTATAGATTATGAAAGCAAACATATAAAGGTAGATTTAAGCCTTAATTGGTTAATAATTGTAACAAGACCCTATGAAGTACAGACCATTTATATTGGGCAGCACTAACTACCAAGAGCTGGCGTTTATTTTCCAATAGCCTGTAGCGTACTGTGGCTAACGATAAGTTGTATACGAACCGTGCACAACGAAAAGTGACGCCTTAGATAGTTGTTTAAAATGAAGATGTTTTATTGAATCGTTTAAACTACGTACAATAAGTACAATACTCATTATTAATAAGCTAGAAATAACGAGATAATGAACGTACCTTCCTAGCAAATAAACACAGTAGATGGAAAAACAAAAAGCAACAGAAAATAATCCTCACCCAAACGATAGATCGGTACAACCTCACGGCGTAACAGCCAGACTTTCAAACCACGACATATCTGAAGAATTTAGCTCCGATACAAGGAGAACTAGAAAAGTGGTAACCACACTGTTTATGAGTTCGTGTAGAGGGGAACTTATTTACGTTCTTTTGTGACCGTCGGTTGGTAGTAGAAGGGGAATTTCTACGTTTGTTTTTACCAGATAAGGCCACATAAATATATTTAAGAAGATGGAAGCCGTGTCTAGATTCTCCAAATATATTTGTGACAAACTGTTGGAGCCAAAACGTAAAAACGTCGAATACTGTACATGATGCCAATCTTGGTTTGTAGGCTACTGCAGGCTACTAGAAGTATGTAGACCTACTATGCTACAGGTCGCGTTTGGTTGCAATTACGTCAGGGTTAATGATGACATTCAACCCAAACTTGAAACTGATTTTTTTTTTGTCAGTGAGAAACCCAAGGGATGTCATGCTCAGATCCTTAGTGCTGCTGGCTGTGAGCTCTTTCCTGTACTTTCACCATATGTGATCATGTATTCATGTCTGGAGTCATGGTCGGCGGTCACGTGTCCAGGTGCCTTTCAACTACAAACTGTCCTCTGACTTTCATTTATCATCATAAACTTTGAATATTTTGAAAGAAAATGGCTATTTCACCATACAGTTCTACCTTGCGGGATTCAACGAGCCAAACAAAACTATGGGAAGCAATAGCCTACTCTCAGCCTGACTTGCTGCATTCTTTATCATACTAGATAACAGTTAAAGACTGTCAAATGCCTACAGCCTTGCTAAAGTAACATATGATTGAAGTTGTGAGTGGAATATAATGGTTAGTAGAACAGTAATTGCTTGAATGTTTGAAGAAGAAGTACTTGAGAGAATTTATTTTCCGTTTTGCTCTTCGTGTACTGTACTCAGTCTAGTGAACTCAGTGCTACTAGTTTCTGCAAGTGTTATATTTAATACTTTGACAAGAGGAAACTGAATAGGTCCTATATATTTTATACAAGAAGCACTTCTTTCACCTTTGTATAGGCTTTGTAGTTTGAATATAATGATACATTGCAGCCTTCACCTTGGTGGGAAGAGTGGGATATGGTGACATTTCCAAAAGTAAATTCAAGAGATGCAACTATGGCTACAGTTCCAGTCCGCTGTCGTTTCCCAACTTTTACTCTCCTTTTCAAATGATTAATAGCAATCTTGTTCCAATAGTTATATATGTTAGCTGTATATTAAAGCATCTGTATATGTGAACAAAAAAGGAAGAAAAAGGTTATAGCAAAAAGAAGACATAATGTAAATAAGTCAAATGTCCAACCAAGTCTAGTCTCTTCTCAGTGTGGCAGATAGAGTAATCTTATTAGGTCCTTAATTCACTAGGCTGCTCAGTCACTTGATTCCGAGCTACTTTTAGGCTTTAGAATAAGGGAGTAGGCTAATATGTTAATAACTTTTGTACACCCTTTATGTCCACCTGACTGATCTGCAAAAATATTCCAGTTCATCTTTTCAGTCAACCACTGACCATATGTGAATTAATTAAGTGACGAGCTCCTTAAATAAAATCAGTCATGCTCCTAGCTCGTGCTCGGCACGATGCTTCAGAAATGAAAAAAAAACCCTATAGAAACCGCTTCCCATCCAAGTTGTCTTTTTAGTGATGGATGTGACGTGCTCCTTAAATAAAATCAGTCATGCCCCTAGTTCTTACTCAGCCTGTCTGCTTCAGAGGTAAAAAAAACAAACCCTATAGAAACCCCTCCCCATCCAAGTTGTCTGTTTAGTAGAATAAAACATGGATGTGCCTTCCTATTTTATATCCAGTAGCCAATCTCCACTGAACACGAGAGAACTGTTACAAATGGTAGGCTTTACAAAACCGCAAATTCATACGAGGGCGACTTGTCTTCTCCCCAGAGATGCCGAGTTGCCTGATGTGCATAGGCACTTAGTTCATGCCGAGTTGTCAGACTTCACAAAGGCACTGAAACGTGTGAAGCTGTTTTGTCTTACATGGGCAAGTTGTCCATGCCTTTATGTGCGTGTTCTTCGAACGTAACTCTTTTTACACTGAAAAACAAATTTAAACCCCTTTCGGCAATTTCTGTTGACAAGACAAGTTGGACAAAACTTTACTCGTCATTGTCAAGAGCTAAAAAACACTTTTTAGGCCAAAATACACATTTAACAAGAACAAATAAATCGTCAGGAATTGGCCGCATCGATTTCTGCCGTACAGTTTGCCCACACGTACTCGCGCCCAAGTATGCCCAGAGTGCAAACTATGCTCCGTGGATACGAATCATCCGATGAACATTTACTGTAGGCCTATATATTACGTACGTGGCATACCGCCATTGCCGCGCCGTTTGTTACTACTGAAGTCGGTGCACTACTACGGCTCAGACGATACAACTATGCGAATACATGACGCCAATCATTTGTCGTAGGCTACTGCAGGCTACTAGTAGAGATCTACTATGCTACAGGTCGCGTTTGGTTGCAATTACTTCAGGGGTTAATGATGACATTCAACCCAAACTTGAAACTGATTTTTTTTTCATTGAAAAACCCACGGGATGTCATGCTTAGATCCATAGTGCTGCTGGTTATGAGCTCTTTCCTGTACTTTTTCACCAGAACATGTATTCATGTTAAAGTCATCAGCGACAAGTCCAGGTTCATTTCAACTACAAGCTGTCCTCTGACTTTCAATTATCAACTTTAAATATTTTGAAAGAAAATGTCTATGTTAGATCACCATACAGTTAGTTCTACATACCTTGCTGAATTCAACGAGCCAAGCAAAACCATGTTAAGCAATAGCGTACTGTAGCCTGATTTGCTGCATTATACTAGATAAAAAGTAGACTGTCAAATGCCTAGAGAAATTGGAAAAGTAACATGTGATTGAAGTGGTGAGTGGAATAATGGTTAGTAGATCAGTAATTGCTTTCAATGTTTGAAGAAGACATACATGAGAGAATTTATTTTGCTTTTGTCTCTTCGTGTACTGTACTAGTAAACTCAGTGCTACTAGTTTCTGCAAGTGTTATTGTTAATATTTTGACAAACGGAGACTGAATAGGTCCTATATATTTTATACAAGAAGCATTTCTTTCACCTTTGTATAGGTTTTGTAGTTTGCTTATCATGGTACATTGCAGCCTTCACCTTGGAGGGTAGAGTGGGATACTGTGACATTTCCAAAAAGAAATTCAAAAGATGCAATTATGGCTACAGTTCCAGTCTGTCTTTTACCAAATTTAATCTCCTTTCCAAATGATACCAGTACTTACTTATGGTTATAGAGGACTGCATAGCCATACACTTTGGTTTGTAATTACCGTACTCATCTTTGCCTAGTCTGTCTGAATTTGAATCACACCTCTTTGGAACTTTTAATTTACTGTACCGTACAGTATGTCCTGGGGATTGCTGTCATAGAGCTGGAGATGAGCTGATGCCTGGCAGACGGAGGCTGTGACTTATGTCATCTGTTGAGCCACTAGATATCCCAATAACAGATAAGAGCCTTCCATGTTTTGAGCTCACACTAGGCCTACGTTACAGTAATTATTTGGTTTGCTCATCACACCCTCTTACATCCTTGGATCTATATAGGATCTCTTACAGAACTATTCAAATGACATATGAACCATGCACTTGAAATCTTCTCTGTATTAGCTGCTGTAAATCTAATAGGATACGGAAAGCAACCTAGCCATACACCACAACCGATATGGCCGTCTCCATTCATGTCCATTCATGTTACCGGTTACTCATAAGATGACAAATGATATCAAGCTGAATCAGTGGCGTACCCAGGAATTTGTGGAGGGGGATGCCGTAGCCTCTGCCGGAATTACTGCAATTGAAAGATCCGAGCGTAGCGCCACGATCGGTTGGCGCGGAGCTTACAAGAAAGTTTTTGCTAGGGGGTCGGGGGGGGGGGCATGCTTTCCCCGGAAAATTGTGAAATCCGCAGATCTCCTGCAATCTGGAGCATTTAAGAAGACCTTCCAAGGGGAGGGGGTGTAAACTCGTGAAAACTATCTTAGCCGAGCGTCACCATCAGTTGGCGCGGAGCGTACAAGAAAATTTTGGGTTTTACAAACCCCCCAGATGGCCGGGCTTTTTATTGTATCTAGTTCAATGATATCCACAGCCACAATGACATAACCATGCATGCGCGTTTTTTAGCTTATTATCTCATCACCCCACATAGTATATGTATCTAGTGAAGATATATTGTGGTCAGTTTGGGCCTGTATACATTTTATGACATAAGTGGAGAGGTTTTATCTTCCCGCTAAAAGTGAACGATATGTCAAGATAAAAAAAATATTTCATAGCTGACCCTTCAAACACATGGCTGGAAAAAATGGACCTCAATCAACTTGGGGTGGGTCGTTCGAACGCTCCGACCCCCCTGGCTACGGGCCTGTATTCCCTCAAGTTTACCTATAGGCCTATACATATAGTAGGCCTATATTGATACTAATCATGTCAATTCCCGCTTATTTCTGATATTTTCAGCAAGATATGCAGTATTTAAAAAAAAATGGGGAATGTAAGGGGGGGGGGCATGGCCCAATGCCTCCCCCCCCCCCTGTGTACGCTAGTGAGCTGAATTAATAACTTTTGCTTTTAAGCTGTGGGAAATATAACAGTGATCTGAGATATCAGCTTAACACCAATACCCCCATAACAATGAATTTCAGCAGTCGGTCGTTTTTCGTACTTAACAGTTTTCATTTAGCAGGAATCCAAAGTTCATATAATTGATCATGTAGTCCACATAAATGTGAACATTTAAGTTCATTAAACGCTCTGACTCTTCCTTGTGAAGTCAAAGAACCATTAGGACCCATAGAGATTATTCCTTGCTCAAATTTATATAAGACGTATACTACAAGTGATGTGTAAATATATGTAAAGATTTAAAGAAAAATACAGTTGAAAGAACAAGAACATACTTCTTTGCCAGTTTAAACATCGAGATCACTAATCTTCCTCATTTGACTCATCCAGCCGTAGTGACATGGTAAACTGTCAGCAGGACTCAAAGACCGTAAAAAGATTCCCTGGGTTGGAGGACACGCCAGTTGTCCAAGATTATCAGCTGGTCTTCCAGGTTTCAGAATAATTTTGAAAGCGTTGTCATCGTTGCATCTCTCCTTTGCTAAAATCTAGAACACCCTGTAGAAGTCCAGCATAAGCCTATTTCAGACGTTTGTGATGCTGATGCTGGTCTTTCGGGGAGGGTTGAAACTGAGGAAGCGAACGAAGAGGTAGCACAGATAGCCGAAACCTAAGGAGTTCTAATATCTTCATTGTTTCAATCTATTTTTGCCGTACGCAGGATACCAGCTGTTAGACACTGCATGAGCTAGGTAACATATGGCAAGGAGCGTATGGATTACGTAAATATTATACCACTTTAAGAAGTCCTTAATAACAACAAGAGTTTTTGTTCCGTAAAGATGTAATTAGAAGCTTTTATATACGTCACTTTGTCAATGCACAGTCCTGTTAAAATGTTGCCACCATATACTGCAGCAACAGTACTGTTCCATGGAGCTTTTACAGAGGTTCAGACTAATCTGATGCTGTATAATTCACGTCAAACAGAACGCCATTTCACATTTAATGCATCTACCATATCCCCTGGATCTGTTTGTAAGAACATTGATCGTGATGGTGGGTTCAAAGTTTCTAAAGTCACTGGTATCATTGAGGTAAGAACTGACAAATCTGTATCGCAAAGAATCTGAAAATATTCTGGATGTTTGAGTCACAGTCTCTCTTCGATGGCGTAGAAGCCTCTGATATGGTGGTTTCACCTGATCTTTTTTATGAAAGGTCCTGCCACTGTGATGATCACACCAAGAGTAATTGTAATGGTACCTAATAAAGTCTTATAACATTTGACAATCACAAAATGCAACCAAGTGGCAGATACCTCGGCTGAAAGGTTGCAACTTTACTAACTAAACTGCTCTTAAATTGATACCAATTGTCATGCCATGTTCTTGTCACCTTGGTAAAAATGAAATGGTAAATCAAGTTTTAAAAGTAACACATCTTTGTTCTTTAGACGTCTTCATTTATCAAAAACAGTGTTGAAAAGACGTTTATCAACGGGCTTGTATTATTCTTGTGAGATTTCGATCTCACTGTCTTGTGTTCATCACAGTGGAAGGAGCAATTGTATTTATAAATATAATTCAAAATATATTTATATAACATATGAATAACATTGAAGCTTGAATGGCTTTCAAGAAATACAGAACAAATTGAATACAGATATGTAATGGGGACAAAAAAAATGCTTGAACGGACAAAACTTGTACAAAATGAAAATATTGACCAGAATCTTTACATTATCAAAGCAATGTTAATTACGATATAGGCTACCGACTAGTTGCAAAGTGTGACACACCGACAAAGTGAAGCAAAAAGTGGGATATTGGCAAGATGGTAGTGAAAATTACGACAAATATCTGTGTGGAATGGAATGTCATCATTGAGATATCAGTGATCTGGTACTTCTGGGGGTCATATTTCAACACCGTTGCTTGTTTTGGTGAACATATATAATGTTCTCCGTCTTAAAAAAGTATATGCGAACGTGAGGGGGATCATGTTAAAGTATCCACGAGTAAACCGAAAACCATATATTTTAACAACAGTAACCCTTGAGAATTTTGAGAAAGTTAACCTCTGAGTATAGTCACGTTAGTTTGTAAGCATTTGATATCCCACCTCTATATTTTACACTGCATTCTTTGTAGGGTTCAACACCCTCAATCAAGGTTATCCCGTACTCGTGGATAGTTCGCAGTAACTTCTTCAGAATAGAATTGCTTCGTGTATATGTCTAAGATATTAACACGAAGGAACATTGAGACGGCTACCCCACCACCAGGGTCCTGGAAGTGTCCTGTCCACTGTGGGAACTTCTGTCCACACCTGCTGCGTGCTGTCACAGCCAGGCGTCCCCAAATACTGACATGTGACCGTCGCTGACTGACATTATAAGAGAAAAAAATGGAGTAAGTAATAGTCTGTGATAAAACTGCTACTTGTTGGCGTTTTCGTATATGACATCGATGTCTTTTGAACGTAACTGTATGCCAGATAAAAAATAAATTTTCATTCCTTCTCTCTTCACCCACATCTAATTATGTCAAAAGAGCAAGGGTGAACTGCTGTAGCTTTGGTTTAAGTAGTACCTAAATTCAGAAATTGGAAATTAATATACGTCACAAAGCTTAAAAATGTAGCCTACTCAAGTGTTTAAATTCCCATCATCACAGGAATTTTTGAGTTGAGGAGTAACATTTTAAAACTTATTTACTCATTTGAAAATGGTAGATTACTCGACTGTTTATGACGTCACTCTTGCACTACTTAAATTAGTTTCTTTTTTCTTTGTCTTTTTTAAAGCCATAGCACCTCGTCACAAAACGTGATCACTAGTCTTACTGTTATGGAATGACTTGACTATACAATATGCTTTGGAATAAATTAGTACAATTTGGGTACATTACACAAACATTTTAATTTCAAAAGAAAACAAAAACTGGTAATGTGAGTTGTACGAGAACGACATCACAAATTTACTATTTCAGATAAAGTGAATTTTCTTTTATATTTCAGCAGTGGAACAAGCTATAAAAATGGGAGTTTGATAGAAATAATTTATTTTCCAATCTTTAAAATATGTGTCTGTAGGTGTACTAATTCAGGTACACTTTAAGTTGAACTGCTTGGTCTTTTAAGGTCATCTATCCCAGGCTAGACCTTAGAGTAGAGTTTCGTCTCAAATAATTATAATGCTGTTAAACTGCAAAATGTGTATACCTGCCGGGCCATGCATGCATGCAGAGACCTATCAATTTAAGGTTGGTGTAAGATATCTAATTACGAACACTGCTCACGCTATTGTTTTCTGCAGAGATCATGCTTAGTTAGCTTTGCCTGATTTGAAAGTGCAAAGTCCTGGTCCTGTACAGAGGCTTCAGGTACTTCTTGGGCAGGATGTTACGGTATATGGGCCATTGTCTTTTACTTTGCACAGTCTTTACTTGGAATGTTATTATAATTATTATTGTAATTACTATTATAATCATTATTATCATTAGTATTTATATTATTTTGTTATTATTTAAATTGCAGCCCAAGATCAAATTTCGTAAAAAGATCAAAGTTTTTATGTTTAAATCAAAGCGCGACTGTTGACAAAGCAGTTCAACAACGTTCAATACCATGTATGTTAAAGAGGGAAGAAGCAAAATAGCTCATTGTGCTCAAACTCCAGCTGTCGACAAGTGTGGATAGACACTCATGAAAGCAGCTGGAAATAACCAAAATGCAGGAATGCGTTGTTTTGTATCCATTATGCCCATGGTGATTAATTAAATGATACAGTGTATTCTTACTTTGGAAAAGTTATGATAGAGTAATTTAATTGTATTATTGTAATTATGACATAAGATTTACAATTCCTATTATTTATCATCCGCGTATCAGCTGCTAGAGAAATGGCTAGTAATCTCGTTGGCTAACCTCTACATGAATTGACGGGAAATATTTTATTCTCTGTGCATCTCTGTGGCTTGCTCTGAGACTATCAACAACTCTATCAACACTCTATCAACAACATGTACCTAATTATCGGAAACGGGAATCGTCACAATTCGTCTTATACATTAGTACTTCAGATGCAAAATATCGCCGTTTTTCTTTGCCTTTGCAGCACGTTTTGACTTTTCAACGAGGAGAGAGCCCTTAACTTCAAGCTGACTGCTCTGTTACCAGCTCACTAAATTCAGAACACAGTGATTGACATTAAGGTTTACCACCAGATTTTGACCCCTTCAACCGTCATGTTTTCTGAAAAAAAAAATGTGATTAGTATTATATTCCTTGATTCGTACAATATTGTGGTGGTCTAAACAGCGAAAACATGTTGGTCTCATGGCCACATTTTACGATGTAAACACGTAAAGCATCATTTCTTGAAACAAATCATGTTGTAGGTGTACCATCTATTGTATCTTGGGAAAAGGTTTACCGTCCAATGCAATGTGTGTAATAAATATACGGTAAATGAAACGAATAGCTCATAAAGGTTTACCGAGTAAATTACGGCTCTAATGAGATCGACGTATATATTTAAAGGTTTTTTTAATACTTATAGCCTATCTTTAAGTATGTTATTGCTCAGTTTGCTGATGTTTGTTCTTTACTTTCTACCTAACACATTTAATCTATTGTTGCTGGATCGTGTCGGTTATACTTGTTATTATTTTTTGCTAACTTCTTTTCATTCTGTTTTTGATTTATTATTTATCATTTTTATCTTTTTCGTATAATGAGTATTATTAAATTGATTTTTGTTTATTTCATTGTATTACAATGTTAGCTGCTGTTTAGCTGTTTGCTTTTTTCTATTGGTCTCCGACTTTTAACTTCTTTATATTTTCTTTCATCGCAGACATTTGTTGTTCCTATCATTGTTATTATTAGTATTATTATCATTGTTATTGTTGTTATTTTCCTTCTCAATGTTATCATTATTCATATTCATCGTATACATTTACTTTAATGTCTTGCATTGAACGCGTTTTTAGGCTATTCTTACTTTTATTGTTACTTTTAGTGTTTTGCCGTACTTTCTTCGCTGATATTTGTTGTTTATTCCTCCTGTAACTTTTCTATCTTACTATCATTATTTTTGTTAATATTGACAAAAACACAAAGAATGGCATTGATAGATATATGTTTATTTTTGCTTACTCTTCTTATTTCTTTCTCTGTCAGTACCACACAGGGGAACATGCTGTTGCTCCTCGGCGGGAATTTGGCTGTGGAAAGTTAGTAGCTTCCAACGGACAGACATCATTCCGGTCTCCCTCTTTTCGACCAAACTCCCTGCCCCACCCCGTGATAAAGCTTATCGCATATTTGATGGTTGTACTAATGTGTTTTTGGAATCTGAGGTTTCCAAGGCTACCTGCAAAACTGAAAATGGGTGTCGTATTATCAGCTGCACAATTGTTCATGAAAAACAACTCACCCTACAGCCACTCCTCTTTACCCCTCCCTACCCCTCTCCAAACCTTCCAACTCCTCAAAACACCTGAGAGCTCTCCCACCAGCTCTGACTCTCACTCCCCACCCAACGTCTCTCTTCTAACACTTCTCCCCTCACAGCTCACCTATTTTATACCTTCCCCCTCATTCCCCACCCCTTCATAACAACCCTACCTCCCCACATAGATAATCCTCCCTCAATTTTAGCTATTGTAATAGCAATTATGGAGGGCAAACATTTTGGCTGTGACGCTACAGTAAAAGTTCACAACTTTATCCACCATTTAATGAGCTAAGACGCAGTGCTTAGTACGCTGGAGAACAATGATCATGATATTGGAGGGTTTTATATACTAATGATAGTGTAAGCAATGAGATGTTCCTCACTCTTAGAAAGTCAAAACGGAAATAAATTATCCAAAATGGGAATAATGTTGTATATTTGTTGAGAGGTACGAATGAATCTTGGGAAACCTTCAAGAAATGTGTCGGTTTAATGTATACGGTTTGACCCCATGGTAAAATATTCTTCGTCTCAGAACGGTAGTGTTCTGCTTAGAATGGCTAATAAGGAAGTTACATTTGCATTGAAATGAAGATTAATGGAATTGCAAATCAAATATAAGTTTGAGGAGATTCAATTTTTTAATCAACTTCACATTCACTTGAATTGATGGATGACTCTGTGAATGACCAAGAAAGCTACGCAAAATTTATTATAATACCAAATCTGATATCAGTCTGAAGATGTTCAAGTTTCATCAACTTCATACTCGCCTGAATTAATGGATGACTCTGGTAATGACAAAGGAAGTTACAATCACAGTTAGACAAAACTTGATTGTAATACCAAATCAGATATCAGTTTGAGGAGGGTCAATTTTCATCAACTAAGACTCACTTGATGTCAATTATCAAATTAAATTCGAAGAAGAACGTTGCTGTCAATATTAGAGTAACCCTAAAGCTTTATTTTTACATGCTAGGTCAAAGCAGAAATGTAAGAACTTAGTACAGCTTCTTTTAGCTACTCGCAACAAGAGTAGAAGTCTATTGTTAGTGATAATTATTTTCACGAACAGTCTGTATCAAGATCGATGCATCTAATGTTCTGAGAGAAAGAATCCGGTTTTAAGGAAATTGCTGGGTGTTAATGTAGGCCTACGTATTTTCAAACTTTTGGTCGGACACTATGGATACATTCTTGATAAGTTTTCAGGATTTTTCTCAAGTATTTTTTTTTTTTTTTTGTACTGAACTAGCAATTTGCATTTGGTAAATTTTTGGTAAGTGAGGTTTATGATGTAAAGGACGGCAATGTCGCCATATTTACCCCAATATTTGAGAAAGCTCAGTGACACAAAACCGCCATCCGTGCAACCGGAAACCGTAAGGCTCACTATTTGTACAAGAATTTAATCTGTTGTGAAACGATGAATGACAGCATACTCCAAAAACAATTGTTTAAAGGGAACGAATCGTCTCATCATCTCTCATGAATTCGTTACGTCACTTCCGCGTTTTAGTTAAATGTATTGTCCAGTACTGCAAAACAACGCACACACGCAAGTAACGTAAACACTCAGTAGTGCGCGGAACTGCACAGTGCACACGGTTATGCGTTC
This sequence comes from Stichopus chloronotus, assembly GCA_021234535.1. Taxonomy (NCBI): domain Eukaryota; kingdom Metazoa; phylum Echinodermata; class Holothuroidea; order Aspidochirotida; family Stichopodidae; genus Stichopus; species Stichopus chloronotus. The sequence goes on from CM037831.1 coordinate 4,487,339, forward strand.
CAGTGATTCATGAGACAACCCGTTGTTTTTAATCAGATGTTCACAACATGGAAACATGAAATCTCTCCAGAAGATTTCTTGCCTCAAAATGGTCTTAAATTCATAAAGAAACACGATGACCAATCTACCGAGCTGCGTATCCCATCCCTTCCGTGATTATTCTTTCTCTCTGAAGCTAAGCTCACACCGGAACGATATAACGATAACGATAAAGTGTAACAATAAAAACGTTCCTCATAAAGTGGACACACGACAACGATATCAGCCACGATATTGTTAACATATTATGCTAATTTAAAGTGATTGCGTTTGTACAAAAAACCCAGAGGAATACGAGTGCCGATAGACGTGATATCAGAAGCTATTGCTTCAAACACCACTTAGAGTCGACTGTCGTCAAACATGTCTTAATTCCTTTCTTACAGGAATATTTCAGGCAAGGAACATGTTTTCTGACTCATTTAAAGTATTTCACACCATCTTCATTCGTATTCTTAACGTTTTGAACTGAACTTCCATTGTGCAACACAGTACGGTCACACTTCCCGCCCAAGGGAGTTTCTAACACTATGCATCTATACAAAGGACTACTATTGTGTAATTGACCATGATCTCTGCGACTTGTGACGTATAGCTGACGCCCAGCTCTGATTCACGACGACCACCCTGATTGTCCTACATAATTAGTAATTGAGTGAAACAATTACCTGAGGATGTGCTGACGCTGTGAATGGGTTTAAGAATGTTTTGGACAAGCACTTGTAAGATAGTAGCCCAATCTCAACCTTTTGTCTTCAGATTTTTGTTTACTCATGAACTTAGATACGGACTAATTAAATTGTCTCTCTGATCATTTTATCCCCTCTAAATAAGTTAAATGAAGTTCATGAATGACCGTCCTCACCGAGTTTTTTTTTATGAAAAACATATATTAGTCATGGGTGTACTTGTAAAATTGCAATTATCGGGCTTTTAATTTTATGTTTGATCCAGATCTAAAAAATACAATTAACAGGCCCGTATGCAGCTTTTCACTCGGGGAGGGGGAGTCGATTTTAACACAAGTGGAACATTTTACTAGGCAATTATGACCAACAAAATTGATATTTTGCTAATATAAGTCTACTATCATAGACTGAGCGGAAGTCCAGATCTTGTGGATACGGGCCTGATTAAGCATTTATGACATTTATATGAGCTTCCATGTTGGTAGTTCTTGACAGAGGTTGTTACAGACACTTATATGGTCTTTTACTATACTTTTATTTCTAAATTCCTTTGCACGCGTCAAATACTTAGTTATAATTTTACAGTGGATTTTCTGCTAATACGATTCATTTCAGGTGAAAGATATATACATAAAAGCATTATGGACTATGCATGGAAACTGAAATATGCTCGGCCGGTGTAATATGCAATACACTACGTGTGCTGTAGACATGGAAAAAAAACGCCTAGTCATACACTGGATCGATGCGTACATTCATGTTACACCTGTCCATTGGTTTTGATGGTCTAGGATGACAAATGATGTCGCGCTGAATTACTACTGATTAATCTACAATTACTATTCATGAGAAATATTGCAACAAACTGAGCTGCCAAATAATGATACACTCAATTGTGTTGTAGTTAAAACGAATATTCTCGGGCCACATCTGTTGTTAAGCAATGTGGACTCAACGGCCTCACTTGATGCAGTTGCTGATTTTGGCAGGACCTGGGATGTTTCTGCAGGGAAGCAGGTCGGACATCTAAAACGAGAAAACAACGGGAAGCTTACAAATACTCAGAAAAGTATGCACTCATATAAAGATAAAAGTTTGCTGCCCATTACACACTGGGAAAGTTTAGGAAGAATAGAGCAAATTAAAGAGACAACACGTGTCATGACACGACTTTCACTTGGAAGTTTCACATGCCCAAAGTTATTACATTTAGGTACTTCGACCTAAGAGGAAACTTTACTTTGAGAATCTACTCAAATAAAGAGAGATCACTTCGATCAGAGGTCATTTCCAGGCAAAGAAATAAGAAGATACATAGCGTTTCGTATCACCGAGGCAACTGGAGATCTTTCTTGATCTGAGATGTCATGAAGCACTTTTTAACCCAACTGCCATTTCGATTTGTTTTTGCCTGAGCCACCGTACTGATCAAGGTTATTGTTATATTGAAAGTTTAAACAACAACGTAAGTTAGAGGAACAACGTAAGTTGAAGCAACAGAAGTTCAAGCAACAACAGAAGTTCAAGCAACAACAGAAGTTGAACCATCGAAAGTGGAACCAGCAAAGTAAGCTTGCCCTTTTGGCGTTCCATCATTGACAAGATAACAAACGTCACATGAATATAGATTAATCGACTAAATTGATGTTGGATATATAATATACCTGTGACATGCCTCCTTTTTTGATAAGCTAGACATCGAGACCACAAATCTTCCTCATTTGACTCATCCAGTCGTCATGCCGTAAGTAAGCGGTCAGCAGGACACGATGACCAGTGAAGGATTCCCTGGCGTGGAGGACACGCCAGTTGTCATAGATCATCAGCTGGTCTGGTTTCAGGAGAATCTTGAAAGCGTTCTCCTCGTGGTATATTTCTTTTGCTAGAGTCTGGTATGCCCTGTAGAAGTCCAGCATAAGTTCGAAGGGAACGTTTTTGATCGTAGTCCTTGTGGGGTTGAAACTGAAGAGGAGACCGAGGATTGCACATTTTAGCATTTCATCTGTCCAAGGTGTAGTACATAACTTAAGGAGTATGTTAATTAAACAACGGTTACCCCATTTAAAGGTCCTTAAACAGATAAACCTCTCCATTACCAAGCGATGTCCTTTTTGCCATTTGCAAACGTGCTCGCTTCACATCTAATTAGAAATACTAGCGTTTACGTCAGTGTGTCACTACAGAGCTTCCCTTTAAAATTTTGCCCTTATGTCACTGTATTGCGCGCAGAGCACTAGTACCACCGTAAAACGGTGCATCTCCACCCACTCAGAGACCCTAAAACTTTTCTCTGTGTTTACCATATCCGTTCGATCTGTTTCGTGCTGGAACTGATCGTGATGGTGGGGCCGGAGCTTTTGATGTCCCTGGTGTCATCGATGTAATGGATCAACAGATCTGTGTCGCAGAGAATCCGAAAATACTCCGGATTGTTGGATCGCAGTCTCTCGAGGGCGTAGAATCCATCTGATACGATAGTTTGACCACCTTCTCCTGATCTTTCTATGATTTGGAGGGTCATACCACTATGATGGCAATTTATAAGAAAGTCAAAAGTTTGAGAATAAGCCTTAAAGTTTATCATGAATAGTGACGACGGTTAAACTGTAAGAGTTCTAATAATTTGACCGTTACAAGTTGCGGTCCCAATCCCGACAGATAAGTCAACTGAAATTTCAAAATTTACTTATGACAAGAATCATCACCCTTCGTCATCTTTTCAACACGATTTCATCAATAAATCATATTAAATCCCTTGTGTTCTTTATAAATTGAAATCATGTTTGCAAATATTACTCAAAAGGCATATAATCTATAATACCAAATGAAGACAGATGAAGTACAATGAAGCAGTGAAACACATCGACAAACGGAATCCATTTCTTGAGGTACTTTAGGAATTTGAACGTCAACTTAGCAAATTTTCTGCAATAAGTTTATTTGGTGTAATTGCATCAAGAGATGCAGTATTTTACCATGAAGTTGATCCAAGCGTAGCCATCGACAACGGAGTCAGTTGGTAAACTAACAGGATGGTGCAAGGTATGTCATACCCATATGGTTGTGAAAAGTATGACATATAGGCAAAAGGTAGCCTAAAATGTGGCATTCCCTCGAGGCGGTTCAAAGTTTTGCATACTGAAAAGTACGAGCATAGACAAGATGGTATAAAGTGTACCGATAAGGTGGTGAAAACGTGACATACCGAACGGGTGATGAAAAGTAAGACGTATCGGTATGGAGTGGAATGCCAACATTGGTGTATGATAGGTCTGCTTCTTCTAATCCAGGGCTTGTCTTGCAGACTTCAGAGCTGAAAAATGTGGACTGTAATCCCCCAATAACAAATTTTCCAACAATCTGAAATAGACATACATTGTATGCTAATAAAATACAAGACAACGTCATAGGAACAGGATGAGGTGTCATGTTGAAGTATCCTTCACTGAACCCAAAGGTTTACTATTAACAAGAGTATGCAAAACTCTGAGTCCTTTTGAGCAGCATTTTGCCATATCAGCCCCCAGTAGACCTTTTTTTGCATTTAGTCTCATTATGGTCAACTCACACTGTACCCATACGATGCCACACCTCTTAAGTTCTTAACTTACAGCATGATATTCTTCAGAGGGTTTGACACCATCGATCACGGCTACGCCGTACTCGTGAATGGTTTGCAGTAAGTTCTTCAGAGTCGAATTATCGTTTCTGATGTCTGAGAAATTGAATGACGGCATCTTGAAATGGCTACCCTGCCACAGAGTCTTGAACGTGACCTTCTCATTTTGCGATAGGTTGGCCACTCCCGGGGCATGCTCTCGCAACCAGGCGTGCGAAAACACTGATCTGTGACCATCGCTGACTGAGAACCAAGACAGAGAACGACGAAATGGTTAATATTTTTTGCTAAACTGCTAATTGGGGGGGGGGGGGGGTTCTACTAGGACATTCTCTATAGAAACAACATATCATCGTTACATATCAATTCGGTGGCCGAGCTGATATGTAGGTGTATTAAAGAGGCTCATTGAGTTGTTTTGTGAAATTCACTCAATTTTTCTAAACCGGTCAAGTTTCCTTCACATACTAATGACAAACAGTCAAACTAAAAGGATCCCAAAGTTTTACATACGTTGTAACATTAATGAGTGAGTAACCAGCGATTAAATTTGGTTTTTGAAACTTTGTGACCAGACATTTTCACATTAGTACATTCACATGCACACAATCAGAGCAAGTAACGGTCAAAAATTCGAAAAAATTGTCAGTTTTCATATAACTATTGGAAGTGAAACTTGATTAATTATGCTAATTGTGAGTGTTGTCGTGTGTTTGTATACTTCAAAATCACCGCAATCTTTACTGATATCAACTCAATGAGCCCCTTTAAATAGAAGAATTGTACTTGTGAGAGGCAATTGGTGAAACTGACTTTAAGTAGTACAACTGACAGTGTTTTGGCATTGTTCAGTTGAATCCACGTAGTATCATTGGAAACATCTTTTGATTGGTGGCAAATCTGTTGGACTTACAAGTGATAGTTACATCATGACTTTCGGATAGCACGTCGCTGATTTTGGTGTCTAGATCCAAGTCCGTGATATTGAAGAGGACCTGGGAGGTTTCTGCATGGAAGCAGGTCGGACATCTAAAAACAGAAAACAACTGTATATCTCAATATATAATGGATACAAAATCTCTACAATATAATATGCAGATAACTGTTGTCGGTAGAAAAGAAGCAAACTTTGAAAAATTAAACAAGTGCAAGTTGTACACGCTACCCAGATTGCAGAAATATGTTGGGCCAACGTTGGCAAATTACTTTGGCACAACTGCTGGACTGTACTTGTGCAATGTTGTGTAAGAAAAAAAAAATGAATAAAATTCTTGCTAAAACTGCAAAGCTCTTAGGAGTCTCTTATAGATTCCATGAGCAGGACGTGGAGGAAGCTATATTTAGCCTGCTAATTGTTGTGTAACTGTGATCGCGATTTATTCCTTGCGTTTATGATGTCAAGCTGGGTTAAGGAGTGACATGACATTTAACGATCCAGATGCACGCGGTCTTTATACACTACATAAGCGTAGAAACTTTTGTTTGGACGGGCCGGTTGCAGAGCTGATTGTAAGAGTCGTCTAATTGGGGATTACGTGTACGTACCGCGTCATTGAAATCTGTTGAAAATTTAGGGGCCCCCAGATGCTTTGTATCAGTTTTACTTGATCTCATCTCCTTCGCTGCTAGCACTTAATCCCATACCAATATTTTGTTCATAATGCTAGAAACTCGTACTGAATTAAAATTCCTGTTGTTTATATCACACTAAGATAAAAGATGAGTGTGGCATGTCTTGTTACCAACCTCATGGTCTTTGATCACTTCTATCCACTGTAGTTTTATCCCACTCAGGAAGCAAACAATGACAAGGCCAATAAAACATTAACCACTCAGGGTTTTGAGCAGTACATGCATTTCATATAATGGGATCTCAGTTGCCATACCCATAGGCGTAAATTTGTAACTAAAAGGTGAAAGTTTTCAAAATAATTTAGAGAGAAATCAGGACTCTACCGCCTTTGATCCATCATGTGCAGTTTGCAAAATGACTACCATAGTCGAGAAAAACTTCCAGCTGTTTCAAAGTACGATTCTGTAATGCATTCTGTAAATTTTACCTTGAAATTGACATCGATGAAAACTTATATTTGGTTATTGTAGATTTAGAAAAATTGTGTAACGTCTCTTTCAAGGCAGTTAGTTGCGGTTATAAATGACATCACATCATTTCATTCATTTCTGTCCTTCACTGCGAAATATGAATAAGGCAAATCCTTAAAAATCCCAAAAACAAACCGAAGACGGTGATTAGATATGTTTACTATCGAGGAAAGTGTCCCCCCCCCCCTTTTTTTTTTATAAATTTCAGCCTTCTTTGTCACGAAATGTCTTCAGTGATTTTAAAATATTTAGGCTTATATCTTTATATGTGTACGGTACCTGCAGTTATGCCTCAGCCAGTAGAATGGGATCTTTACACTACCCCATTCTCCATTTCTCATAAGCAGATGGTCCTCTTTCACTTCCAGAGCGGTATTGTCAAAGGTGGATGCTCTAATCGACACGGTCCTCGCCCCGAAGAGGTTGAAAGGGACCGTTATACCTGAAAGATTGGACATCAAAGATCGGTTAATGACATATCACTCTGGTGTAAAGTACTGAGCTCCGACCCTGAAAAAAATCGGCTGCGATTTTGAATGACAAGCGACTTTTCTAGCTTATTGTACTAATTAAGCGACACAACTGAAACCTTCATGAAACATGGTGTGCATGAGGAGAATCAAGGAGCAGATGAAGATGGGAGAGGCAGAAAACTTAGAACTGATCCTTCACATGTAGCGTCTTCAAGAACGAAGGGGTGGGGATTTCCCCACTGACGAATATCCAAGGTTTCGATTGACAGTTCGAGGAGACGTATGTTGAAATAAATATGCCGACCGTTGTGTTGCGGATTCCATCCCCTAGCCGCATACTCGTAAGCAACAGCCACATGTATATGTCTTAAGCGCTATATAAATGTGAATTATTATTATTTATCATTATTATGTATGGCCAATCCTAGAATTAACGATTTCACACCTTCTTTCTGAACACCTTCTTTCGATTGTGTTGTTACTCAAAGTCGTCTTAGTTTTCAATGTCATTAAAAGATCACATATGTCAAGCTCGACAATCTCGCAGTCGTGCCAACCCCCCCCCCCCCCCCCTCAGCTTACGTCTACCAGGTCTACCCAACTTATCAACTTATCATCCCTTCCTTCTATCTTCGTCTTTTTCCTTTCCTGTGCGTTTTCCAACATCATCCATCGCGTCCCCCAACTTTCCAAATTTTCCACTACCCCCTCGCTGGCTACACCATTCCCCCCCCCCCCCCTTCAAGGTTTCTTAGAGTGACTATATAGCCGGAAATTCTGAAATACAATTAGAATTTCTGATATCTCAATCTGGCATGTAATTATGACTTCAAAAAGACGCAAGATGTTGCACCAGATTTGCGTCTGAGGTCTACGTACCGAAAAATGGTGAGTTGCAATCCTACTGCTTAGACCACTCTCCCAAGCTGACAATATTAGGTAATCATCCTTACAAAATATTCGCAAAAAATCTGTAATTTCCAGTCAATCAATTTAATACTGCTAGTTAGACTGTACGACCACTTGATACCACTAAAATGTTAGCTTAACCACCAGGCATTTATGTAAATAAAGGAACAAACATTGTTTGTGTTGAAGAATGGGCAGTGACATCTGTGATATTGGGTTTTGATTACACACCTTCTTTCTGAACACTTTCTTTCGATTGTGTTGTTCCTCAGTTTCTACTTAGTTTTCAATGTCATTAAAAGATCACATTTGTCAAGCCCGAAAATTTCGCAGTCGCCCCCCCCCCCCCCCTCAGGTTACGCCTACCAGGTCTACCCAGCTTATCATCCCTCCCTTCTGTTAGTGAATATTAATAACCTGACAGAGAGGAAGAAGTCACCTTAAACACCCTGCTGGTTAGGTGATTCACAGAGAATCCACGAAATTGTTCTCAACCATTTTTTTTTTTTTTGGGGGGGGGGAGGGTTGGGTGAGTGAGGGAATTACAGAAACAACAAAAAGCGTATGGGTACGTTGTATCAAAGTTGGGTCAATATATCAAGATTCATTTTTTTCGACTCACGGATTCGCACACGAAAAGATAAAAATTCGAGTTCATAATGGCTTATTTAATTTATAAATTAAATTTATTTTAATAAAGATTAATTTATACGCTTATCAGTCGCAGACATCATGGTTTTGGACTGGTTTTGGAAATGAGAATATAACACTTGGCGGATAGTCCACGAACACTGTTTATTTTCTTCTTACGTCCAGCGGAACTCCTTCCTATAGTCCCCAGGCTGCGGTAGGGGTGATTCATCCCTCTAGGGTAAGGGGTTTCTCTCTTAAGAAATTGATTTCGTTGAATGTCGATTTTAAGGTAGAAAAAAAGAAGGAATAGTCAATTAATTGTTATGTTAACCCCCGTCGCTAAAGCATCATGCAGTAATCAACAGTTGTATCAATAAAGGAATCTAATATACATGCAGTGACTGTCCTAAAAATTTCTATGTAAATACCGCATAACGTCAAAGGGGAATGTGGGGAATGATCAGATGTCAAACTTGTCACCTGATCTGTGCCCACAAGTGTTTTGGCATTCATTCTGCCCACAATGCAGAAATTATGAATTTTGCGAATGCTCCATTGAGCACAAACCTCTTCAAATGAAATTTTTAGATGTTAAAACTGCGGTGTGTGCTATTTTCTCCCTGAGGTGGTACGGTACGGTAATTTCTAATCAAGCAGAGGATGAACATGTTACGGATTTTAAGAAAGATAGTTTCAACATGTAAGCCTATACTCTACATTAGCGTCAGTTGCATATCAATTAAACCTTTGTCTTTTTTGTGATTATGTGGTTAATTACAACTGTGTGGGTGAAACTGGAAAGAGAATTGTCACAATTATGGCTTAGGTGAAAATACTATTTGATTTTGAGTTTTCATTTAGATTTCTCAGAAATGGGGAGAAGGGGTACTTGTCCCCTTGCGGACTGAGTGTCCCATGCATCCTACGTGTCCCATGTTCTATGTGTGGGCAAGTGAATACATCTTGATAATACTGCAGTGAAAACATCACATCTAAGCTGGCAAGATTGTGCAGTAAGCAGAATAACTAAGTCCATTTCTTTTTTCCATTTCTTAGCACAAGGGTGCCTCTAAAGAAAGAAATATTTATATACTGTACTTTTCGCACTTTTCAGTGAGCTATATATAACAGCAACTTGCTGGCACCCATTAACGTGTCTTGAAGACACTGCATGTGTCTTGAAGACGCTTGAAGACCTGTGACCTAATCTGACGGAAAGATAGGCAGGTTGCTTGGATAGCATACATTAATGTATGATCATGGTAAATATCTCCTGTGCGGGTATGTAACATCCATACATGAATGTTACACACAGGCAAGGTCAGAGGTTCCAGGAAATAAATCAGAAATATTTCACGGTAACATTTGACACAAAGTCTATAGTGCTTGCAATGCGTGATGCGAAGCTAATACGTACAACATGTGTGTAAGCATGATCCAACCCTGTCGCCTTTGAAAGACACGTATGAAGAGAACATATACATGTGTGTAAGCACATATTACATAGTACAGTATAGTATGCCTTCACTGAAACTTTGAGAATTGTTGCATACAACTTGTTATAGCATTCAGGAATGTTCACCACAAACAAAGTGAATGACATGCAAACTTGATTAAAAGAAAAGGCAAGCATTGGACAGCTCACTGGTTAAAGGCATGGCCCATCTCTCACCCAGATCGCCTGTGTTCAAATTGCAGACCAATATCTTTCAGTAATTAGCAGTCCCGGGGGCATAATTTTGCCAAGGAGAATGATTTAGTATAGGAAAGGCCCTGACAGTTTGGCGTGCACAGGACAATACTAATGTTTTGATGTTATATGCTGCTAAGTACCCTGGAAAATGCATTTCAATTGCACCGTGGTTACATTGTAAACATCTTAATTGGGGAATAATTTCTGTTACGAAATACGCTTTCAGTGATTATTCAAACGCAGTTTTATTTCAGGTATTTGGATTTGTTTTTGTGTACAATACTGTTATAAATTGTACATTGTAGTACAATTATATACATTATATTTCAATCTTGCTTGCTTGCTTGGAGTAGATCTTTACGAGACCACTCGAGTCTGTTGCATTGACTCGAATCTCTGTTCTGACCCGTGTCACCATAGGCTCAATTCCAAATCAAGTCAAGTCATTTTCAGTGGTGACTCGAGTCAGGTCAAATTATTTCGAGCTCCGGACTTGAGTCTACCCAATACGTACTGTACATCATACTTGAGTCCGAAACAGAGACTTGACTTGTTACAACATGTACACATGCATACTGTCAAAATGGGGAGGGAAATAAATTATTTTCGGTGATTATAAAAAAAACTGCGGTTGGAATCCGAATTGATGGATTCTTAACACCCACAGATATCACAGGTCGTTAGATGATGTGACAGTGTATGATGTGATGACATAGGCCTTCAGTCATTTATTTTGTCTTACGCGATGAGGATGAGTTGACTATTTATAGAAGCTTCCATCTCCAAGATAATTTCCAAAGGAAACAAAAATAGGTAATGTGGGTTGTACACGCAAGACCTTACATCGCAATATTGTGAAAGTTAACTACTTCAAATTCTGTGGCTATCTCAACATTCACATCTCAACAATGGAACAAGCTATGAAAGTGGGAGTTAAATTACTATGATTTATTTTCGAACCTCTGAAATATAGTTCTTCCAATTTTACACTTTACCTCGGCACACTTTAAATTTCCACGTTTTATTTTGTACTATTTTCTCACGTACTGCCGTCTGTTCCTTAGTACTTATGGTAACACATTACATTATAGGATAGGAGTAACATACAAAGAGATTGTTTGCACTGTTGCTGTCACTTCTGCTTTTGTACCATGACAAAGGTAGAGAGGACGTGTTCAGTGGCGACGCTAGGGGGGGGGGGGGGGGATGAGGGGGCATTTGCCCGCCAGATTGTTTCCTTGTCCCCACTTGCCCCCCCCCCCCCCCCAGTTGCTCTCACCCTTCCCAATCAGATCTTGTACTCATCCAAAATTAATTTAATCACAAAACTATGTATTGGCATTGGACTGAATAAGAACAGCTTCCGGGGAATCATGATTGTTAAATGCCTAATTTATGTTACACAGGCTGCCAGTTTTCATATCATGCCCTAGGTAGCCACTTCAACAGTAGGCCAGCCTGGTCAGACCAATTTTCTTTGGAATGTTTACCGTCCAGCATAAGGTAAGGGCGGGTAGGTGGTTGTCTTCCTAAATATAGGAATGTCGTTGTTTTCCTAAATATAGGAATGGAATGGAAGTGTATGTAGCCTGTGTGTGTGTGTGTGTGTACTCGGTGGTACCGCGTAAATGTGAAATGGTACTCCCAAAGAAAAACGGTGGGAACCTTGGAGTACGGTCAACCAAAAAAAAAATATATAAAAAATAAATAATATACCTCTCTTGGGGCTTAATTTTCCACCCAGAGATATGCTAAAACCTCAGAGCTTCCGGGGGCTTCTCCCCTGGACCCCACGGGGGGCCCTGAGGCGGGTCCCTGGACCCCACCCGCAAGACCTCGGGCTTCACGCTCGGTTTAGCGCTACACGCGAATTTGTGCGAAGATCTTTGCCCCCAACATTTTCCTCTGCCCTCAGTTTGCCCCCCCCCCCCCCCAAGTCTGACATTCTGGCGCTGGCGCTGCCGCTGGACGTTTTGCTTACCAACAACAAATAAAAGCAAAAAACAAAACTGTGAAAATATGAGGAACAGTCTTATCCTTATCCTGCCACATCAGTACACTCCCCCCACGGATTCTACCTCCCCACTACCCCCACCGTCTCATATCTAAATGCATCACAGAAAAAAAGGTACAGATTATAGCTATTTTTCACCTTTTATGTGGGATCTTTGCTTGTGAGTGTACTGGTATGTCAGCTATGAAGTACGTGGACTGAATGCAAAGGAGTAACAAGTGACTACAGAGAAATCGGATTGTCCTTTGAATGGCAATTTTTGTAAGATTATGTTAGGATTTAGATTGTGTTTCTGTGAAAAGCCTCGACGGATTTAGTGTAGGAACGAGGGGGCCCGCCCCTCTTCTAAAATATTATTATCCCACTGTTTTCATTTCCTACTGAAAGCCTAAGGTGTTGTTTTCAATAATACACTCATGGCATGTAACTATAAACCTCTCCATACCATGACGACAACTAGCTTAACATAGGCCTACCCAGAAATAGATCTAACGGCAAGACTGAGACAAGTTACTGTTTTTTTTTTTGCTGACCGAGTTGTCTCGTATGTAGGAGCACAAACAGTTGCAGCATGCATTTTGTATAAAGTGGGACCAGTTTGTTGAAAAACAAACACTAAACGGGAAGGGAAACTCTCCAAGCTTAGACATTTCTCCCAAGATCAATTGTTTATTCATTTTTTTTTTACCTTGGCAGATGTGTAGGCTGTGATGCGGAGAATGTGCCAGGTGAAAGAAAAAAAGAATTACCTGGAAGAGTCTATGTATGCCAGAATCACCATGAAAGGTGAAAAACTAAAACCATCTCTCAAAAATAGGAATTCCTGATAAAATATTCAATTCAAAATTGAATCAAATTTAGCACCATTTTGCATCCAGTCCACCCTTAGGAAAAAGTTTCCAAAGGCCCCATCCCCAAGATCAGTCTTTAATACAAATTACTATGACCTGGGCAGAGTTGTGGGTTGAGGTGAAAGGACTGTGCCAGGTGAATAAAAATCTCAATTACCAAGAAAAGGTTTAATCATCAATATTTCACCAAGCAAGTTAAAAAGAGGAATTCCTTAAGATATATTCAATTCAAATCTAGCATCAAATGTAGCACCATTTTGCATCTAGCCCTCGCTATGTTAGCAAAAATTTCCCAAAGGGGAGGCACCCCAATTTACTTTTGACTGCTTTCCCAGGACCCCAGGATGGCGATCAGCCATCGGTCTGCCCTTTCCGCCCCCCCCCCCCCCCCCCTCTCTCTGAAAAATCCTGGATCCGGAAATGAATAGGTAGCCACCTTGGTCATAGCAATATATAAAGTCCGGTAAAGATTAAGGACTATACAGTAGGAAATATACTATTAAATTCAGCCTTTAGTTGGTATTGGCAGTGAATTGCGTAACTATTAATTCTTTGAATGTACGTTAGGTTTTAAAAGCATTATGTTGAGGATATGTGAGGGGATAATTTGACCTGATGTGGCTACAATTAAATCAGAATACTTGGTTTTACTCTAAAAGGACATAGCCCTTGCCAGAGGTGTAGCAACTATACAGCGAGGACAAGTGCCTTTTACGGAGTATAGTGTTTCTTTATTATTTTGCCTATTGGTTTATCACTAACTAACATACAGGCCCTGTCATGACATGAAATACAGCTGTATTTGATGGGTAATTACCCTTTTATTGTTTCCGTCTGATTCGGCCCTGTAGAATCACCGTCAGGCCTTCTGTAAGACGATGAGGATGGCAACAATACAGGGCTTACCACAATTTTTGTTGGTCTATTAAGTGCCTTCTGAAAAACAGGATTTCAAGTCGCTTCGATTCACCTTGCTCACATTTGTCAGACGTAGCTAAGTAGAAAAGCCACCGTGACAAACAGTTTACCTTATTATTCACGAACAGGCACAACTCTCACACTTCAACATGCAGGACATTCGGGCGAAGGTTTACATTTAATTAGGTATGTGCGGCCTTGAATTCGAATTCGCCGGTAGTGTAGCACACTGTACGTGCAGAGCGCTTTCAATTGGTTAAGAGTAAACACACGTCAAAGGTTATCACAGTCAGGCAGAGTGGTAGGTGATGTAGATACTATCTAAAAATTTCGGGTGTGCTGGGAAAGACTTTCTGAACTCTGAATGCTACTTGAAAATTACCACAATGTTTATATTTCCTGACAAATGAACACGCTATAACAATCACACTTTGGATAACCGCATTGACAGCCTCAGCCAGTGCTTGGAAAGTACAGCACTCTCGTGGTGTCATTGAGAAATCTATTAACTGCATAATTGATGCATACGCAGTTGAGCCGATAAAAATCAGGTCTATAAAATCACACTATTCCTTTGCTTTGGTGACGGAGGTAAACCCTGTTTCAGTGCCAAACTCGTCACCTACGGTCACTTTTATCACCTCAGGTTGTAATTCGAATCTACACCCATGATATGGTGAATTAAACATCATTATATACGCCTAGCCATAGCTGCTGCAGAGAGTATATTAGTTGCCATATCCATTGGCAAATGAATTTGTAATCGAGACTGGAAAAGATCTGTTTAGTATTTTAGCGCAATCGATACATAATAGTTTGCCCACCTTGACCAGAGACACTTCTCAGTCCTTTTGAGCAAACAGGAGAAGTGGATGAGCGACAAATTAGGTGCGATGGCCCGGCACTCACTCTTCCAATTGCAAGAGTCTGACTCCAACGTACCAGCCAAGACGACAGTGGCATCATCGGTTGACTTGGAAATACTCAGGGCTATGAAAAATGTAAAAAAGGAATCACTCGGTGTATGGTATTCCTATTGCAGAAGTAACAAATAAGCTAATCTCTGAAGCAGGGAAAAGTGCAGGAGAAAATTTATACATTGCGCCACGACAAAACAAATCTTGAATCTTAAAATTTAAAACTTAAGTCGGTACTACTGTGCGTACGAACAGCTTGAATTAGGAGAATACTGTCAATACGGGTATATCTTACCTTCTTCAGCAATCTGTCCTATATCTCCACCCGAGTCTGGCTGGTGGCACTTACATTTATGAAGGAAGGTTAGGGCAGACTCCCGATAAAAAGTGACATTTCGTTTTAACTCTGGCAAGTTAGACGGGGTTGCATACTTTGAAGGTGGCATGAAGCTTAAACTTAGTTTAGCAGTAACTGAATTACGACGTGTGACAATCAGAATAAGCATTGTCACTATATTAACAGTAATGTGTAAGTTAATTAGTAGCCCATAGGATGCATTGACTTAGGACAACAGATTTTCCTTGAAATGATAAAGCAACCGTGACAACAATATATAAAACTTGTTGTTTCTCTTATCACCATCTCGCGACGTCGACCTAAAATGGGTATTAATGAAGGTTACACATTCGATTGGCATAACGTGGTACATTTTGCACCAGTTCAACGATGCAGATGTCTGGAGCTCACTGAATATGAATGGGTATGATTGTATAATCTGTATATGTCCAACGGGGAAAATTTTCCTTTACTCGAACCTGCATTTTATGATCAAAAGAGTAAAATTAACTCCAAAAGAAGTGCACAGGGAGACCATTCGTAATAAGAGTGAATTTCAAAGGAATGGAGTGAAAATTCACTCCAAAATGAGTGAGATTTCATTCCACGTGTATGAAATATCGCACAATTTGGAACGGCGTGGTTTTCACTCAATTCAGAGGGAAAAAAATGTTTCATTTGCCAATTCGAGGCAATTAAACCTCCAATCGGTCTTATTTGCAGATATGCAGAATGCGGGAGAATATATTCAGGAAACGATTAGGCAAACTAAAGGAACACATGGTGAAAATTTTAGCCTGAGCCACAACATACTGTTAACTGTTTAAAATCGTAGCTGCTCTTTCGTATTCACCAGAAGTATTAGCCGAATGAATTGGCGCAATGATCAGAAACGTAGAACACAACTTTCTGCTTAATCCTATAATATCTTTCCAAAACACATGATGTCAGAGAGTTTGTCGGCTGCATATCAACAAATATTGGTCTGCCGCAAGAATCGCCTGAGTGATGCGACAGTATTATAGGTTGCGGTACACGGAAGTGCACCCTCCACCAGTCATCTATACCCCGTGAGTATATTTCGAAGCTAATTGTTAAATTTGCCGTTGAAAAGCAAATCAGTTTGTCCCATTGAAATTACTCGTCGTAAAACGACGGTTCTCCTTTGAATAACTAAAGATGTTAGGCGTAAGCCTACAACTAGGTTAAACCATAGGGTTGGTATATAACAAATCAGTCACGGATTCCACAACACTCAAGTTTATCAACTTAACACTTAAAAGGTTCAAGGTGCTTGGTATCAGGTGTCGCCTCTTAGAGTCTACTGAGACCCTGGAAACAATTACTGTGACTCCATTGTCCCATGAAAAGTGAGTGGAACTAACTTCCGAACCCCCATCCAAATATTTACCACGTGATTCAGGAATATATGACAGATGTTCCATAATTTGTGATTTCTTCATCCTTCCAACCCATCTGATATGTATAAAAATTTTCATAAATTTACTTTTGCTCTTATTAATTTGAGAAATTGCAGACAAACATGCATGGGGTCCCTTTTTCAAAACTATGCATATGCAGATTTTAACAGACCGGAAGTGGCGTTTTTCTGTGCCAACTTTTCTTGCACGCTCTTGCCAACTAATGTGGCGCTCCGCTTAGATAGTTCTTATAGCTTCCTATGTAGAGAAGTCGTGACAACTAATTATTTGAAGCCATTTTGTCTCAAACTCCATGACCTTTCTGATCCTTTGTTAGCCATGATAACCAATCAAATTGCCGTTATGTTTTCACTGGATAGCTTCAGGTCATGTATAACCGTTTGACTAACGTGCATGCACTTTCATAGGCCCACAAAAATTGCAACCCTCTCCATATTGGAACCCTAATAGTCCTACCAACACTCACCCCCCCCCCCTCAATATATTTAAAGAGCAGTGAGTATTTCTGTCGGACAGCACTCCTAAAAGTCAATTTTCGCCCCTCTGGCTGAAACTGCTAGCTGAGGAAAATATAGTTCCCATCGTGGAACCAGTCAAATGTAAAATTACACATGTCGTTTGGGTAGGAGCAAATTTCCATACAAAGGAATAACGTAACAGTTCTCCCAACCAATTGTACCTCAAAATGTGTGTTGAGAAGAATGTGCAACAGTGGCATTAGAAAATATGCAAATATAATTTTCCTGTGGATTTTTTTCATGTGGAGACAATATTTAATATCTCAGTTTATGGGAGAACGTTAGCATCTTTAAAATCAGGAGATAATGAGATGAACTAGCCCACTTTAGCTATCGATTTGACACCACAGTTCCATTGAAGCGTAGAAAAATAAGGACCAATCAGAATGTTCGAATAGGGTATTCTATATCCGGTCCACCATATGCATTGCAAGCTTGTTCATATGAGTGGAATTACTCAGTCACCCTGACATTCTGGTACTTGACGTTACCAAGACGTTACAGGCGGTGAGAAAATATCCATCTTGGAGTACCACGTGTCAGAAGAAAGAAGAAAATGGAAGTGTGCTTTTGTCTATTGACACTTGCATTTAGAACATCTGTTGAATATTTTTGTCACATACATAGGATTGATATGAAGCCTACATAGTATATATTCCTATTTAAAGCGCTCATACCTATAGCTTCCAGTTCAAAAATCATTAGCATACATGTCGATACCTGTTAATACCTGTTGATGGCCGTTAATACCAATTGACACCTGCTAATACCTGTTGCAAACCTATTAACCTCTGTTCCACTTATCTGTTTAACAGGTACCTGTTAAAAACCTGTTTAACTGGAATTTTCCGCTGGGTTTACACTCAATTTGGGTATATCTTTTCCTTCTGACTTTAACAAACCAATAAAATCCACAAAGAGAGAACCTTTAACACCAAGAGGATGATCCACCCCTAGACCGCTCTTTACTCTTCTTCAGCATGGGATTAATTCCAGCAAGTATACATGGCAAACCCTATGTCACCGAGACGAATCTCCAATAAAGAAGCGGTAGACTCAGAGGTGGTTTATTTATTTTACGCGTGGTACCAACCACGGTAAAACTAGCGAAAAATAATAAACGTACATGTTACACACCTGAGCCAAAGAAAAAGGAAAAAAAGTAGAAAACAAGAAAACACAAAATAGCCCAAACAAGTACAGAATAGCAATCCCTGCAAAACAAATGAACGAAAGGGAAGACAAAAAAAAAAAAAAAATAAGAATGACTATAGGAAAGACGACACAACACAATCCTAAGTGAAGAAACTTACAATTAATCCCTTAGCAGATTAAAATAATTAACTTACAGTCGTTGCCGGGCAAGACCACCTATGCAGCCACAGCATTCGGCGGCACTCTAAGTTAACAGGGTTAATAGGATTTAACAGCAGCTTAAACAGGTTATTATACCGTAGCTTACAGTTATATAAGGTTGCTATGTAAAGTATGCGTATGTTTCAATGAGAGCGTGGAGACCACTCCCCTCCGACAACTTGGAGAGGATTCCGCATGCTAGCCGAAGCGGGATAACAACAAACAACGCGCCAGCATGCCACATCTCAAATACCATAGGCCAGAACAATACCGACCTACCTGTTGACCCATTGTTGACCAAAAGACCTGGGTCACTGGAAAATACCCTGAAGGAAATACGTGAAAGAAGCTGATCAACAGCGATGACACCCTCTTTACCTCAAAACAGCTGATTAAAAATATCCCAATCTTCTTTTATGTTTTTGCATAGTAACTGACTCTGTGATGGATGCTGTTTTGCTAGTTGTATTGTGATGATGGTCAAGGGCCGACCGAAAGTTAAATACATCCGAGAACTTTAAAATGGCAAAAATGAATCTTTTCACTCTTTTATATGACGTTTGTCCTCTTCGTTTGTCATTTAACTTTTGAGACTTGTTTTTAACTTTTGATATTTATGGTTACCTTTCGATGTCTTCTTTAGTTTTTCCCTTTGTCTTTCTTTACCTTTTCATAGTATTGTCTTTTTCGGTTCTGAAGCCTGCTTAAAGGCATGAACGAAATTCCCCCCCCCCCCCATCGAAATCAGTTCAAGATGAGGGCGCTCTTCCATTTTATTATTGCGGAAGCACATCGAGGGAATTGGCATGTTCTTAGTTCGTAAGCATTTGTCAGGTACTTAAGGCAAGAAAAAAGATTGACATCTGGAAACTATGAATCCGGATGGAAATTTCTACCATTTTCTTGTTAGTAGTTCAATACGTTCAACAACAAACTTTGATTTACAGCTAGGTGATCACTGGATTTTGTTGTTACTTGTAATTTAGAGATATTCATGTTGAAGAAAATGTTTTTTTTTATTTTTCTTCATGCTTTCATTATTTTATGTAAACACAAGCAAAGGTATATTTTGTTGGATATTGTGTTGCTTTGTCGTTTTCGTAGATAAATTTCCTACTTCTCACGAATTCAACATGTCCAACAGTCGTTAGTTTGTGACAAATCGAAACTACTTGCTTTGAGAGCGTCAAAATATTTAATATTTAGTGTTAGGGCTGGAAGCCCTCTGTGCCAATGGAGAGTTGTGTAAGCCTCATGACTGAATATGTTAGTAGAGTTTTCAGTAAATGTAGATGCTCTAATTACCAAGACTATACTGAAAATATCAATGCTTTTAAAATAGTCCAACATCTTCCTCCACCATTTTTCAGCGTCTCTGAGAAATTTGCAAGCAACGTTTTCATAAATTGGCTCAAAGAAAATAGATGTACTTAGCCCTAAGGAGGGACAACGTACGTGAAAGGAAAAACACTAGGTGATGAAATGAACTTTAAAACTTACACACTGCTGATAGCATCAATTCATTACTCACTCAAAATCGACAATATGGCTTGTCACACTACCGTATATATATATTTCGAAACCGTAGTCATATATATTTACCAAAGCTGTTAGTGTTCCTCAGCTATACGTCTCTTCGCAACTCTGAATTCGTGCTGGTGGGTATGGTCTCAGTCAATATATAAGATATCAAAGGAAAGGACACTAGCTGGTATTCGGAAGGGGTTCTTAAATGAAAGAGTATATTTTTTTACTTCACTTCCAGTTGCCTCAAGGTTGCAACAAGACCATGTAGCAGTCATGGCAAATTATTGCAAGACTTCGTTTCCTTTTGAAATTGAGGCCCTTATCGGGCTTAACATTTGGCACTAGAGAATAACATACTGTAGATTGAACTTAAACTACAGTATTATGGAAATTAAGGTCACACCTCTTACATTATTTTGAATATTTCTTTTAAGACAGTCAGCATTATAAATAAATACAAAGATATTCAAGTAGTTGTGCCTGCATGACATCATCAGTTTGTTACACCTGATGCGTTGCAAAATGCGATGTACAATTTTGAAATTGATATAAAGATTCATATCTTTTAAACAAAACAGACTATTGAGATATGGTTTGTCCCCAATAAAGAGGGAAAAATATTCCTAATTGTGAAACATCAGTTTTCTTCAGTAGCCAGTCCCTTTAAAATTTAAACAATGCGACTGTAAAGCGTGTGGCGATCCGAACCTTCTACAAAAGTCAGACACATTTACAGTTTACCAGTAATAGAGAATATAATACGAAAAGGTAAATAGGCAAAGAGAAAACCTGATCGAACATTATCCTACTTATGCGATTTGTGCCTTATTGTTATAAATTTCCCTACGAATATTTCTTCACGTTCTGTAAGATTCAGAAAGTCTGTATTGTTACTATTAAAAATATCACTGGTGGGCATATTGATTACATCATCGACTGAAATCGTTTGAGAAATATTATCTCTTTGTATTCCTTTAGAAATTGCCTTCAGGTATAGGTTGTCTTCAGGTATAGCCAGTGCGATTTGAGTAAAACTGAGTCATAGAGACTGTGTCCATTGATGCATTACCGTCCCATACTAGATCATTGTGTCATATATGCGTAAATAAATTGAGAAGGTATCGAACTTTCTAGATGTGTCTGACCGTCTATTCGATGAAGGGAAATTTAATAATGTCCTAATTGAAATCATTTGCAGGCCTCTGATACTCTCTTTTCATTACGAACGTATCCTTCGTTTATTTGCGTTATTTTTTTTTATCAATATTTGAATTGAATTGAAAGTATCCCTGGCTAGAAGTTAGGTAATGACATAGCCTCACTTGTCCCGAAATAGAGGACGCTATCACTGATCGTTCGCTCTGTCGTTCGTGCACATTCTGGTAGCTTCCTGTGTGGATTTCATTGACCCACCTTTTCCGCTGTTTGCTTGGCAATCAATTGAGATTCATGCCGCCCATGACAAAAGCGTAAGTTCAAGTTGACAGTCATATAGTAGCAAATTGTTCAAGGAGTGCACTCGCGTTTCCAGAAGTTTTCATCGTTTCATCTTCATCGCCATTTTCTGTATTAATATTTTGATGCAGAGCGTAGGCTGCTAACCATTTCTCGTACTTGTCCATTGCTGTGTAAGGTATTCCCGCAGGCTAGGGTGAAATTCCACACATATTTTTCACCTTACTGTGGAATTCATAGGGCCTAAGGTTACACTTAACGTTATTATTAAATTAGTTTGCACGTAACTATAGACTAAGATTTGACGATATTTTTCAGAATAGTTGTGTTCGGCATGGATTTGTCGTTGTGTTTTGATGTATGTAGCTTAGGCTAGTCCATCCTACACTACAGTATTCCTAAGGCTACCGACCTAAAGTTGTAAAAAGTAAAATTGGCCAACTCTTAAGTTAGCCTAACCGACCTTACTCCTCAGGCGATACAGTGCCAAACATTAGGCCTAACTTAGACAAGGCCCTTGCCTGCTTTTTCAACCAAAGTCTGTTGTCATCCCAGACAACTCACCTGAGCATTGCGTTTGCAATTTGTATTGCATCATTGATAATGATTTATGCATAACAGTCAACATATTGCGTGCCAAAATGGACATTTTTCACGTTCATGGTCAGAATGTACATTTCGTCTTGTTTATTGTTTTATCACTTTATATACATACATGGATATGGCAAGAATGGAAAAAATAGGCATATGAGTGATATATACACAAATATGACTGTATATAAGGCGAAAGGAAGTACTGCACACAAGAACCCCTGAGGCTTGACAACGTGCACTCCTTGTTAAAAGAAAAGAAAGACAACCCACCCCAATAGAAACCCATTCACCCCACATTAGACTAGCATTTCTATATTTCTGGAAGGTACCTCTTACCTCAGTAGGTGCTTAACTAATTTTACACAATCTTACACCTCCTGAGAAATCACTGAAGTCTACACATGTGTCACACAAACAGAATGGCATTTGTAACAATGTCAGATGCAATAGGCCCAGTCCTGTAAATAGCAATGCAAATTGAGCTAGGCTAGACCTACCAGGTCAACTTTTGTTAAGATTTTTACAGGCTAGTAAAACCCAGGGAAAATAGAGATACAGTAGATATTGCCTATGTCCCATAATGTTCACGGTACAGTTTAGGAGAAAAAAAATCACTAAGTTTTGTAAATGAGTGCAACCATCAAAGAAGTTAATTTTGGTCAAGCAATTTGCACATTTAGTTTATGCCTGCAGTCAAGTCTGTCATACAGTGGACACATTCTTGTGACTTACAGTAATCGTTTAGTGGGTGTCACCTCAATGACACTGTCCTTTCTAGAACCCTTACAGTGACTGTAGATGTTTTAATCAACTCCAGTTAGTTTCTTTCATCCATTGATAAATCTTTATAAAACAGTACTGAGATTTCAGTAGTTGTTGTATACTTACAAGTATTTTCTTTCCTGGCTGAGATTGACATGATTAGTTGTCCTACATCATAGCTGAAACTATTTCCAAGGCACCATTGTGTAGCCTAACAGGAGACTTGTGAATACTAGTGTTGTACCTAGGGCAGTACAGCTTTCTTACTACTATAAAGCTATTCACCAATTCGAAATGTGATAGAGAACGTTTTTATATTTTTCCTGTACTGCAGGTCAGACATGGCATCGACAGCCGTCTGCACCCGATGCCGTGATGGGTTCAAGTTAGATGAACGGATAGTGAACTCTGGCGGAGAATGCTGGCATGAAGTGTGCTTTGTGTAAGTACCTCAGTTGCATTGAACAGTTCACAAACATCATGTCACTTCCCCTCAAACCAGTACCGGTACCACCCTCTGTCACCACTTCCACTCTCTCATCACCAGCCTCGCCCCTCCACCCCCCCCCCCCCCCCTCAACAAAGAGAGCACACATATACAAGTCTGCCACTAGATTGGTGATGTGAGCATGTTCAATAATTTTCCCATCCATTTGCCGAAGATGCAAAGTCTAAGAATATTTCAACATTACACGTAAACCATGGTGAGCCCAGCTTAATGTGGGTTGACCGGTGAAAATATGTGTAATTATTCATTTTCAATGCTCAAAATGATCAGACATATTGGGTTTGTTTCTGTATCTTATGATATGTTCAGTTCAGTATATCACTTTTTGTCCTCCAAACAGGTGTGCACAATGTTTTCAGCCTTTTCCAGAAGGTACCTTTTTTGAGGTGAGTTTCTGTTTTCCAATTTATTTTATATGAAAACAACATCTGTTAACTTTCCTGCTCGCAGATGTGAGCCATTAATCCATGCATACAAATTAATTATAGTTCAAGGATTGATGCTGTCTTCAGCCACATTTTGCTTTGTTTGAAACTGGTGGTCTGTACCCAGAACACTGTGTGCAAATTTATAGACCAAGTAGTTCTCTTAAACCCCAAGGTTGAGTTCGCCAGCAAAACTTCCAATTTCAGTCGGCGAATAGGATCCACTATTTGTATTCCAGAGAGAAATTATTCAAATGAGAACTTAAGAAGGGACATCTGAGTAACCGTAGATTAGAAACTTCTAAACTGCCCTCAAGTTAACATAACTAATTTTGGTTCCATGTTTGTTTTTGGTTGTTAAGTATATACAAGGTCCCCCTTGGGTTTAATGTAGACAATCCTTTCAAACATTGCTTGCAATGAAAATCAAATTTCAACCAGTGGTTCTTCTTAGGTATTTTAAAAAGGAAAAGGATGGTTTGCAAGCAAGACCATATACAGAAGCTACAGGGTTGGGGAGGTATGTACCACAAAATTTCAAAGAAGGTATCCGTTTTCAATTTGAAATTTATAAGGACAGAAAAATAGAAACTTGTAGTCAGAAATGTCATTATATTCCTATTTTGCATCTGAGCCACTTTGCAATATGAAAACTACAGTATAATAAAAGAGGGAACCCTTTCCCCCCTTGTATGCCTCCCACAGGATAATATTCAATAAAACTTTCAACTAACCATAAAAACATCTCTGGCAACATGTGTGTATTTATAGAAGCAGGTATGTTTGTTTCCTGCAAGAGAGAAGTTGAAAGTTTTATCATCATCCTGTAAGTTAGGGTGTTGTCCTGTATTGTACATGTGAGTGAAGAACACATTTGGAGTATTAAAAATGTTGAAAATAGCCACAATGTTCATCAAAATCAATCAAACATTGACTATTTGACCAACAAATTTCTGTTTTACAATTGCATTATGAATAACAGTACAGTAAGGACATCTAAGGAGGGACTTACATGTATGCCTTTTTTTTAGATATCCCTTTTTTTGACTTTATTACCTTTATTTTCAATGATAATGGAGAATTTCATCTGACCCAAGTGTTTTTAGCTCCTACCAGCATGCTGGTGTGAGCTACTGTATTGTGATCACTCAGTGTCACTCTACAGTATCTGTCAATCTATCTGTCCGTCCACAATTGTTTAAGACGCTTCTCCCACATGCTTTCATGGATTAATCTGAAATTTAAACACAATGCTCATTGGGTGGTGGACCATCTAAGGTGTACAGGAGTTTTTGGTCCAAGGTCCCACATGGACCCTTTGGCCCATTTTATGAAATTCTACAAAATGCTTCTCCTACTACAGATTGTATTGTGCAATGTTGATGGTTTGTCACAATGATGCCTTGTTAAAGGTCCCTTCAGGTGGTTCAGGGTTGTTTTTCAGTCAAAGACCCCATGTGGGCCCATTGGCCCATTAATGTGAAATTCTGTTTGAAATGCTGCTTCTTGCACATGCTGCCATGGATTTGTACAGCATTTAACTGGGACACAATGTTCCTTGGGTGGTAGTTCATGTGGAGTGTACAAAACTCTTCATTACAAGTTCCCATGTGGACCCTATAGTCCATTTAAGAAATTCTACAAAGTTCTTTTCTTTCATATTTTTTTTGTACAAGGTTGATAGTTTGTCATAGTGATACTCTGCTAGTGGTTATTTCAAGGTGTTCATGAATTTGTAGTCTATGGTTCCATGTGGCTCTACGTGGTTCCATGTGGTTCTACTGTATGTCCCATTTTATGAAATTCTGCAAATTGCTTCTTCTACTGTTAAAGTGCCCCTTTAAACTGTCATACACATCTCAAATATCCCTAGGTGGATTAAAGATAATTTGTAGTATTGGGACAGTAATTGAAACTTCATATTGCCCTCATATGTTGACAAGTATATGGACATTAAAGGGGCACTTGAAGTTGTTTCATGAACTTCAGTTACTGTAGTCTTCACAAACCTGTAAATTTCGTGTCAAGTTTTCTAGTGACAGACCAATGGTCATCTAAGAGGGTCCCCATTGTGAGTTACGTACAAATGACCAATGATGAGTGAGTAGTTAATGATTTAAATTGATTGTGAAAACTTGTGACCATTCACTTTTCCACATTACCTGTTGTACTACAGTAGTATATACCCACAGCCAATATAAACCATACAGAAAAATTAATAAAAATTGACAGTTTTCATAATTATTAGATGTGAATAGTGGTGCTTAACTGCACAAGAAAAACGGATTTTGTAGAAAAGTTGTCCTTTAGAGTTGATTCAGTTTGAGATTATTCCAAACCTACTGTAGACTTGCTTTACATAAATAAGGAATGCTGGCCATGAATTGGCATTTTAAATTTGCGCCATTCAAAAATGTCCATGGTACCCAGAAAGTAAAGTTTATTAATTGTTTTTATGACATGCATGTGACTGGAGAACTTACTTTTGGAAAGGACTTCTGACCATGAGTTGTCCTTTTGACAATTTCTGTAGCATATGTGATTTATAAAGTACCATAGTTTGTTAAATTTATGTCTTATTCATCATTTTGACCTGCGTCAAATCCTTCGGGTTTGTTGAGTCATCTCAAATCGAAGATAAAGGTGTTGTCATGCAAGGAGACACTGTCCCGTCCCCACTCTGACCTTACTGCACCTGTAAGTCCGCCCTGCTGTGTACCTACAGTATTTTGTGGCAAGTACAGCAGGGTGCTCCGTGCATAAAGAGATGTGCTTGGACTCTCAGTATTATTTGGTCATGGTTGCAGTGGTGATAATTAGCTGGTCCAGTACACTGATTTTTATCTTGGAGTTGAATACAGTATGATATATGTACACTTGTTACCTCATCATATTTGTATCAAACTGTTTTTTGAAGCCATTGGGATGTTTGTTGCCAGTGCCATAAAATGCTGCCCTACTGTGGTTCATCTGAAAGTATTAAAAGAAGGACATTAAAAAAAGGGGAATTAAAAAAATGCCCCACCATGGCTATTTTCCATTGAAAAAGAGCAGAAAACCCCTCGTGAATACATGTATGTGTTACTTTCTGACTCTGTTCTAACAAGAAAATTACTGTTTTTGAAGAAAAAGTAGATAAAAAAAATTGTGATGCAATCACTGCAATTTTAATAACAACAGCAAACCATATATTTCAAACTGCTTATTCACAAAGAAGGCATGTGTTGGGCATTGTATTGTAATCAGAAGGTCCTGTTGCTGTGTGCTGGAACTGTCAGGCCAACTGAGTTGAATCTTTTATTCAAATAGTAGTTTCCTGTCAGTGTCAGGCGAATTCCCACTAGCTCCTGTGCTTTATTTATACCAGTTTTTGAACTTTGATACTATAAATTGTAGAATTACTGATGACTGGAAGGTCAACAGAGCTCTGATGAAGTTGTTTGTTATTGATTTTGGTTGAGGTTATGTTTGTGGAATTATAAAATGACAAAATTGCATCTCCTTTAATTACAGCGTACTGTACTGGTAAATATTTACAAGTTTACAGTGGGTTATAAGGTTGAAGTGAACTTCAGGGCAGTTTCTGTGCTGCAAAAGTTTGGCCAGTACTGCAGTGTGGCCTGTTCAAAATTTTGTGTTTTTGCGGACTGTTAGGTTCTGTTTCATAGAAACAGTGTTATGATCCTCCATAATCATTTCCTCCAGTAACGACGTACAGTATGGTATAGTACCTCAACTGTACAGTAATGCAGCCAGTATGAAGCAAGTTGACTCGACTAGATTTTCCGATTGACTCTAATCCCTACATCGCTGAAGGCCTATGCTGCATTTTTTTTGTATCATGCCCAAGATAAACTGTATAATATTTTGTTTGGAAAATACCGCATTTTGTATATCATTCCCCATGTAGTAAAACCTCTGGAACCTAGGGAACAGTATGTCCACCACCTGAAGGCATTCTAACAGGTTTCCAGTACAGTGTCTTTAAGCCCCACTGCCTTTGATTTCTGTCACATACAGTCACTGTAAATTACTTTCCTGAGGATCAGTTACATATCCCAATGACATCATTCAGTGAGCTGTATGCTTGTTTGCTACGGAGATTAACCTTTGACCTTCCTTTTGGGGAGAGTCAACATGGGGGCAACACTAATCCTCAGAGTGCCAGGGCTATTGCAAACTGCAGGTCATTGGCAACAAAGAAAATGGAGGAAAAAGGAGTTTTGATGCATTCATTTCACCAAAGTCTACTGGAAATGTTTGTTTGCGGATTCTGATTTTCATTCTTTTTTTGGGGGGTAGGATATTCTGGGTCAGGAGGGGATTACACTGGGTCTGTGTACAGTGCTCTTGAACTACTGTAATTATAATGGTGGCAACGGTGTTAAAAAAGGAAAGAAAGGAAGAATAAAAAACATAAACCTCTGCAGGTTAATTTTTCTCAGTTCTTGCTTTAATACCTGTCTTAGAGGTACTGTATGAAGATTTTTACTTTGGTTAGGTACAGATGAGTCAGTTATCTTGTCAGAGAGTTGCCAACTTTGCCTAAAGTACACTGTACTGTAGGATGCCTTTGTAAGTTTGTATGCTCCCAGATGGATGTGTACTGTAATTTTCTGCTTGTTTACAATACAACAAATTCAAATCAAATTCTTGAAATTACACAATAAATTGTTTATTCTCTTTATTTGCATTTCCTACACTCTGTCTTATCAGTCACAAAGTTCCTCTGTTTTACAGTACATACAGTACATGTCACAACAAATCTGTGTTCACATACAGTACACTATGTACAGTGTACTGTGCAGTAGCTGTGACATCTTTCTACTCTGAGACTGCAGAGTACTGTTTTGAAGAAATGGTACTGTTGATGCAGTTTTCCATTTGATCAGAACTGACAATGCATCAGTTATGTAAACATACAGTACTATACATTGGTCCATGAATTTCATGTGCAATTACAGCAGGGTGGTTTTACTGTATTCACACTGTATTCTTTCAGAATTCTCAACAGCAAGACACTTTGAAAGTCAGAACAAAGATGGGGTGCATGCGGACAGTGCATACTGCACAGTACAGTAGTACATGTAGGCCTGCGGCACTGTGTATGTACAGTATGTACGTTACGGTACATGTTCGACGAGTGCTGGATGCATCCACACTGGCAAAGTCGAATACGTACAGTACTTTACAATAGGCACATTGCATGTTTGTAGAGTTCATTTACTGTAAGTCCACAACAATTGCAGTCGGCCTGCATCATTTCTGACATCACAGCTTTATGCGAGACACCTTGATCATTGAATTGCAGCTTCAATGACCTGTTATAAACCTTTGATAGGCTTCAAAAGTCTGGATTACTTTCACTTGTCCCACCACATTGATATCAGCATCGGCTCAAGCAACGTAATGCAGTACCTGTAGCCATATGTACAGTATATATTTGACTTACAGTATTTTACTCAGCAATTGCAAGAGGCCCACCATATCTCAGCAGGGGTACACACTCTTAGTTAACAGAACCAGCTGATCAATTAGAGCTAGAACAATTAACACTTTTTATTCTGCAAATTTTTAAAACTATGTGACGCAATTGTCGACTTTGCTAGATAAATCACATTTTGCATTGTGAATATTTGTAATGCTTAATGGTTTATGTGAAATGGGTTTAGTCTGCAAAGGAGTTACTACAGTACGGTAAGTACTGTATTGTTATATGGCCAAAAGACTGATCATGTGTGTACATGTATCTTTATACCAGCAGTCTGCATTTATCTTTGAAACTGAACTACTGTAGTTTCACATTGTTCTGCTGTACAGTGTGCACCCTGTGTGTAATCAGTTCTGAAATTAACCTGTGAAAACTACTGTACTGTACAGTACACTGCAGTCATTGATTTGCTACATGCTATGCAGTACTAACTTGTCCAATACCAGAATGAAAACAGCCAGTTCTTGTTTGACAAAGCTTTCACCTGTCTTCTTTTGGGGTTGCTCTTGAGTATTTTTTTGGAACTTCTTTACTCTGATCTGAATTATGTGAGAGATAGAGCATTTAAACGAGAGATGGGAGGTAGGGCCCCTAGGGCAGGATTGTACTGTACCCCCTTCATGTCATGAAGTGGAACACGTACTAACCCCTCTCCACCATGCTGTAGTGCAGTACTGTAGCTCCTTCATGAAAAACCCAAACCTTCCCTGTCCCTTGGCAGACTGAAATTACTGTAGAAGACTGATAAATACTGCACAGTACAGTACATACACAACACATCAGTGATTTATAAACTACATATCCAGGCATCTTTTTCTCGGAGAAGGATTGACAGTTGACGGAGAAGCTTTTCCTGATAACACAAATTTGATGTCTACATTGCCTTGTTATAAAGCAGTGATTCCTCTGATAATTAATGAGCCATTTAGTAACTTCTCCATCATTTCAAAACACCAGGCACTCGTCGGTGATGGTTGTGGACAAAGTATATTTTGTGAACGTGACACTTAAAAGAAGCATTTGCAGTATGTAGAGTTTGATTCATGCATATGCCGGGGCTGCTTGCAATAAATAGGTAGGTACAGTAGTGCATGTCTGTGAGTTGTACAGTACATGTATTGTAGTAGGTAGGTGTACTGTAAAGGCATTACAGTGCATATTTTTTGTTGTTCTTACAAATAATTGCTCGTCAAATCTGAAGGGTTGGACTGTTACAGCTGACTGGGCTTGTACTGCAACGTGCAAAAGTGCATGTACAGATCTATGGATACATGACGTGCGGTTATCGTAACTAACACATCTTTCTTCAATAATTGTATCATTACTTGATGAGTCAATATGAAACTTAGTGACAAAAGTAGAAGTAGATCATTTCAGGTATTTTTACTGTTATTCATGTAACCATTAACTTTGAAAACAATAACTTGGAAAGTTGGTACTGTGTCGAAGAGAAACCCATCCCGAGGATGGAGGACCAGTGACCTCTGAAAAAGTATAATGCATCTCATAGAGGACGAAGTTTGTGGTCAGAAAAGGTCAGTCACAGAGGAGATAAAGGGAGACAAGCTACAGTACTGTTAATACTTCTGGACATGACCATTGAAAAGGGTGGTTTGCTCAGTAGCTGTTTTTACAAAAACGAATTGAATGACTAAGATTAATAGACAAAGACAGGCACCTCATTTAATGAACTGTAAGTTATTTTTAGAGTCTGTAGTGTTTAATGCTTCTAAAATTCTGTCAGTAGAGAATCATACTGTACCTTCGTTACAGTACCTCACAGTGTCCATTTGCCATCGTTGTGTCGGTTTTTCTAGGGACTGCTTTATTCATTCAAAATAATAGAAAGCTACTGTACTCACAACTACTGCATTCATGTGCCACAAAGCAGAAAAAAGTACAAAATGAAACGATCTTTTCTCTTAAAGAGAAAGGTGCGGCTACAAATTCAAGGAAGTTTTTGTTTTTAACAAAAGGGGTGATGGCCATCCATTGATTGAGCTGGTTTGCAGTACATGTGCTACAGTACTCCTCTACTGTATAACAGTAACCCTGACTCACAATTTCCAGCCAAGTGCTGTACATTTGTAACGCATACACGTACTGTATGTATATCAAATTAACTACAGTAGTTGCCTAAATGCAGGAAATGTACTGATAGTTTCTATTTTTTCTTTTTGCTCAGATCATTTAACATACTGTACATGTGTCTAAATTCTACTCAGCAATATACAGCATATACAAATTGCAGTACATGCAGAGGTTCTGTTAAGTACAATACTTAACAACACCTTCCAGAGAACCACTTAATCAGACTATGAAAAGATCAGTTTCAAAGCTACAGTATTAAATCATGGTTTGTTTTCCCTGTTGTTTAGAAAACGTAAACCGTCGTCAGGAAACTGTTCACTAGGTCATGCCAATTGCTCTCAAATTTTAGACTGAAACAGTACATGTGATAGGTATAGTATAAAGTTACTTTGTAGTCAACACTTACAGTACTGTACAGTATCTTCTACACTTACAAGCCCTCAGTAGGCTTTTTCATCAGTGTTGTGAATGTTTTTGACAAATTGTACCAATGTATTCAATGCAGTGCACAGGATAGCACAGAATACAGTACAGTGAAGAATTATTTTGTACTGTACAGTATGCTATCATGAAACACAGCACTACAGTACTGTACATGTGGATGGATGCTTGGAATACAGACCTGTGAGTTTTGTAATAATTAACATTTGTGAAATACTTCACATGTTGTGCTCTCCCTAGCAAAATGCACACAAGGCTGATGTGGTGCATAGCATGGCGCTGAGTTTTCCTCAGGGGCACATTCTTCAAGGTTGAACAATGCAGTAGTGTACACTAAAGCAAGTGATAAAAATTACATACTCGTGAATGCCTACACCAGTGCGTTGTGAGGAGTGAGCACTGTATATTGTAACTTAAAGTGATTGTGTGTGTACTGAAAAACCAGAAGGATAAGATTATGTTTGATCTTAACTTTTTCTTTATTTTTAAATGTACACGCCATGCTGTACATGGATGGACTACATTTTTCAATGAAGGAACATGACAGTAATAATTGAAAAGCAACGGGAGTGGCATTTTAGCAGTAAAAAACAGAAATCATATTTGAAAATTAACAGTTCTTACTATATCCACCTACATAATGAATACTGTATGCAACAGTACAGGCCTCACTGGTGTATCAAAAACATACTACCCAAGTCATCACTCCTTGGTTGGTATCGAGAATTGTAGTATTTGGTGAAAGGAAGCACTGTATTTACAAATAACCTATGAACTGATTACAACATTGCAGCATCAGTGATCCTGAGTTGTTTTGACTGAATATTCAATATTAGTATACTTCCCATTGGCTTGTTCAAAGGAGCATACCGTTGATTTGAATGAAAACTGTCATCCACAACATTGTCGTATTCTACACTTTTTGTTGTTGTGTTTCAGTAGAAGAATTTGAAATCGAATGGCAGAATTAACCAACTGAAACCTATTTATTTTCCCAGATTGTCTGAATGGTGCAATTAGAAGCCTTACCAAACATTTGAAGATTAAATTTCAATGTTTTTCCTTTTTGCCTGCACACGCAATCACTTTAAGTAGATGATTGTCACCACTTGACAAGTTAAAGGGACATAGGGTGTTTAAAATGTACCATTATGGCATAAGAAGAAAATAGCTCCAATCATTGTTAAGCCATTCAGTCTCATCAATAAACATCTGCAAAAGCTTTATCCCCTGAAAACACTATGATGCATCATTTGAATTTTGAAAAGTTTAGTTGAACAAATTATTGTTGAGCAACAAATAAGTGAATTTCTATCTGTGAGAAACTTTTTTTTCAAAACGAAGGCCTCTGTCCTTCCATATTTTGAGTAATCTATCATTCTATGTCCACAAACAATGGTTTTAGAATACTGTATGGTTGTTTTCTCCAAAACAAATGCCTTACAGTGTTTCCCTTTTAACACTGTACACTTGTAATGGTTTTGTTACACAGTACTGTAGAGTATCTATCAACAGTAACTGTTTTGTACCATCCCGCAAGTGTTATACAAAGTTGACTACCGTACCATGTACTGTACAGTAGATACCACCGTGTGACCAGTGCTTCTGTATTAATCTTAAGGTTGAAGATAATGTATTGTACACAGTAAACGTAAACAGTTCCCACAAGTCACGGAGTGTAACTCAGAACAAGCCACGGTGTGTCATTTTACATCCTTTATAGGTGATATTGATTGCATCCTGTTTTCATTTTTCGTTCTTTTTTCTTCTTTTCTTCCTACGCCATCTCCAGTTTGAGGGGAGGAAGTACTGTGAGCATGACTTCAACATGTTGTTCGCACCCTGTTGCGGCAAGTGCAGTGAGTATCCACGTATCCTTGATTGTCCAAATGTTGTTGATGCTTTCCTCTAATACGGATATCCAGTGTCAAAGTTAACACAAGACGTTGTATTCTTTGAAATCTCATACCCGCTATTGTGCGTTGGCTGAGCATGTACAGTAGTACATGATGGAGCTGTATGTATTTTCTTTAGTGCACAGCAGTGTTGCTGAATGATCTGTACGGGTGCAGTGAGCCCACTCGCTGGTTGTGACTTAAAATACGCATGTCGATAACATTTGCAGTACATGTAGTTGCATACAGTACAGTGGGTCTTTTAACAGTAAGAACCCCATGGATGCAAATTAATCAAAATAATCATAATAGAGCAAAAACAAAATATTGTCATAGTTGATGGAATGGGATTAGAATATCTGCCTTTGAAAAGACAGTGATTCAGTGTTAGTGTAAACCCTTTCATTTACAAAATATTACGTATCCTGAAAAGCTTTTGTTAACAGCCACATCAGTCCTACAGTATTACCGTACGTAACGTTTCAGTGTTTCACCTTATGTAGATGGCTGAAAAGGGTGGTGTCCAAGTAATGGACACCGGCTGTGGAATGGCTACGCAAAACTTCGCAAACACTGCCCTTTGGTTTAGTACTGTATCATGGCATGTCCTTTGCAAGAAAAATGAGAAAGGGGTCTGCTGAAAGGGTGGTGAGGAGAGAAACGGAGTGAGGTGGAAACTATTTGGACGATCAGTAGTGCTCAGTTTCCAGTACTTATTTCAACTCTAAAAAGATTTTTGAAGACATGCTGAGCACTCAGTGAATTGCAAATCCGACAAACTTGTTCACACAGCACTGTATGTACAGGAATTGTGCTGATCATTCTACGGTATTTGATTGCATATTACAATGCAGTGAAACATGGTACAGTGTTATTTTCAAGATCGATGGAATATCTACATTCTACAGGTATCTGTACTGTAGGCAAGATTCGCCTAATGCTATCCTCATAGGACTCCTTGGTTTCCCTGAATACAGCATCTGTCAGATTTGATGTTCTGAAATGCATTCATACTTTGTTTAATTTGAAACAAGGGTAGTGCATGAATATTTATTATTGATATTGCACCGCATACATGTACTGAATGCTGGCTGTGTTTTTATACAGTAGGGTACTGTACGTTTGAATGTCAATGTGTGTATTGTCTGTACAGTGCGTGTACATCAAACAGATAATGGTACAACACTTGGTATTGAACTTTTACTGAGCTTCCTTATGTTTACAAAGAATGTTAATAATAGTGTCGCAGTTCAGTGTGCAGTTTAGTGCTGTATTATGTACAGGTATCACATTAGATTAGGGGGGTAGAAAGAAAATCATTCATTACAGATTAACATACAGTACAAACTGTAGTGCTACTGCAGCATCTATAGGTGAGTAATGAGATACCATGGATACATTCTTAACTTTGTGCTGTATCAGGCCAGTCAGTGACTTCTACAGTATACAGCATTTACTGTACTGTAGAGTATGATCTGGGAGTGCATTCAAACCTATACTAACAAAGGGCATGAATTAATGAGATAACCAAGTTCACAGAGTCAGCATGCAAGAATGCTTAAGCAAACAAGAAAAAGGGAGAGCCGTCTGAGTGGGGGGCCCTCCTCATTATGGATACGAAAGTACATGCATGACCTGTCAAGTGGCAATTTATCTGCAGTGTAATGAAGACTTGTTTAATGAACTTGAAGTAGTATGGTCGTAAAATGGTACTGCTGGACTGCAGACTGCTGTAATATGCAGTAGTGAGTACATGCAGGAATGACATTACAGTAGTACTGTACCGTATGCAGAAATATTCCAGATGCTTGAGGGATGTACAGTATGTACAGTATCTTGACAGTGCATGAGTCATTATGATTCTTGTATACCATTTCAACCTATCTATTTTTATAGATTGATTGTTTTCTCACTTACTGAGAAATTGCAGACACGAGATCCCTACTTCAAGCTGGATACTGTACATGCACTGTACTGTAGAACACCCAGGATGTTCCATTTCCAGCCATCGGAGGGGGTGGCTGGCGCTCAACCCACCCCCTCTTCTTGGGGAATAATATTCCATGTCTGATATACTCTGCTTTGAATAGAGCAATTCTCTTTACTACTGTACTGCAGTTCATGATAAGTACAGTAACTTGAACAGAAAAAAGACAAGGAATACAAAGCACTGTACTGGTAAAGAGACAGTATCAGTCAAATTACAGTATGTGACATAATGATGATTAACGGACAACAGAAACTATAGGATGTTGAATATGTAGTGTTGTTACTGTAAAATACGTATCTATAACCTACTGTACTATACTCTAATTGACCTACCTTTTTGTTGCTGGTATACTGAAGGTGTGATGTTAAAAATGAGTTCTCAGAGAGCTCTCCAGACATTAAAGCAGAATTATGCTTGGTCAACCATAATTGATTGAAAACTATGAATATGATGTGACACTGAAAACTAGTTTATCCTGTCACAAGTCATACTGTAAGCATACTGCGCAGCCCGATGAAGTCGAGAATAAAATGCTCTCTACAGTGTGGAGTTTTAAGCCCAAGATGAAGTTTCTGTGTGTGAAAATGTTCATGACAGCTACTGTAATCGTATTAGTCGTGTGATTTTCTGTACAATCCTGATTATGTGGCTCTCACGGTTATAATGTGCTGTACTATCTGTTACGTCACAAAGTTTTCAATTTTCTCTAAAGAAAAGGTCAGTGGGCAATTAAATAAAAGTGCAGCATTTACATTTGTTACAGTGATAACGTTGCAGAATGAATGCTTAAATTACAGTGTATGTTTAGTATCAGAGGGCATTTTGTTTAGTTGTCTTTATCCTGTCACTTACACATTATTGTGTGTGTAAATGTGGGCACTTGATGCAAGATTTCTTCAGTTTGCTTTCACAGTACATTTTGCAATAGTTAAACATACCTGTACTGTATACTGTAGTTGCACATGCAAGTTGTACATTGTATGGTAAGTGTACTCTACATCCAAAGTCATATTGTGAATTAAACACACTGTTGGCATCAGAGCTATGTCAGTGGCTTGCTGCCCCTCACAGCGTATGTACAGTACACCTCCCTTTGCTGTACCTTACAGTACAGTACCTTACTGTGCCTCTTTGATAGGACTTTACTGTACAGTAAATCATAAATTATTCAACTACTAATATGGATGTAACACCTTCTTGCAGTTGGAGGTGTTACAAACTGGACCACTGCATGCTCACAGAATTTACTTATCAGACCTGCTTTGCACCTTGTACGTAAGATTCCAATCATGAAGACTGACCAACGTTTGAAGTGGCCTGACTCCAATGTCTCGCATTTGGCCTTTAGTTGTATTAATTATTGAGCATCCAGCAAATCGGATTTTAGGTTGAAAACGGGATCGCTGAGGGGCCTGGCAGCTGAGATGTCTAATAGCTCTAAAGGGAAACCATATTCTGTGAAAAGGTTCTCCTTTAGATGAAACCCTGTTAGCCTGAAAGATAATGAATGAATTAGAAATGAACTGGCATTGTAAATAGCACAATTAAAGTGTGTTACAGTAAACTATAATATTACTGAAAGTACAGTATGTAAACTTTACATTAATCACATCATCATTTTTGGAAGGATTTTAGATGCACAGTCCTTCCTTCTGTTTGTGTTTTACAGTAGTTACAGCAATCTGTTGCCTATACACAGAATGCTGTACTGTATCTGACAGGTTGTTAACATGCTTAATACAACTTATGCAGCATTGCATTAGTACAAAAGACAAAAGCTCATTTTAAACTTTGTCACAACAAATACAGTATGCTTTAGTATTGTTTGTTTTTCTTTGTCAGAGGAGTTTGTGATTGGGAGAGTTATCAAGGCCATGAACAATAACTGGCATCCTGGTTGTTTCCTCTGCCAACTCTGCGAGACCCAGCTCGCTGACACCGGCTTCGTGAAGAACAGGGGAAGGTGAGTGCCTGGTAAATCTTGTGAAACTCAAAAACATTTTGCAGTGTGGTCTATATGTGAATGACGACTATGTTTATGACAATCCAAGCATTTTCAACAATTCACCTTTTTGTGAAGGGAGAAGTGTTGGTATGTTCAATACATTAAAACACTGCCATCATCCAGTGCTGTACTGTTATAGTAATACTGCTACCTAGGAGTACAGATTGCAAGGTGTTGCAAATGCTTAAAATTGTAGGCTGTATGGTTCAAGACAATTCAGTTGCGTTTGTTTGCAATAAAGATCTTGCAAAAATCATAGCATGTTTCTGTGTTTACTTGAAAGTAAACTTCTCCCCAACCAGGAAGATTTCGCCGGGTGTAATATCAGAAATTCAAACTCAACTTCAAATTCATGGGTCCGTCAAGCACTGGTTAGTAGCAATGTGCAGTGTTGCTATTGACCATCACAAACTTTTGGTACAGTAATTTGGTCAATGCAACATATTTCCATGTTGCCTAAGTCTGCCTCCCATTTCAGACCCCCTTGCTGTACGTTGTCAAACTCGCCATAGTAGATTTTAAGATTGTTTGAAAACTCAGGCGAGGAATTGCTCTGTGGAGGGAAATGGGGTAGATGGGCTTGGAAAAGGGACAAAAGGAATTTTGGAACTTGTTTGGTACTATGTCGCTGAACTGCGTTTTAATCGTTCTTTCTTTCTCTGTATTTTATTCTTTGTAGAGCTCTTTGTCACCCTTGTCATTTAAAGGAGAAAGCAGCCAGTAAGTAGAAGCTGTCAGTGATTACTTCTAGTATACAGTACCTCCCCAGTTTATCCCCTAGTCTGCACCCTACAGTGCAATTATGTCAATGGATATTCGACAGAGGTACACGCTGAAATCCTAACAGTTTAGCAGAATTAGTTACTGCGGTAGTCCAGTTCTCAATGTACCAGAAATACACAGCTGCACTAGCATCAATTGCAATTTTACCTTCTGTGTAAATAAATAACAAAAGTTTACTACTGTGGTAAGATGTGTTACAAGTCTCTAAGTATTGCTTTGACATCCATAGTATCATTTGACCTGACTGATGGAACCTCTTTGCGGTTGACTGATGCACAGCAAAGTCTGGGACGTTTTACAGTTTAGCATGATTTGTGGTATATGTACCCTCATAATATCTTGTGATTAGTTATCAGAGATGCTACACTTGAACCAGAATTAGTTTTTTGCCGGTAAGATATCAAGGTACTGTACTGTGTGTAGGTGTTTTGTATCAGATGATCAACTTAAAGAAGTCTAGTGGTAGTGTAGTCACTAGATTCATAAAGCACCTAGCAGTTTCGTCCATTTACTACATCGGGCACAGTTGTTGGATCTAGAGGGCAGGACAAGGTCATTCACGGCTGAGGCGTGCTTGGACAGTCAGATGTCGGTCGTTCATTGTGTCTGTTTCATGAAAACATTCATTGCACATTTCTCACTGACTTACCTGCCTCCTTACAATGATGCAACCCGTATTACTGTGTCAAGTACCTTCGGCGTTGTTTTGACGAATTACTAACACGGGTGATCGCTGACCCTGCCTGGGTCAGCTGTGTACAATCCTTCATCTATAGCATCTGAACTTAGTGTGAAGTGGTGGGAGATATGATAAACACACTGCCTTATGTGATACAAGCAGAATTGTAGAAGATTTCATCAAGTTTTAACACTGCCAACCATTAGACAAATGGACTTTCTGCATCGCTGGATGATTCGTTTCCCACACCTGGGAAAAATGTGCAAATTGGAATGTTGTGTGGGGTCATTAGATGGGGGAATTCTCCTGATGATATGCTGTCGTTTGCTCAAATAGAATGCCAAATTATTGAAACCAGATCATAGAGTGTATTTTCAGTTGCTTTTGTCCCAAATCTATGAATATGCATTGTCACATTGTATATTGCATTTTAATTACGTACAGTATTTTGACAAAAGTGTCACTTCAATAAGTGATGATTCCCGGTTAAAAGGGAAAGAAGGCATTTGTTTCACAGGAAAAACAATCATATTCTTAAAACCAATATTTTTGGACATTAATATATTACATCAACATGGGGAAGGATTGTGGCCCTCTGTTCAAGAAACAAGTTCCTCACAGATAGAACTTCGGTCATTTGTAGTCTAAGAATAATTTGTTCACCCAAACTTTCAAAATTCCCGAATGATGCATCTTCAGTAACTTCTCTTATGCATAACGTTTTGAGGAGATCTATGTTTGTGGATCTGTGGTTTTGGATAACCCTGAATGGTTTAACAATGATTGAAGATGCTCCCTTGTCGTTTTATTGTAATTTCTCTATGTCCATTTCAATATGTGTCTCCGTAACAGCACCGTAAGTTAGATTTCACTGCTTTTACTTCGGCATCGTCCAGCTCTCTTGAAGCCCAGAATTGCAGATGTATCGCCTTATACCATGGTTTCCATGGTATACTTGAATTGTCTTATACCGTGGCTCTTGACCCCTGTGTTGAGGGGGGGGGCTCAAATTCTTGTGAGGTTGCGGACTGAGGTTGAAAAAGTTTTTTTAGAAAATGCCACATCCCAGGAAAGATGAAGGAAATATAAAGGCCTAATTTGTGCATTGGTTACATCAGCTGCAAGGCTGTGTAACTGAAGTAAGTCATACAGATAATTTCAAGAAAGACAGGTCATGATGCACTATGGTGACTCATAATTTTGGTCATGCTGTGGTGGTGCTACTGCCACTGAAAGATGGTCGTCTCAAGGAAAATTTTGGGAACCCCATTCTTACACAGATTTTGTGTATGTAGAAAAAGTTGTCTCTGCGATCAAAGCGTAGATGTGAAAACTAGGGATAATTCTGACTAATTGTGTTGACATATACTTCCATGGACGTAAGAGAAATGCTGATTTCAAAGTAGGAGTTTTGTAATAGATCTACAGTATATGGTACATAACAACAAGTTATTGAAACATGTTTTAATCTGATGACATCACTACAAAGTGTGTGTGTAACAGAATATTTTCTTTCATTCTCTTTGTCCAGGTAGTGGAAAACATATTTGCTATAGATGTCAGTAAGTACAAAATATAATAAATCATATTGTTTCCTACTGTACAGTATGTAGTACATTATATTCCACAGTTACTTGCACGTTGACTATGTATTGAGGATTAAAAAAAATGTTGTAAAAAAATATTGAAAACTACTCAATTCGATATTTCCTAGATTTTTTTTCTCTCTGTGATCTTGCACAAAACCAAATGACAGGATATTGGAAAATTTATGAGTTGGGAAGCGATTCAGATGGAAAAAAGTTTGTGCTATAAAGCATAGCAGGTTAAAAATTGAATAACTATAAAGAGGTTTTTTTGATGATTTGATTACCTCTATCTGTGATGCATTTCGGGCAACCAGAAACACAAATGTTGTACATTTCTCGAGTGACTCATACACTGTGGCCTTTTTCTTGACTACTTAACTACCTTAGAACATAGCAATTCCATCTCTTGGACTTTGCTTTGATTTCATTCTGACCTAGTCAATTTTGTTAGTAGGGGCCTTTGAAAAAAAGATCACGCTCAGATCCACAAAGTGTCCAACGTACATGTTTTCCTCAGGCGGCGGTGGTGTTAGTAGATATGCAGGGTTTTCTTTCCACTACTTCTTTCTCTCATGTGAGACTGTCGTCAGGGCTCATACTCCTCCAGGAGTGCTGACCTTAGTGTTTTGTCTCTCCTCTTTGCAGCGGTATCATCGAAGATGGTCACATTAAATTTAAGATGGAGACTTACCATCCTTACCATTTCAACTGTGGCAACTGTGGGTAAGACATTCTAAAATATTGGCTCAGCAAGAGTGTGAATAATAAATTTTCTTTGCATTGTTTTAGTGATGTAAATTGAATGCCACTTAGACATTAGATAGCTTTGGAAGATTTTAATTGACCACTGGCTGTTTTTGTCATCTCCATAGAGGGTTAGTCTCTCTGTTTTATGATGGACTATTTCCAGTACCCTTAAACAGTACCAAAAGTCAGAGATTTAAAAAAAATGCATATCACAAAGCTTTACAAAGTGAATGCAAAAAGGACCAATTTCTATATTCACAGGACATTCCCAAGCTGAGATATTAAATGTTGAAGTTTACTCACTTAAAATGATAGATTGCACAATGACTTATGATGTCATTCTTAAATTACTCAAATTTACTTTCTTTCTTTCTTTGTTTTTTTTGTCTGTTTTCAAAAGCCATTTCACTTTGTCCCAAATAAGATCATTTTCTCATGGTGATGAGGTGACTTGATGTCACACTCTGTCTACCTACAACACGCTATTCCAAAAAAAAACAGTGAGCTTTCTCAAGGTTGCACACACATTAAAATTTCAAAAAGCAACAAAAGCATGTGATGTGACATGTACAGGAGGGATGTCAGTATTGTACAACTGAGAAATTTTTCAATTTAAGTTAATCTTTTTCAACATTTTACATCTCATCAGTGAAACAAGCCATGAAGATGGGAAACGGATGAATGGGATTGATTTTCACATTTTTTAAAATATATTTTCTTGTACTTCTAGACTTATGGTACACTTTTATGTGCATTTTATGAAACGTGAATGCGCAATAATGCAATCTATATGAGCTGCATTTGGAACCAGAAGTTTGCAAGTCCGTTCTGCGTAATCCACTTCCACTCTCACCCCTCATTTCTCTGTCTCGTCACCGTAGGGAAGAACTGACGTCAACTGCTAGAGAACTACGTGGTGAGCTCTACTGCCTCCCGTGCCACGACAAGATGGGTATACCCATATGCAGCGCTTGCCATCGGCCCATCGAGGAACGTATCGTTACCGCTTTAGGCAAGCAGTGGCACGTCGAGGTGAGCCCTCCAATGCTCTGTTCCATCTTTTTGCCTTTCCTGTCGACAAACAGGGCTTAAGAGACTCCCATACCTGAGCAATTCAATCAGTTTTGCAATATATAGATATATGTGACTTCGCCACATACCTTCAAATAGTCTGAACGTCGCTCGGGTTGCAGGAGTCAAAGCTGCCTTGGATTCTCTTGGGATTTTGAGTTTTTCAATATTTCCTCTGAATATAGTCTACAATTCCTCTGTAATACCCACAATATTTCTGAATGTTTTTCAGTTCTCTGGATTGCTAAAAAATTTTGTGTTTTTTTCACAATCCCTTGGGATGTTTGATGTTCCAATTCCAGTGGCCCAAACAATAGTTCCCGTTCAGAATATCATATTATCGTTACAACTAAGTGGGAAAACTGTACTGGCCCTTTGGGGTTTTGATTGTCAACTGACGTCAGCCCGAGCATGTTTTGAGTTATCCCATGACTAGCAGGCATACATATTTTTCTTGCTCTGCTACAAACCCTAGGCAACAAAGGCACGTCATACACACCATGTCACTGCACAAATCATGCATATTAGTCCAGATTGATATCAGGACAGAGCGTTCAGCGATTGAAGTGTACTTCTTTGCTTTATTGGCAACAAATGCCCCATATTTTCACACATCATCTTCCTTTTACCCAAAAAACCAAATCCAACCAGCCTTACACTTCAGTTAATGAAAGTAAATGTGCAACTTTGCAAAGCTACTGTTATTGCTATAGTTTGGCTGCCAAGATTGTCTTGTGTGGTTTTGCTATGTCAGGTGTATCAAACCTTAAAACCATTTCGCACAGTCATTTCCCTCTGCACCTGTTGTATGATGCTCCTTGTAAGTGTGTTGTTTTGTCTGGATCCAGCGAAATGGAAAACCAGAGCTCATTTTAAGTTGTTACCTTTATCTTCCAGCATTTCGTCTGCGCCAGATGTGAGAAGCCCTTTCTCGGCCACAGGCACTACGAGAAGAACGGGAAGGCGTATTGTGAAACTCATTACAATCAGGTGTGATGTTTCAACTTTGCAGAAACATTTGCTTTTTCAAGATACTCTTTAACAGTGAAATCCTATTTTTGTTTTCACAGTAGATGATTGATCTAACTCTCCCTTAACTACTGTAGGTGTAAAAGGTGTTTAAAATATTTGATAGCCTTGACTTTGCAAAAATTGCAGACTTTTTGCTTTTCCTTAATGTAATCATTTTCTTTTGTGACTGTTCCCTCCCAACATTATTGTCATGATAGATATGAAAAGCATCTACAACAAAAATTAACACCTGCATCTCTTTTTTCTCCTCCATAGTTATTCGGTAACATGTGCTTCTACTGCAACAAAGCCATTATATCTGAAAGTAAGTGCCTTATTCCCTTATGTGGTTCTGCCCCCAACCATCCATCACATCTTAAGCAATGCTACTTTATCTTTC
This sequence comes from Stichopus chloronotus, assembly GCA_021234535.1. Classification (NCBI taxonomy): domain Eukaryota; kingdom Metazoa; phylum Echinodermata; class Holothuroidea; order Aspidochirotida; family Stichopodidae; genus Stichopus; species Stichopus chloronotus. The sequence continues at coordinate 4,531,314 of CM037831.1, forward strand.
CGTTATGCTGTAACAGATTTGGTGTATATATCTGTCTGTTTGAAACATCCCGTGTCTGTATTCCATAAGTGACAAAATTTCTGCTGTCACAAGGCATGAGTGTAAACTCATGCCTTTCCTTTTAAACCAGTTGCCTTTATCCATATTTCCTTCTTGTGGTTGCATTTCACCCAAACCTACGGAGGTAGTGGATGTAATTGGGCCGCTCTCGTAAAAAGGCAGCGATAATTTTTTAGGTCACACACCAAGTGTGTGAGGTATAAGAATGAGGCTGATGTCGTCAAGTTTTTTTAAAAGCCTACTCTTTCTTCATTTTTTGAGATATTTGTCTGAAGTTTGTTCAGTGTGTTTTTTGGGGATAGACATATTTTTTACCACCTAATCACATTTCGACTGGCTTAATTTATAGGGGAGTTGCAATGTAATTTTTGAAAGATAATCAGGGTTTTTTTTTTTGCACACGGCACTCTAACTGAACGGGTTTAGCTGGAGAGCTATTCTGTGGTCACTCTAGTAAACAATAATTAAATTTGACGGTTGGTCTGGCCAGCCTATCTGCCCTGTGGGTCATCAAGTCCAACTGAACTATCCCTTATCACAAATTAGTTAGTAAAGCATGTGGCTGAGTGATCATTGTAAACTCATAATATAGGTTGGTAAACAGTTGATTTGTTGCATCATCAACACTGCAGTGTTTTTTTTTACAAACCATGTACATTCTACTTTAAAGGGAAATAGGGCGTTTAGAATACACCAACATGACGCACTGAAGAAATAGCTTTAGTCGTAATTAAACCATTCAGTATCACCAATAAACATCTGCCAAAGCTTCAGCTCCCCAAAACGCTATGTATGTGATGAGTAACGGAAGATGCATCATTTCAATTTTGAAAAGTTTGGGTGAACAAACTAGTGTTGAGCAACAAATAACTGAGTTTCTCTCTGTGAGAAACTTACTTCTTGAAAAAAAGACTACTGTCCTTCCTTACTGTGAATAATCTATCATTCTGCATCCACAAACATTGGTTTTAAAAATATGGATGTTTTCTGTAAAACAAATGCCCTAGTTCCCTTTAATAGCCACTGCAAAAATCTAGTCCAGCGCACATTTCAATTTAGAACCAGCCAAAGCCAGCTCTGACAAGATCTGAACATTATCCATTGCATCCTTACATATCACACAGCAGAAAGAAGATTTACCTTCTCTACAGACCATAGCTGGTACACCTAATGCCATTTTTCAACATCACATGTCGAAATTAACATACTACACTGGTATATGACAACGTCATAGGCTTGATAGTGTGTCAACTAGATACTTTTTGCATGTAACATTTCGTCACCTTCCAAGTACTGTACTTTTCATTTTGCAATGCTACAAACAAAGATTACCTCTACTTAGTTCAGTGACTGCCTTAAGTTTCGACCCCCCTATGTTCTGACACACTTATGTTTCGACATGTACACTTAAATTCTGACAGCAGCGGCTGATCAATGCGTCATTACTATGCCAAGCATCATAGCTTGGACCCAAAATGGTGCCTAATGTAATGGATATGATGTAACATTTGAGTGTCAGAACATGGGGTGTGGGAACAAAAGTGTGTCAGGACATAGGGCTGTAACCCTCAGTTTAATTGTGTGGGCTACCGCGGCATTGCTGCGCTAGTTTCTTGTTCTCTTTCATTTGTTCTCTTACAGTATTCACTCTTCTGTAAAACTGTTGTGGAAAACCAATAAATCAAATGAAACTTCCTTGTTTGCCTCCACATTCACTGGTGCTAAACACTGCTTTCTCATCGCTCAGTTTACAATCATCAACTTTAAATATACTAAAAAAAATGATCTGGAATTTAGAATATTGGACGCAGTTACCCAAGTTTTGATGCCACTATGTCAATGTCACTGTAAATATTGAGTGTGATAAACATTAGTTGATCAAACAATTTAGAGAGATTTCTGGCTGGCAAGTACAACCATATTTTCATTGAAGAAATGGGATTCTGTTGCAAAATAGAAAATAGTGGTCATGGAACAAAAAAGGGGCATATTTCATTGTCTTGTCTTTCCCACTTGCCTTAATGGATCTGATATCTTTGTTCAAAATTGGAGGACATGTATGCCCCCCCACCACATGTGCCCATGCGTACTTTGATCAATTACATATATTCCGCCAGATTTGTACAGCCAGAGGGTTCACATTGTCTTTTTGTCTTGCATTTCTCTTTAGTGATGTGTACCATGAACAAAACTTGGTGTGAAGAACATTTTTACTGCTCCATCTGTGACACTCTACTCAACACAAAGTAAGAACCACCTTTTCTTTTTTGCTTCCATTTTTCTTCTTGCCTTTTATGATTGCTCCAGTTGTCTTAAGTGTATCGTTGCCCCCCCCCCCCCACTTTCCTGAGGCTGTTTCAGTACATTTCCAAATATTGTGAACTCTTAAGGGATAGCTTTTAATGCATTAGGTATAACAGTACTTCGTTAAATTGCAAATGGGGGTAGTTTCCAATGCTTTTGAAAATGTTCAGTTCATCACCCCCTCTGGGTTTAATAGGCCTATGTACAAGAAAATAAAAAGGATGCATGTGCCAAAACTTACTGCCACTGCATAATGATACCCCAGGACTGCAGTGACTGGAAAGTTTTTGTTAACAAACTGAAAACTTTAAGCTCCATGTACCTGACAGAGGATGTCCAAAAGTTCCCTAAAATTCATCGTACTTGTGACAAAATTCAACATTTATATCCGAAAACACTCCATTTTCATGTCCATATGTAAGATACATGGTATTGTATAAAAACAGTAAAATGAGACTTTTTATTGTGAGTTTATGACTTTACAACAAGCTGAGGACGCTAAGGAAGTTACACTTCAGGGAGATACCCGACCGACCTTTAACTGCGGTTCACGGGAGTCCAGAATCTGAACCTGATGCAAACATTACGGTTAGAGCTTAAAAAGAGTCGCATTTTTCTATTGAATCTCTGTATCTGTATGCACAGAAGCAATTTGTTGAGTGTTACCTCATCTCTGAAGAAACATTTCTTCATCTTTTCTCCCTGCAGGAGTAAATTTGTGGAATTTGATCTGAAACCGGCTTGCAAAAGGTGCTTTGACAAGTTTCCAGTGGAAATGAAGAGGAGACTGAAAAAGAATGAGCAGGCAAAATTTGGCAAAGCCAAATAAAAAGCAATAGGATTCTGTATTTTCAGATGCTGCAGATGGCATCTGGCTCTAAGGCTATAACATATATTTTATAGTTTTTACAAAAAGAAAATGACAAAAAAAAATGATAAAGATGCTGGCCTTTACTTGATTTGCATGACTTAAGAGATCAATTGAATTCTCCTTATCACCTATTCAATATCATAAAACAAATTCTTAGCAGATAGCTTTATGTCAATGTTATGTAATGTTAATATTAAATAATGTGAGTAAGCTTTGGAAAGCAGACCAGGAAGACTAGTCGCTTTTCAAAAGACTCATCAAAGTTTCCAATTAAACAGATGTTTATACAATCAAGTAGTGATAGTTTTCATAAAAGAGGTTTGCAATTTTTATGGGATTTCTCTTTTCCACATTTTTCCATATTTTGTTTCTTTTTTTCGTTGTCGGGTGGGTGGAACCATTTGTTCATCACCGTCAATATGACCCGTTCATGAAGTCAAATTTAGGTTGGTGAAGAAAGTATTCGTTCGTCATCATCAACACGATCTATTCATGAAATCAAATTGAGGTTGGTGAAGAAAGTACTTAGAGATCTTCCATTGCATGTGACTCGTGACAGAAGTCACATCCTTTCCACGTGACTGCATCGTCTTCACCGGAGAGAAAGCGGTCATTAGCACGAAACCTCTTCCAAATTTAAACTACATCTACTTTGGGAATACTCCAGAACGTGTCCTGTTAGTATGTTTTGCATCTCATAGTGAGACATCATCTTGGCAGCTGGACGGAGGGGGAAGTGGGGGGTAATGGTTACCTTACCTCTACCTCACTCATCAAACTGTCAGCATACGCTACTGAGCTCTTTTCTGTTCTCTGATTTGTTCACATTGCTTTTGTTCACATTTGTTCTGATGTGTTCTCATGGCATGAATCCAGTATGCGAGTCCTCGTCGAGTTTGTCCCGAGCCCGTAATTCTCTCACATCGTCAAAATATTCCACTGCCATCTTGATGATTTTGCTTTGAAGGACCAGTGTGACAAAGTGAAGGAATTTTGGTTGTTCCTAGGTCTCCAGCGAAAGCCGCCATGATGATGTTTTTTTTTTTCTTCTTTTTGGAAACTGTCATGTTCTAATTAAAATAAAACCACCCCATAAACTGGTTGCTTTTGTTTTTCCCATTTTTGTAAAAATTGCACAATTAACCAAGTAGTGCATTTTCTTGGATGATTTTCTCCCCTTTTCTCTTTTTTTTTATCTATCTTATAATTTATGTTGAAATTAATCTCTGTGGAATGTTTGAAAAACATATTCATTTAAAGTTACTCTAAAACTTTGTTCTTGGTTACTCTTTCTTCTTTTTATACTATTTTGTTATGTTTACTTGCCTGTCAGTGTTTTATTTATTTCCAATTTTTTGAGCCCTTTCAACTTCCCCATGACAAAATCAAGTTAGTCCAGTATTTATTGATCGATCTTTCTTTGACGCGTTTGCTTTTGCCGACCGTTCAAGTTCTTGTACGAAGACGAAGAGAGGCACAAGGTAGTTCAAAGCATCCCAGAGGAAAGCAGTCTCAACTTTGTCACTAAAAAAAATATATTTTGAAATGTCTTAGAAGCTTTAAACAATTGTGGTATGGCTCTTTTTTTTTTGGGTGGGAGAGGTAATTGCGGATTAACTTTTGTACGAAATACTGCAAAGTACTTCTAGCACCCTGTAATTTGCAGCGTAAGTGTCTGTAGTTACAGATTTACAGTCTGTCGTAACGTGCGTGTTAATAGTTACTTCAGGGCGTAGGACACATCACCTCATCTTGGCCACATTAAAAGTTATATAAACTAGTTACAGTTTAATAATCTATCATAACAGATTAATAGTCTATCATAGCAGATTTGTAATCTATAAGTTTATCATTTTTTCTAGTGTCCACGGCTTTGCCCTTAATTTTAAAATACGTCAAAAGTTGGAAGGTGACAAAAGTAAGTTATGGAAAAAGGTTTCAGCAACGAAAATTTATATCCAAATTTAATTTATGAAGGATTCAGATCTAATAACACAAGTGAGATAGGGACTCCCACCGTGGGAACTCTATTAATGGGAAAGGGTATGGGTATGGGATTACCCATGGAAGTGCAGTTATAGCCGTCAGTTTTGCGCCTTATAGTGCTCTTGTAGAATGTTTACATTTCTCTTGGAGATCGACAAAAACCTTGATAAGTATGGTCAGCCCTTCAAGTAAATTATTTCGTTCTTCCATTGAAGGTCACTATTCTTTACTTAATTCTGAAGTGCACCTAGGTTGCAATAAAACAAAGATGCTGCTTTTTTTTCCCGAGGGCTGGCGAACCGGTTGGTGGGTGGATTTTGTCAACGGGTCAGTCGATTTCACCCTCTTATATGGGGTTTTTTTTTTCTCTCTTATTTTTTGCTTTAGTTCAAATTTACAGCTAGCTTTAGTATTGCAGTGTCTAACCAGTGGCCGATTGTGTGTTGCATGGCTTTCATACGCAAATTACCAAAGACATGGTTGTTGAATAGTCATTATGATTATTCATTAATACGATTATCATTTAACAAAACAAGTATCGTACGATCAATAAACGAACAGTAATGTTGTAACCCATATACCTTATTGTGTGGACTTTTTGACGATCACTTACCCGATTTAAAGACGGCATGGCCTCACCACATGTCACTCTTCAGAACGTTAAAGTATTCAGTTCATTTAAGATATGACAACTATAGCTTGTATAAAGAAAAAGAGAGAAAAAATAGCGTTTTGACCATGTGTGAATCAAGTTGCGTCAGTCTTTTCGCAGTTTGACACCGTGTCAAATCGTTTCTTGTAACCGCGCCACCTGTTGATGTTCGTCAGGGGCACTCTTAAGGTTCACAAAACTTTGCACGTAGCAACACACAGCTGCTAGTCTAGTAGTAGCTATAGTAGACGTTAAGTATCTAGTCACGTTTGAAAAGGGCCCTCCCCTCCCACCTTGCGATCCCTTGGTGTTTAAGTTTGTGGACCCCCGGTGGAATCAAATCATTGACTTGCAATTGGCGCAAAACATCAGCATTGACGTTAGGTATATATCTATAGCAGTGGCTGATCCAGGGGTGGGTGCTTCCTCCCCCTCCCCCACCCCCTTCCACTTAGGAAAAGAAAATGCATAGTCAGTCGATTAGCCTTTCATGTTGTATTTGCAGACATCCAACTATTGCTGTAATTCTCGTCATGGTGTCGGTATAGAAACTCACACACCATACTGAGATCACTGTTTACAGATGGACAAAGACGCTCCCCCCCCCCCCCCCCCATATGTGAACCACCTAGCTCAAAACAAATTGGTGGATCCACCCATGGCCAGGCTTTTCCTGATAGAGGGAGATTTTTTTTTTTACCCAGCTGGAGCCAAGTATGTTAAGTATCATGTTTGCGTTCTAGTTTAGGGTCATCATGATCAATACTTGACTGTAAAGTTTAAAGGGGCATACTCATAGAATTGTTTTGTGAAATCTGCAACATTTGCCAAACATGTCATGTTTCCTTAACATACTTCATAATAGGGAATGATCACATTAATATGATCCCAATGAGTAACATATAAATCAACATTGAGGAACCAGTGTAATTATTCAATTGTGGTTTTTGAATTTTGAAAATCCGTGACCATACACTTTTTTTATTTTCACATTAGTGCTAGTTCATGATCATGTCCACAGTCAGTAAAAGCCAGGATAAAAAACAAAAGGTTTTGTCAGAATCAATGAGCATGATTTATAAAGGAGAGGTATTTGTTTGTGAGGAGAATACGTTGAAGAATACTATTAATTGAAACCATCTGCTCCAAACGTCCGAAGAAGAGATGAAACGCACATAGCTAAGATCCAAAATAAATGAGATACTTCCAAATATTCACTGACACCATTTACGACAACTGGTTTTACTAATCTGTTAAAGTTTTCACAAGTTTATTGCAAACAGTTTTGCAAGGAAGAAGATCACGGTGTAGCATATACTATTACACCAGAATTAACAGGATTAGGGAGATAATAATCTAAAGTATTAGAAAACTCATCCCAAGAACGTTTAATGGAAGTGATTAGCCCACGATATTCAAGAAAATGAGTTCTCGAGACTGTCGAACCGCTTCTTCTTGGCTACAGAAATCACCGTTTGGGCATTCCCATGACGGCTTTCATAAAAAATGATACCCCCTTTGTACGAGTAATAAGAGTAATAAATGCTTTAGTTGCCCGACTGTAATAAAGTTATTTTCAGAAAGTTGCTGAATTAAAGGCTGTATTGCATCACTCTAAGCTATATTTTTACCTCCCTGAAAGGAAAATTCTCAACTGGTTCTAAGTTACAGTACTCTTAGATTGCCAGTAAATTCGAAAGATGCAGAGCAGCTCGTATTACACAGCGTACACAGGGATCCATTGTTTTTGTCACCGAGACGAACCTCCAAAGACGAGACAGTAACCAGAGAGGTGGTTTATTAGCCTTTATTTCACGCGTGGTATACGAACCACGGTAAAACTAGAGAAAAAAAAAATAGCAAACGTACAAGTTACACCCCTTAGCAAAAAAAAAAACAAGTAAAACAAGAAGACCCGAAACAGCCCAAACAAGTACAGAATAGCAATCCCCGCAAAACAAGCGAACAAAAGAGAAGACAAGAAAACATAAGAACATAACTTACAATTAATCTCTTAACAGGTTACGATAATAACTTACAAACGTTGCCGGGCCGGAACCACCTATAAAATCACGGTATTCGGCGGCACTCTGGGTCTACAGGGTTAATTCGGCGGTACTCTGAGTCTACAGGTATTTACACCACGGCTTACAGGGATAAACGGTAGAAAAAAAAAATAATAATAATATGTGTGGAGACCACTCCCGAACGACTACCTGGACAGGAAACCGCATGCTAGTCGAACAGGAAGACAGCCAACCACGGACCAGCATGCCACACCTCAAATTCCACAGGGTAAACCAAAATAAAGACCTAACCCTTGACCCATGAATGAGCAAAATAAAAGACCTGGGTCACTGGAAAATACCCTGAAAGAAATACGTAAACGAAACTCATCGACAGCGATGACAGTTTTGATTACACATGTGGAGGAATGTAAGACAGGCTGAGGGAGGGACTAGAGGTAGGGGGTTGGCAGAATTGAAAATGTCTGGGGTGATGCATTACAGCCTTTAAAATAAAAACTTCCCTTACAAATCTCCTATCTCTGGGGTATCCTTCACTATTAGTACGCTAAACACAACCCTCTTAAAAAGGATTAGTAACACGACAGCTTGCCGCCGGGTCTAATAATCTCATTCCCATACTTCAGAAAATCATTGAAGTCAATTTGATACCTCTGTAAGTACGCCCCAGGCCACCAATGTACACGGCAACACGGTAACTCATCACCCTAAGCTATATTTTTTAGCTTCCGGAGAGTGGAATTTCGAACTGATTCTAGGTTACAGTCACTCTTTGATTGACAGCAAATTTCGAAAGATGCAGAGTAGCTCATATTGATTACACACTACGGTGGAGGTATTTTAGAGAGGCTGTGGGAGGAACTAGACACAAGTGGTTGGGAGAAGTGAAACTACGTGTCTGGGGTGGTGATGAATTTTCGTCTTGCAGCGTATGAGCAACACATGAAACTTCTAGTGCATGAAAACGAGCTGTTATATCAATCATCTTCAAACTACATTCAGGATGGCCTTGAATAATCTGGTTGCGACTACCGGCTTCTGTCTCCACGAAAATTAAAAGTTCTTATAGTAGCCTACCAGGGAACGTTATATCATACTTAGGTTTTAATTAGTCAAAAATTCTTTCTACGCGAGGTGTTTGATACAGATGGCTTTGTTTACCTTTAGTTGAGAGAATGCAAACAAGGAACAAAAAGTAAAGAATATACAGACTGTACTCATTTCATCGCTTACAATTTTTAGATAACCAGGTCATTGGTTTTATCTGTGTAAAACATTGGTATCATCTTAAAAAAAAAAAAAAACTCGAGAGAACCAACCGTGCAGACATTACAATAAACAAATTTACAGTTGTGCCCCATCTCAATAAGACCTCCTGTTATTGGATAAGGCTGTTTAACTTTGCTTGTCTCCCACCAACTTAAAAGTAGTACGGCGAAATCAATGAATGAGGGCTTCAAGATTTTCCAAAACTGGGACGGAGAAAGAAAAGTATCGTTTTCTCCAACCCACTGCACTTCTCGGATTCCGTAATTTAGCTATAACGAAGACAGCAAATTATACTTACTATGCTGTCATGGAATGCCAATTATTTTCAGTGACCAGTCCATTTTAAAGGCATGTTTATACTGACAATTGAAGTGGCCCTTGGATGGAAGGAAATAATTGTTCACTGATGGCATTTCAAACCCCACACCAATATCTTGTCCCTAACTCAAGCTGCTTGAAGAAAGACTTTTCTGGTCAAGAAAGATTTTTCAGTTACATCAAGGTTACCTGTTACCAAAATGGAACATAGCAATGGCAAATTATCACAAGAACCCTCTCTTGTCTTTAAAATTGAAGCACTCATTTAACAGTTTCACTATTTAACCTCACTAGTGACAATGTATATTGTGGAAATTAAGGTCACAATTTTTAAACTATTATAGTGTTTCTTTAAGACAGTCAGAACTTATAAGGAACAAAGGTTATTCAAGTAGTTGTGCCTGGGTGACATCACCGATTTCCAAAAGTGCAATGACCCATTTTAAAGGCAGTATTTCTTTGAAATTGATAAAACTTACAAATAAATCTGCAACTGAAAAGTTTCCGCCAGGAACGAGAGAAAAATATTAGCAACTTATTATGGAATATCAATTTTCTTCCGTGGCCAATTAGTCCCTTCGATGCATACATATGCACTGTTAACTGCTTCAGCCCAGCCAATCCTCACACGTTATTATACACATTTATGCCTACTCGAGCCAACATACCCTAACCATTATGGTATATCTGGATATCACGTTATGTCTTATCATGCAGAAAAGTTCTTCTCGAGACATTATTTTAGCACATTATGTTCTTTGTGAGGACTATGTGTTCAGCTTGGGAGGAAAGTTAGATGGGCCAAGTATGTAGCTATTATCAAAGGGTACATGAACTATGAATGCACTCGACCGTTTGAAAATTATGAAAGGGCACAGGAGCAATACACTGGACGAAAATAGTGCGCTCTTTAATTGGTTTCAAGCACAGAAAGTCCTGTACTGCAATCTTGCATTTTGCGACTTGCTTAGATGATACCTTACAGAGCCTGTTATGTATGTGCATTAATCCATGAGCTGTGTATTGTGAATTCTCCGTTGCATTGCACTCGGGGTCGAAGTCTAGTACTTCCTTTGGCTTCCACCAACCACGTTCATGTACTTAACTACAATGCGTGTATAATTGGAATACCACATTTGCTACATTAATATCCAGTGGGCCGAAACTACTCGCACGACATCGGCAATTCGGGTTTCTTACTTGTTGTCAGCGTTAAACTGGTGCATCCGAACTGAAAGTTACCCTTAACTCACAAAAATGACGTCCCTACATCGAGGAATATATTTAAGTGAGTACGAAAATATATCGGTTCGTGCGTTCCTTGGAACTAATCGAAAGGCAGTTATAGAGAGTAGTTGTGAGTAGCACCTAAACTAGACTGGTATAGCTTTGTTGATCCGTCAACAAAGCAAGTGAGTGGTGCGGAGTCATGTGACACCAAGTCTGAGTGAGTTTCACTGTGCAAGCCATATGCATTGTATGCTACTTCCTTTTCTAAATAAGGGTGACAGTATAGGCTTAGTCGACGTGTTACAAAAACCGAAACATAGTTTTACTGAATATGTGTAGGTCTAAATTTCTCAGACTGAAAATGAAAAAAAGAAGAAGAAAGCAACCGTGCATTGCTCAGGTGAAGGCGAATTAAAGCCCAAAGTCCGAGCAGTTAAGGCTGCAACTGTTAGCCTACTCTTGAGGAATGTACTGGCTTCACAGTCTTGCATGATCGTCGATGTACCCGTCAAGGCAAAAATACTGGATTTGGGTTTATAGTTTAACATCTATTTAGTGTATCGTGTGTCAATGGGGAGATTTTCATGCCGTGCTTTCAGATGAACTTACTTTCCGACGGCCTCTACAATCATCGAGCCCCTTTACTAACTGGGGAGACTGTATAGGAGCCGCACTGGCAATGTATCTATATCGCCACTGGTATACAATGCTGCGGTGCCATAAATTATTCTAATGTACACCACTTTGAAAGTTATAAAAAGTAACCATAAAAGCGCACGAACGCTATTACCATAAGCCATATCTTTCCCAGTAACTTTACAATGAAGTATATCGTTCAATTTCAACTCATGTATCTTAGATTTCAGCTTTTCCTATTGGTCAATATTTCCGCTCCATCATTACCCTCCTCATTACCCTCCTCCCCTCCCCTCCCCTAATCGACATTATTGGAAGTTATTAATATAGGCCTAGCACTCTTTTGTTTTTGTTCTTTAACTTTATCTTAATTCTCATAGTTCTGTCAGTAAATGGAAATCAGCTGGTGGTTTCTCTAACCGTGGTTTGAAAATGGCACCAAGATTATTACTGTTTTAAATCCATACTCTACACTCCACAACCGGCTTACTTTCATTGGCGGCCCCAAGAATCTTACATTGTATCCTTGCCTACAAGGCCGCGGTGGAGTTCACTCCAAAGATTTCTGACGTAGTCTACACGAAAGATTGTTACGTCCCACTTTGTAACTTAATTGGTCCTCCACGTTAATTGTTACATTTTGGGCAGAAAGTTGCTACATTTTGAACCAAGTTTGAAAGTTGTTACATTTTGGGTAGAAAATTGTTGCATTTTGGATCAAGTTTTTACATTTTGGTCAATTGTTACAAAACGGGACGTAACAAAGCTGCTTACAAAACAATATTTACCCAAATAATCTCCCCACATAACTCCATCATTAATTACATCAACTCACTGATTGTAGTTATCCACTTTTGAAGTATGGTATGCCTTATATCATAAACCTTTTCTTTTTTGTTCCTTACAAAATTATAATATAACTTTGGTGGGGTCCTTTAGTGATTTTACTTGGGCCCCCGGTCCCGATTTCGAATGCTTCAATCCGTCCATGTTTGCATATGCATGGGCATGAACGGTAAATATTTTACTGTACATTTTGATTGCCACTCTTGAACAATTCATTTTACATTACCAACGTGTACACACCCACCCAAGTTGTTTACCAGACGGGCCCATACTAGGTTTGTTACACTCTGTCCCAATGATCGACTCTTGATTGTGTAGAACATTTTAAGCTTCCAGCTTGATCAGACGGCTTTCGCCACAGCTCCAACATTTATCATTATAACATGGGATGAGATTATTGCATTCTAAGTTAAACATCGTTTCATTTATGGCTGGTATTATGTTTATAATTTATCATTACGTTTATGGGTTACACAAACCCCAACGTCTGATGGCATAGCGCTCTGTACTTCTTTCAACTTCAACCTTTACTTGGAATTATCGAACATATGGGCCACGCACAGGTATAGCTTACATCAAACGGAACAAAAGAGCAAACGAAAATAACGAAATGCCCGTATCAATGTTGTTGATGTGTAGTGCAGATAAATTTAGGTTGTTACGTGAGATGAACAAACAAATTGTTTAATTGTGTTTTTGCAACTTCGCTAATATCTGTGCAAAGGTCATTCGATATATAACAGAGCATTAAGGTAAGATATATCTGCTACTTGACTATCTAAGATTGCTTGCAGTGCCCCTTGAACATGAAGCTATAGTAATGAAACAAAGTGTCTAAATAATATAGAAAACGCCACCGGAAGCTAAAGAGCACGTGTTTCCCACGTGCTGCAATCCATGGAACTTGCCGGGGTCAAGTTAATAATAACTAATTTGCTGTCATTATTGTAGTCCAACCTTTGGTATAAAATGAAAGAGTTACAGTCACACTTGGAATCTGAATAAACGCATGGCGACGAGATGTATCAACGTAACCCGTGCACAATGGATCAACCTGCAAACTTACGCGAAATCCAGAGGTTAAAATTTCTTTGCACGAAACCTCTCCGCATTCACTACAGTGACATGAGCATGGTTCGATGGGCATTGACCAGATTTTGTGGAGCGGCCATTTTTCCCGAATGACATTCGAGGCTGTTCCCCAATTTTTTTTCATATTTTTCGAATTAAAGGACCAAAAGCCCAAAATATGAAAGCGGTGCAAGCACAAATTTTTCGGAGGATCTGCTCTTGAAATGTATGGAACATCTTGCACGTAAAACGTACTCTAAATCGACAGTCTGATATTAAAATGTATATCCACACATATTTGAAACGCGAATTAGATATTCAAGAGCGAGAGTGTGCCGCTTAAAGAAGGTGAGTACTTTACATAGCCAACGGACACCGCCCTCACTTTTTGGGCGCATGACCTGCTAGATAATACTGAAACGCAAAATATTTGGTACAGTTTCTGTGATACCTGTCAAGAATGGCATGGTGCCTGTGTATTCTATTTTCACAATTTTACGTTTTGAAAAAAAGAAATGAACATTTATAGGACTTCACGAAGCCCCCGATTGACCTATCTTTTCTGTACAAGTGTTTTAAGTGTAGAGTTAATCCACCCTCCCTCTCTACAAGCCAATGTCTCCTCCAACCCAATTTAATTACAGTGGCCGATTTAACTGGGACTGGAAAAAAAATTAGCACCACCTGGATGAACCTCTTTTCAGTCAAGGTAAATCTCATTCGGTAGGTTTTACACACGAAGTAGTATATCATTTCTTTCCCACAAATGAAAGTTACTAAAAAAAGAAGTGGGTATAACGTACTTATAAGAACCGGCCGCATTGGAGATATTGCGCCACCTCTGAGAATTTCAATGGATAGTTGTCAGCCTCGCTTGATCCCCTCCTTCACCGTGTACATTCTCGTTAAAAATGAATTTCATACATTCTACTTCTGAATGATCTTAAATCCCCTCCCCTTTTTTTTTCTTGACAGGTTTTATTGATGAGAGTCATGTTTTCAATTTATCACGGTCAAATATTCAATCTCAAACAGTTTTGGAGAAGCCATTTTTTTTTCTTATCATTTTCTTTACTTTCCTGTTACTTTATTTCATCTTCTCATCACCTTTCATTTTTCTCACTTTTTTTTTTACTGTTACACATAGTAATTCATAAGCCCACTGACCGATCCTTCACGTACCGGTTGAACGCAGAATGTGACCATTGTTCGCTTTTATTGATGGCAGCTATTCTAATTGTCAACGTCATGCCAATTGTTGTGTCAGGGAGCTGTTATTTAGCTGTTAGCAGCTCCCTGGTCCTACGAATGGGTTTAATTTTCCACAAACCTCCCTGAGAGACAAAAGTATATACAATTACCAGAACTTCATCCCTTTCTACCCAAGTTCTTGAATATATAGCAATAAAGTGCAATGTCGATTTTCTCATCCTTTCTTCTTTCTTTTTTTTTGATAATTTGAAACAATTTTCGTGTTGTAGAAAAAGACATGTCTATTTTGCATAATCCAGAATTTCGTACTGCCGTATCCCATGTGCAGTCGATCCATAGAAATTGCGGTCTTAAATTACTGTTAATGCCACGTACAGGATGCAGTAATATAACATCGCTTCTGATAAAATGAAATTATAATAATATAACATCTTTCTGCCATATAACTGCCCAGTCTCCCGTGCTTACATGAGTACGTCACGATATCGCTCGGCCCTGCGAAGCGAAATTCCTTTTCGTGACGGCGATGGAACGATCGTGAAATTCGTATCGGCTGTTTACATCGTTGGTGGGGCAAATTTAACCTAAAAAATCACACTTAAATGACATGGTATTCGTCTGAGAATGGTGGTAAGATCATTAAAAAAAGATCTTGCATATTTGAAAACTTTATATTTTTCACATTTTTCTCCCAGGATTTCAAATTTTTGTGTATTTTTTTTTTCATGTTGTACTATGATTTACTGTGATTTATTTCCCGTTTGCCTCAAAATCAGGTGTTGCTGAATAACAAGGCAATCCAAGGAAACAGAAATGGATACTATGTAATATAAAATGGGTGTCCGATAGCTGCTCATTTTACGCTCACAAGCGTTCGCTGAAATAATAAATTTTTATTCACTGTTGAAAGAAACTCCAAGTGAGCCAATGTGTTCATTTCTTGAAATCTGAAATATGTTTTTACAAAAGCCAAACTTTGATTTGAAAAATCCGAACTTTTAGTTTTTTAGTTTTTGTGCTTCTGCTGATGCAAAGGAACCTATAACGTCAGGTTGAAGTATGTGTGTGTGTATGTGTGCCTGTGACAGTTGCTTGGGTAGGCTCGAACTCAATAAGTGAAAGTTGGACGAAAGTCGGTACGTAGATCTGCCATATTAAGGAGTGTTCTACTGTGTTGGTGGAGGTCAAACACAATATCCCAAGGTGAAAAACAAAACAAAACAAAAAAAATGGAGAGATTTTATACTTGGTGCATGGATGCATTATAGTGAAAAGGTAATTTGATTCGGCGAGCGAGAGACAAAGGATATTTGGTCTATTTTAGCCCTAAACAGTGATATCATGGCGCTCTTGGGCTGAAACACACTGTTTTTGCCTAAAACTCGTATTTGCTTCTGTACATTGCGCTATCAGGATAGATGATCAATTTGATTCATTAGTATTAGCTGATTTTCAGAGAGGCAATATCTCCTCTCTCATATGGTACAATTGCTCAAGGAACCACAATCACCCTTGGGCCCTTGTTATAATCCGATTTTATACTTTGGAATTGATTCCCCTCCCCCCCCCCTCCTTGAAATCTAAAACCACCATTCTCGAGGTCAGACGTTAACTCGTTAACTTTTGAAATCCAAAACCTACACTTCGAAATCCAAAATCTATGTTTTCATGTCCGAAATCTACATCTGAAAATGCAACTTGTATTTGATTGTTTTTGGTATCAAAATTTATTTTTCTGGACGTGTATTTTACTCTAAGATCCGTAACCTAATAGTTTGTTGCTTAGCGGTTTCTTTTGTATAATTGCCAATTTACGGGACTGGAACTGAACCTGGTATTCTACGTTGCGTACTGTAATGTGAAGGAAGTATATACATATACATATTCTATTATGCCGTTCGTTCAAGCTTTAAAAAAGTGATTTCGGCATATGGGAAATAAATATTTAATTTTGTAAAAAAAAAAAAAGAACAATCGTAATCTGAGTATGAACAACAGATTTTGGTTATCATTCATTTCCCTCATTCTGATGCCAAGCAAACAACAATAGAAGTTTGGCTAATTATATTGTTGACTATTAAAACCTAACACGAACTCCATGGAAAGACATAAGTGGTATTCATTGTACTGTAGATTATCATTATGATTTGTCATATTTTTTTCTCTACTTCGCATCCTGCTGCATACACAGTTGGTATCCTGGCAGCTATTCTGTCAGCGAAGGGTGTGAGTGGTCAGACGTCCGACAGCAACGAGCCTCATCCAACAACATCGACTACTAAATCACCGTCAGCAACTGCTAATGTAACTGTAACCACTACAACTGGTACAGCTGCAGGCTCATCTACGACTGAGGCTGATTCAACTAAGCTAGAAACAACAGGTAATATAGATAAAGCCTACTGTACTTTAATGGGGGGGGGGGGGGGGGGTGGTGTGGGTGGTGTTTAGGGGGATATAGCAGGGGCGACGTCATGTTCCGAAAAGTGGGGAGGGGAAAATTAGTAACAGATAGATTGGCGCTTCTACAAGGTGGGACAGGGCAAATGGTGTTGGGCATTATCGGCGAGTGTGACTGGTTCATCTGAGATAGAAGCAACATGTAATAGTAATAACCTACTGCCATTTAATCTGACGATGATATATGTCAGGGAGGGGGAAGGGGGATACGTCAGGTTGCGAAATCAGGTTCCGGACTAGAGGACAATTAAATGAAGGTACGTACAAAGGGCGCTGACATAGGGTGGAAATGGCTACGTGGGTTTGGACATGTACGTGCGCAATATGGTTGATTATTTTGGTTGATGTCCTTTAGAAGAAAGTGCGACTTTCTGACCATTGTTTTGGTTTTCAATTTTTATCAACTTAACCTTTCTGTGCACGGGAACAAGTAGGGGGTTGGGCCTAGTCCCCAGTTCCACCATGACGCCAGTGGAGGGGAGACAACACAAAGAGCAAAAACAGAATTTTTAAATTTTTGCCCTTCTTTCCTGTAAAGGCAAAATTTATCATCCCTTGTGCAGTCATTAGTCACAATTTCAAACTTACCCAAGCATGCGTAACTGGACTCTCTGAGGATTGAGACGGCAATACGTGACTGTGACAGTCATCCCCCAAACCTTTTGCACAACTGGTTCATTGGACTTTTTGTAATATTTCTTTTTCTCACATTTCTTTTTTTTTTTCATTTCTCAAATGAATCAAGTGAAGTTGATGACTGAAACGGAAGTGTTGACGACACAGTTCAACACAGACGTCTTGACGACCACAGGGATGATGGAGACCACAGAGGAACCGTTCAAATACGGAAACTGGAGCGTCAAAGTCGACGACAAGGAATGCATGAGAATGAATCTTGGCGGCAGCCTCACGCTTGCCGGTCAGGTACTTACAAGCGAATTCTTTCGTGATTCCGGTCCAACTAATTTTACGTTATGAAAATAAGCATAAGATTTTTTAAAATACCCATGAGACTTTTTTTTTTTGGGGGGGGGGGGCGCGGTAGGAGGATAAAAACTAGTACAAAGACAACTAATTGCATCACAAAACAGAACTTTTTACGTTACGCTGGGTGACTACAATAAGCTAGTAAAAATAGGAAACGTTTAATTAAAGGGATTGGCCTCTTACAGAAACTGTTATTTTTATAAATCATAAGAACACTTTCCTCTAAATTTATTGGCAAAAACCATATCTTAACAGTATGTTCCAATTTTTAAAGATAAATTTATTTCAAAAGTTCACATTGCGTAATGGAGAATTTGTGATGTCACCTAGCCACAACTTCATGAATATCCTTTGTATTTCTTTACAACATTAACTTTAAAAAAAAATTACAATAATTTAAGAGATGTACAATGTTATATACATACACAATACATGAGGTAATATATACACAATGTTTACGGTAAGGCTACAATATACCCAATCTGAATATTCTCTAGTGTCAAACTTCAAGGTTAAATAGGGGCTTCAATTTTAAAGAAAAAACATCTTGCAATAATTTGTCACTGTTGGCAATGCATTTTGGGCTAATTTTGAGGCAACTAGAAATCTTTCTTGACCAGAGAACTCTTTCTTCAAAGAGCAATATCTTGAGTTAGGAACAAGATTTTGGCATAAGGTTTAAAATACCTGCCGTGGATAATCAATTGTCCTCTTTCACTTAGGAAATCACAATGCCTTTAAAGACACATTGAGTTGATAACGAAAGCGATGTTTTTGAAGGAATCGATACCGCTGAGTAAGAATCATTAGGACAAATACCCAATTAGTCCGATATCAACTAGTTGTGAACCGAACGTCAGTAGTGCAGGTTTTGAGCCCTGAAAGATCCCCGGCATATACCTAAGACATTTATTGACTAGTATTTGCAGCTTCATTCAAAGACAGGGAACGATATACAATAGAATCCGAACAACAATTAAATAAACTAATTCTACCACATTCTGCTCACCACTGGAGATTCATCTTAATATCGACTTTAATTGTAGTATTATTTCTTCACAATGTATACACATATGTTCAGACATTTATAAATTTCACAAGGGGTTATCAAGTACATATATACATCAAATAAAGTCTTAAATTTTTAGGCAAATATTTCCTTGTAAAAGTATCTGTTATTACATACATGTACATCAGATGTATATCATATACAAACTATAAACATGTAAACAGCGATGTGGGACTATCGATTTTAAGAGGCCACAGTTGCACATAAATATCCACTAACCAACTCTACAACCAGATACAAATTGCCCAAATGTAATCAAATTACTAATCCATTCGATTTACAGGCTTGACTACTCGCCCTGACTTAGTAATTACCTTTCTTCTTTCCACTGGATCTGTCTGAAGTCTTCCCCCATATTCAGATCGTTCAACCTCTGCACAGCTCTGGATACAAAACCCTTAAGCGTTTTCAGTTTAACAGACCTCACTAAACCATCTTTCCCTGGAAATGTCTCAACTGAGCTGATGAGATACCATTTGGGACTGGGCAGTTTCACCTTTCCAAGCCCCGGTCCCTACTGATCCATCCAAATTAAGTCTCCTGCCAGTGTGCAACGGGGCCATTATCTAACCTAATAAGGCCACGCCCCATGAAGTCCTAGTAAGATTATCCACCATCTAAAATATCAATTTTTATTTCATTGGTAGAACCGTAATTATCGGCTAACTCCACATCCCTGAGAGTCTTCAATTTACCATATGGGACTTTCGATTTATGGATTGGCCTGTTACAAATTACAGGTATTTCAACTGCAGTTAGTGATTCTAGAGCACCACTCAAATTAACACTCTTAGCGGTACTCTGTGACCCTAAATTAACTTCCTCCCGTAACTCACATTTATTAGCCTTACCACCATTATCAGGCTACATATTTGAAAGGTTGAGCAGTAACCCATTCTGGTTCAACCCTCTTTACCAAATCACTGGTTATATAGGATTTATCAGACCCCTGTCAAACAATAATCCAGGCTCCGATTACACTCTTCCTTACGACAACCTTAAAGACAAAATCTCATCACCCCAGACAGTTTCAATTCTCCCAACCACCTACGTCTAGTCCCTCCCTCAGCCTGTCTTAAATTCCTCCACATGTGCAATCAAAACAATGGATCCCTGTGTACACTGTGTAATACGAGCTGCTCTGCATTTTTCGAATTTGCTGTCAATCAAAGAGTACTGTAACTTAGAAGCAGTTGAGAATTTTGCTTTCCGGTAGGTAAAAATATAGCTTTGGGTGATGCGTTACAGCCTTTAACTTTCGCGGTGGGTAGAACAACCGTCACACTTTCACTAGTACATGCAACCCCAAGGCAGAGAAAGGCCGATATCGACAGTACTCACACCGATCGTGTCCTTGTCCTTGACATTTGTTCCCGTTGGTACCTCTTCCAAGCTACGATTTGAAGAAACTGCCCCGCTGGAGGACTTAAAATCTGGCTTCAACTCATTACACACCAAACTGTGATGTCGTTGGCCACATTTCGAACATGTGACGGTATACATCCGCTGACTTGTAGGCCCTTCTCCATACAACAGAAACACAAGTTTGAGGATCTTAACTTTCTCCATTGGTCCTCCATGTTCACTTTGGTTAAATCATGACCCTTGGCATTTTGACATCTCTTATTGCATAGATCACAATACGGCTTTCTCCTCGTATAGGTAGTCGACGCTTGTAGGGCCATGGTAGATGAAAATCGTTCCTCCAATCCCCTAGCTTCAACTTGTACCAATACCGCGTCTCTGAAGGTGTCGGTACGCTCCCGCCTTTGTGTATTTCCGTTCGAAGGAAGTGCAGAAGGAATGCCAAATCACTTTCTTTATCAGCCACAGTTCTCGACCACTCCAAGCGAATATCGTCTGCCAACCTGGACAGGATTAGCGGTGTGAGAAGTATACCATAGGTTTGTCAGTCGACACCCAGAGCGTCTTCACTTCTAATGTGGACATTTAGATCATCTTCCATGCAGGTTCCATAATTCTGTGTATGCTGACCCACTTGACATAAACGTGTCTAACAGGACCTGAATATGAGCAAAACGAACGGCCTTTCAGTCCGTCCATAGCGGTCCTTAAGAATGTTACAAGCTATCCCATAGGTTGAATCCGTAAGACTTAACCACTTAATACATAACAGGTCGTCTCCTTCCATCAGTGACTGTAGGTATGTGAACTTCTTCTTGATGATGGGAATTTCTGATTTGTCAACGATAGCGATGAATTTTTCCCAAAGGGTTTGACATGTTGTAACATCACCGTCAAACTTGGCAACACTAACTTAGGCAGGCGGGTTGAAGATAATGTTATACGTGAAGCACAAATTGCGGTAGAGGACTGTTTAAGTTGAGTTAAAACACGGACAGCCTCAAATCTAATATCTAGGGCCTTGTTACTGATAATACGTGCCTTGCTTGTATCTTCACTTAGTTCCTGCTCGATCTTAAAGGACTCTTCTATTTTCGCTTGTATTTCGTCAACTGCATGTAACGTTTATCAAATTCCTCCATTTTAAGCATTACATTCTCCGCAGTCACTTCCTTTAATTTTACAAAATCTGTTAATGCAGCGATTTCACCAGGCAACAAGCCGCTTGCCGCCTCTCTTGTCTGCTTCAACTTTTCCACAATTCCCGGGTTTCGGCACCAAAAGGCGGTTCCAGACTATCTCCGTAATACTAACTTAAGTAGAAACATTGCACTCAAGAGCAGACGACAGGCGATGGGGCATTAAGGGGGAAACGTGTATCAAAATAGCCATTTAAATTTAAAACCAAAAATAACAAACAAACAAAAAAATCTCTTCGTGCGAACCATGACGTCATTTTCAGTTCATTTATTCCTCTACCTCTCTTATTGCGTTAGATGTCAGTGCTTTTGTTTGTTTGTATCGTGATTTTTTTTTTGTTTCTAATATTTACAGGATGAAATTATGATTCAACCGAGTGCATCCAGCAAGGGCTCAAAGTGTGCAGCCAACATTGCGGTCTTTGATTTGACGCAACCGTGGCTCGAGGGGACTCTTGGTATCAAAATGCAATTCGATAAAGTCGACCAAACGTATAAGTTGACGAGAGTCAATTTCACTTTTGTGGAAGGTGAGGATATTTGAACTGCTTCAGCCCTCTGCCGCCCAAACATATCCTGTGTGAATATCAACTAAACCTACACCAAGGCTTTTTCATTATAGTCTTTAATGATACCATCTGCATAATCTGTTTCAAAATAAAGTTTTCAACATAAATTGATCACTGCCTTCTCGTTGGGAGGGGCAAGAAAAAAAAACAGTGACAAAGAACAAAGAAACTATTTAAAATTGAAATAAATATCTCATTCCCTCTTTTCTTCCTCCCCCCTCCCCTACACCGCCACTTCAGCGACCATGCTCGTGGCTTCTCCACCACAGACTAGAAGCTATAGTCAAGTTCTACTCGCTATGACACATCATAAACACCGAAATCAAACTTTACCCCTACTATACAGCTACTTGTCAACGCTGAGCCTTTTTCCTTTTCCTGTTAACAGGCACCATATTCATGGTTGGGGATCGAACCTTCGACTTTTTTGAAGCCCCCGTCGGGGATTACTATGTTTGCGATGAAGACCAGAAAATAGACTTGGCCGGTGCTATGCTGACTTTTAAATTTAAGAAATTGCAGCCGTTTGTTCAAGAAACAAAAGGGAAGGACTATGGCGACGGTAAGTCACAGATGTCTTCAATGAAACCCCGTAAGTCCAGAGTACAAGAAATGGGGAGGCCCTCACCCCTTTCATGCACCTACTGAATTCCCTCAGAGGTTTTTGACGTAACCGTCTGAACCGGTGCTCAAATATGTCAAGCGTTCAACGTAACCTACCAACCAATCAATTCGTCAGTAAGTATTCTTGCACTCCTACTACACTACTGCAGTTTTATTTACAAGCTTTCAGTACTTGGAATCGTAACGTCATAGAATTGCGGTACTTTGTGGGTCCGTGCTTATTTTGAGTGTCCGTACCCATGCATGCATCAATATGGTCCGTTCTGTTGGCCGTGTTCACACTTGACCACATCCTTAGACAAGAGATGTGAACTATACCTCACCACGATGTACCTGTAATTAGAATGTGGCAATACGTCATACGGCAGATGCATCTTTTTTTGACAAAATTTACTGATAAACTTATGAATGATGTATACAAATGGAGACAATGAAAAATTACTTTTCTGTTTAGTCATAAATGTGATAGTTTAAGGACAACACGGATCGTCCGGTAAATCTCATGGAAGCCAGAGCATAGCGTTGCATCATATGCACTGTGTACTACCACGTAGCCTATTGTGTGCAAAAGTCGTAACGTCATCTATTCGTAGTGAAAAATATAACTCAAACGCAGAAGCGACGTATACAGTAACGAATTCCGAGGCGCTCAGTTTATGACACGATCCGTTATACCACACCGGTGACCATGTGCAATACTAGCACTCTTCTATTTTACGATTTTTTGTATCGCCAAAGTTTTCTCGAGACAACAGTGGAACCACATCTGTAGGAAAACTACTTCCCAGTTCTCCCCCTTCCAACAACCTTAAACTCTGATTATCGTTTTTGGAAATTTCCTCTTTCGGTTCATCATCCTGATGTTTGTATTATCAGTTGCACCGGTTAACCGGGTATCCGACCTACAATGTCTGGACGCGGGTTCGAAATTTGCCACCTGAACCCACAGTTTCTCCAACTACATTGAATCAAGTCGACATTGACCAAGTTGGGCATGTAGACGCTCGGTCAGGCTAAGAGCGACTCAAAACACGACTCGACTCTCAGCTAAAGTATTTCAAGTCCAGTTGATCGTTAAATTTGTTCGCACTAGAATAGCGCCACACTACTTTCAGTGGCGGTTGTCTTAAATTGTTCAGTCGCCTTTCGACGGTTGACATTTTGCAGCCATTTCATGTAAACGGCAAATTCAATGTCAGTTGAAATTTGAGTCGGTCATATAATTATGTAATCTTTGCTTTGAGAACACTTGTTGTTTTGTCGTAAGTAACACGTACACGGCGTTAAATTAACATGCAAGACAAAATGTCCTATTATGACTGCACAATAGGGGTAGCCTAACGAAATTTGGCGTTATATTTCCTGTAAACGAGTACTCGACCAGCAGTGAAATGAGAGTCTTAAAAAGGTCCGAATTTCGGTCAGGTGCAAAGACCAGTTTGTATGCTTCACTACAAGGCAATTATTCTACCTCAACGTTCTTTTCTGCCTTTCTCTCCCTCTCTGTCTCTCTTTTCCGGTTAGAATACAATTGTGGAGACCCACTTTCACCAACCAACAGCCCACACAAGAGGGTGGGTCTCATCGTCTCCATGACGTTAATAGCTGTTCTCATCATCGCTGTTGGATGCTTCCTCCTATTCAGAAAACGCTCGACCTACAAAAGATTTAACAACGGGATATAGTCAAAGAGATTTATTATTTTGTTTCTTCGTATCTTTTTTCAAAGAAATATGTGCATAGACAGAGAAATGCCACCTGAATGTACTCAGGCAGTATATGAGGTGTTCAAAGTGGTATGTGGAGTAACGAAGGGCTGGGGGTGATGAAGTTGGAAAGGGGTCGATTAGAATTTATGACCGAAAATAATAGTTGTATAAAACGCAGGTCACACTACAGCGATATCGGATTACCGTCCGATTCCTTTTTACTCACTTAAAAAGTTACTTAGTAAAATCGTCTGAATCTCTGGTCGGAGGGAACCAAATATTTGACACTCTGTGGAAATATATGTTTTGCATCACATGAACATGAAAGAAGAAAGAAAAATATGCTAATTACTTGGTGACGTCACATCAACAGACAGCATTTTTCGGGCACTCTCAGTCTGATAGTAGCTGTCTGTCCATGTGACGTCAATAAATAATTAGGTTACATTTCATTTACATAGTCCTTTGATACAAATCGTATATTTACACACGTTTGCAAATTTTCGGTTCTCTCCGACCAGGGATGATGGAGAAGATTCTAAGTAAAACTAAAAAAAAGTAAAAAAAAAAATGGGTCGGTAATCCGATCCGAAATCGCTGTAGTGTGACCGGCGCTTAAGATTATATTTTGTATGATAATGATCTCTATGTATATTCGCCTACCTTTTGTTTTCCAATCTGCACATATACTGTACATTTGGAGAGATCTGTAGGAACGGTGATACCACATATTTGTGAATATAACAAACAATTAACGATCACTTGTTTTCATAGATACCGCATTCGCAGTAAGGGGCTGGGGAGGGGGTAATATCGAAGGGAGGTCTAGTAGGAAGGATGTAAGGATATATCAAAGTAGTTCTATACTAATTCATTTCCAAATTTGCAGTACTTTTCTTTTCAGAATCTGTTACAGGTTTCAGGAGCTGTACTATAGTGAATTCATACAGCAATATGGTGATTGTTGCCTCTGTTCTTGCTATTCGGTGTAAGTTTAATGATGTGCTCACGACGTATGTATGCATCTGTAAAGTGTGTCTGTAAACTAGGCTAAAGGCGTCAACGCCTCACTCTCGAGAAGTCGGCCTAAATACCTCCAATTACGAAATTAAGTTTAAGGGTATAAGTATTGTTGTCGCTCTGGTCTTGCCTTCAGTATTATAGGCGGGAGGGAGTGGTATAGAGGGCTATCTGAAGATTTTTTATCTCTTTAATTACTCGCCATTCCATGGATTCGAAATAGCTTCGTTGGCAGTAGGACGATGTCTAAACGGTTCTCTGATTTTCTAGTGCATGATGTGTGGGGTATGTATGAGGTGCGTGCCCCCGGGTGCATCTCTGAGCGTATGCGTGAGGAGCGTGCGTCGTTTTGTTCTTTTGTGATATCGCCGACACAGGACACGGTATTGGACTATGCTACCGGTTGTATGTAGACCGGCCCTGGAATGTGACGTCGCAATGATACAGTGAAGGGCTCTCCTTAAAAGTGATGGCGTGAGTTTGAAAAAAAATCAAAACATAGCGATTTTGCTTCTTCCTATGATTTTTTTTACACTCCTCAATACAGCATTAGTGCTGTTCATAGTTGCCTTGAACTATGCAATAACCAAAGATGATGCTGAAAGTTTCTAAAACTTACCTTAACTTCATAAATTGGTGAAAATTTGACCTCCAGGTGTTGAAAATAGCGGTCCTAATTGTAAACGTTAGGCCATGCATGCCTACAGTACGGTCTTCCACACTTACGTATCTTCTGTCTTCTGCACTCGCTGAGAAAGCCCTTCTTGATTTATTGATTTATCCCCATAGGTGGAGAAATAACACTCAACGAAAAGTTGTGACTTTGCGACTATCAAGTTTCGTTCAGTGTACATTCATGCATGTTACCGCTCTACTCGATCATGATATAGTAGTCCGAAAGCACCTATTTTCGTGCAATCAAGTTTGAAAGAAACCTGTAATTTCCAATTTGAAGATAGAATACAATTATGGAAAAGCACATGCATGCTGACACTTTTTTGACAGCTTTTGTTTCCAAGTTCGAGTTGAAACTCTCAGTTGATTCTAAAACGTTTGAGGAGACAGTGAAATTAACGTTACATCGCCCTGTAAATAGTGCGCTTTTCCCCATATTTTCGTGCATCTTAATGATATGTGCAACCTTTTTAACTCCAAAAAGTAAGACTTTGGAAAAGGGGAAATTTCTCACTTTTATGTGTTTGTTGCAATTTTAATAGAGACAATGAAATTTAACGATACACTAATTGTTTTTGTGGTATTATTTTGACGCTTTTCTCTTTGATATCAGTACTTGATTAAGTGAGCAATATCAACACAGGAGGGGCCATATTAGTCGTAAATATTCAGAGCCAGTTTTGTACAATTTGTGATTTTCTGAAAAAAAAAAAGCACCGAGGGATAAGTTCGAGGAAGGGGGGCGTGGGGTCAATGAAAATTTCCCTGCAATAAAATTTGCCACGTTCTCGGCGAGAGGGGAAATCACCATTGCGCTTTTCACAACTGACGAAATGCATTAAGCCCGGGTCACACTAGTGCGATTCGTCGAGCGATTCAATTTTCAATTAAACCAGAGCAAATTAAATTGATCTCAAAAATTGTAATTGAGGAATAGAATAACGTCACGATTTCTCTCAACCCTGGTTCCCGGGACTAGGTAAATCGATTTCGTAGGTGACATTTTGGCAGTCATAAATGTGAACGGCGATTCCGGTTATGCTATTTTGGTTGAAAATTGAATCGCGTGTTGAATCTAGTGTGACGCGGGGCTTTACTCATACACTTACATGTAAATTTTAACCATCTGAATCTTTCCTCAAAATAGATCGAAAATGTGGGTAGGTACCGCACTTTACGTGTACATGATCCCATGAGACAGTTTTGACTGCCATGCAAGTAATGTGTCCACTTGTCTGTCTTGTGATATTCTACTTCTGAGATCAGGCCCCGTGTCCAAGATATTGCAGAAGGGGGGAGAGTCTGGCGCGAAAGTGAAACCCTTTTGAGCGCACCCCTTGGGCGTCACTAAGGGGAGCGTCACTTTCCGTTTGTGGGGAGAGTACAATAATATCTTGGCTTTACTACCCCCTCCCCTGTACCCCACAGATGGCGGGAAACGGGTGTCCTTGACTGCATATATCCAGCTTTGCAATAGGGTCTCATGTCTGCATTTCTCTATGAATAAAAAAAAACATCCATCTATGCAAAAATGATAATAATCCAGATCGCTTTTATCTACAATGTTCCTACTAATTGGATCGCGTTCATCAAGTTCACTTGTTAACCTAACGTACAAATTACCTACTTATCAGTAAGTTACAACTTACCGAACTTACATTTTAAGGTCGACGCAAGCGAAGGCCCGACCTCTCAACCCCCACTAGGCCCTGACACGTGCTTGGAAATGTAAAGAATTTTACAACAACTGACAGGCTGGAAAGCATGTACACGAGAACCGAGAAAGTATCATTGAAAAAAATGTAAGTCGGATTGGTTGTGACCTCGTGACCCCACCCCTCCCCGTTCATATATATATATATATATATATATATATATATATATATATATATATATATATATATATATATATATATATATATATATATATATATATATATATGTATATATGTATATATGTATATATGTATATATGTATATATGTATATATACATATACATCTACATCTACTGTATGAAACTGAGATGTCTCCTCAGACTGTTGGTGGCCCCTTCCTTGTTTGCCACTTCTGACACCAGAGTCGCGTTTCCTCACAAAGCGGTGAAAGAAAAATCCGGAAATTGGTTGAATGCTTCTCTCTACTCAAACTGTGCCTCTAGATCTAATACGTGTACACGTCTGTGTTTACGACCGACTGTGTCGTAACATTAGAAGTTAATCTGCGCTGAGCTAGGGAAGACAACATGTCCCTTCTCCTTATGGACCTCAGCAGAGATCTGAGATGGGACTGATGTTAGTCGACAAGTGACAATGACTAGAAATGTGAGTCCATTTATAGAAATTAAGATTCCTTCCAAATGAAAAAATACATAGCAATACAAGAAACAAATACACAACGAAACTCAGATAGTTTGAAACTGGCTCCACTTTGTCATTTCTGACCGATAAAAGAATAGTCAAACAATTGGTCATTTCTTACACAAGCTGATAAGTTTGGCCATCCATGTGTGACCGCCAAAAGTAACAAAAGAAGAGCCTCATCATGAACAATTGGACGAAACTGGCAAACAAAGGATAACATTAACATAATTTGATAAGTTTGGGGAATTTACCGTTCTGGCGAAGCCCTCGGCAAATCTGGCTGATTAATTACAACAATTTAATCAAAGACTGACTCCCGCTGCCTTCTAGGCATATTCCTTTAACCAGGAGTCTGTCACCCCATCAGTAATTGACTGCGGAGGCATTGGGTATCATGTGTACCGATGAGAAGGGAGAATTTAAGCCCTTATCCAATTAAAATAACAAAAAATTGGGTCTCTCTATATAGGATTCGTATATACGAACCCTAGACCTCGAACGACTTGACCCACGCATAAAGAAATCCATTGGCTTTTGTTACTTAATAACTGTAATAAGTTAAAGAGTGTGTGTATATAGCGCTCCTGCATATACTTACTCCATTTGCATGTCGACTACAGATTACTAGTATTACGCATACGCATATGTTAATTCCTGCACTTTGTACTAATATATAATACTAAAAAAAATGGATTGGTACCACTACGAATAGAAGAGTGCTCCACAAAGTAGGAGTAGGTATATTCTAAAAAGTCAATTTAAAAGTTTGCCATACCTGCAAGCTTGTTTCGTAAGAAACAATCATGAACCTCACTCTTCAGGATAAAGGCATTCTGTGAGATGGAAGGGCAGTATCAGCTCTTTTATTTCAGTTTTAGTCTGGATTAAAATTGCACAACAGGTGCTTCTTTCTATGTTTGCAAGCTGATCCCAACTGTTTCCATTGTTCAGGCTGGCCATGTCTTGCTTATACATAATAAAGTACTTTTCTTAAGTAAAAAGCTGACATGGTTTGGTAGTAGTTTAGCAGGTACGGCCTTGGTCAACAATTTTCGATTTGATGGAATAATCGGTTTCTTGTTCCTTGATATTCCAGATGTACTGCCTTAATGTGGTTGCATTTCTGTTCGTGCGATTTATAAAGCTTTTTGTGTATCTCTGTTTATTAAATGTGTTCTCTGTTAGGCCTATGTATGTTTGTTTGTTTGTTGTTGTAATCATCGCAGGTTAAGGTGGCTTGGTGTACCGCCCCTTTCCCTAGGAAGTTTCTTTGTACTTGAAAAGTGTCTTTCGCTCTGCAATTGCAGAAAGGACAGTAGCCTTCTTTTAAAAAAATAAGTTTCTCACAGATAGAAACTCAGTCACTGGTTGTGAATTTGTTCACCTAAACTTTTCAAAATTCAAACGATACATTTTCTGTCACTCCTCCCATGTATTATGTTTTGAAGAGATGAAGTTGTGGAAGATGTTTATTGCCGGATGAGACTGAATGGTTTTACAACGACCGAAGCTATTTTCGTTTGTATGTCATGTTGGTATATTATAAACGCCCTATTTCCCTTTAACACCACCTGCACAAAATACTCAACCGAGACACGTTCAAAACTCATCTACAGTTGCATGCCTAATATGGGACAAATAATATCTGGACACAACAAAGCCATCATGAAGAAAGTCATTCAAGGTCCACTAACACCCAGCTGGAACTATTACAGAAAAACTACTATACATCGTAATGCAACAAAAACGCTTGGCAAAAGATAAACATGACAAAACAGCTAAAAGTGATTTAAGAAGAAGAAGAAAAAAAACTTCTTTTCTTTCTGACGATATGTAGTATCTCTCCCACAAGTGTGCCTGTCGAGAGGCACGGTGGCCTGAACAGTGAAATGCGTGCCCTCGCCTCTTGACCAGTCAAATAAGATCAGGTATGTTTTATTTGTTTTTCATTTCTTTCCATCGCTTTCCATCCTATTATTTGCCGGTTGAAGTGTTGGCATCATGTGTTTACACATGAATGCAGAATTATGAAGTCTTAGTACACAAAGATACGTTCCTGTTTACACAAAGATGTTTCATTTTAAATATGGCAGTGGCTTAAAAGTAATTTCCTTATTAAAGTAAGCAGGTATACGTCAAAAGTGTAGTCATATTTCAAGTCAACTTACTTCCACAATTTTGTTTTTGTACTGATTGATTTGACTGAAAGAGCATGTATACGGCCGTTTACCGAAGAAATGCGTTGATTTTTCGATTTTGTGTAGCCTACAAGTCCATTGAGAGAGTTTGTATAGAGTCTGTGCTGCCCACTCGCGTGTTAAAAGTGAAGAGTAATGGACACTGTACGGCGGTGAGTGGATATTTATTAGCGTATTTCCTCAATTTTATATGACGGATGGAGGGGGGGGGGGCTTGGATAAATGAGGTGTATGAGTCATTTGCAAACACAGTACAAACACACAGTACACAAACACAGTACTTCCTCCATTTCAGGATGTGAAATGTTATCGTTTCACGCACTCTTTAGGTTCATATTACACAAGAGAATGGGATAAGGCTTAACTCAATTGCCAACATAAAAGTATAAGGCTAAATCAATGTGTATCCATTCCGTATCTTCGTCCGTAATCTGTATACGTTGGCTGGGTAGATACTTTTTGGTTCGAATCGCCATGAAAGCTCAGCATGTAGAATACGCTCACAGTGGCTCCATGCTGCAGTGGCTGCGATGATGGTTGTGGGAGGTCGGGCTGGGACCACCCCCCAAGAGTGAAATGGCGTCTGTGGAGCTCGGTTAAGAGAGATCTTGGGGGTATCTTAATCCACGAAAGTGTTCCAGTGTACGCTCAGTTCCCGTCAGCGTAATCTTGGTGTCCTGCAGTTAGATGCACTTGTCTTTCCACAGTTCAAGTTCCCAGGCTAGCGTTGATCACGGGAGTCATTTCAGCGTCCCGTCTCCCCCCCCCCCCCCCCCCGCACCTTCTTCAGGAAAGATGCGTCCATGCCATCAATGCCCTGCTATCACCGTGACGCAGAAGAAGGGTGGATTAGAGTTTAAAGAATCTTTGAGCTTCTTCGTTTGTAACTTTTACGAGGGACTATCTCGTTTCCCATAGTACTGCAGGTGTAGATGCATGGATGTGTTCTTTTCAAACAACGCCGGACTGACTTTTTAAAATATAATTCCCCGCCAAGTGAGAACTTGATGTGTCAAGTGAGAACTTCATCTGTCCGATGAAGCGTTTTTTAAGGTCCTGGAATCCAGAAATCGTGTACTTATTCGATAGGAGTAAGAACCAAGACTGTGCAACAAGAGGTCATACAATAATGATCCTCGTAGACCGTCCGTTCCATTAACTTGAAACATGGTGGAAGGTTGCCCGCACAACGGACGTTCATCACTCGTCGTCAGCTCTACGTTAAACGACTGAACATTCCAACACCTGATGGAAAGGTTAGGTGGAACTGTGTACTTATTTAAGAGATGTATTGTTAGCCACATCCGTAGGTCATGATTTAAAAGTCAAGGGTCACAGGTCATGGAAACTCCAAAGCCGTTTTTATTTATTATCTAGTTTGTGAATAATTCCTGGAACTATGATATCAGGGGTGAAAACCAGGCGATGCACTAAAATTTCATTTTCAAGAAACGTTCAATCAATTAAAAGTTCGGCAGCCATGAAAAGATCAAAAGCCAAATCGACAAAAATGGTGTAAAAAAGGTGAGTTACCAACTAAATGGTTCTAGAGGTTCTGTTCTAGAGGTCGAAGAATGTATATCATCGTAAACAGTCCGTAAAAATTTGATTAACTTCAGACTTGCTCTGGGAGGGTGCCCACTTAATTAGGACATCGTCCCGTTCGATCTTGATGTCATAGGTCAAAGGTCAAGGGTATTACAGCATAAAACGCGTCAATTTGGTATCCTGCGTATTGCTTATTGATAGCACAAGGTATCGACACAACAGGTTTCATCTCTGCTGTCCCGATCAATGCCAATGTGACACAATATACTTCAACATGGTTTTTGTAAGTATGTAGATGATTAGTTATGTCAGGGGTACCAAGTGCCCTTCAAGTTATTAATGCGTTTATAGTACAGTGGTCTGCTCACTCAGTGAGTTAGACCAGGGAGTTTCTATCGGATAGCAACCCCCTGGTTAGACAACTTAGACTGACTTTGGTATTTCATCATGCCATTCCAGGATTATGTGATATGAATGCTGTACAACTATAGGCTGCGATTGTACGACACGAATCGAAAGTTCAACCAATGTTGTCTCCAGGGAGATCTACAATTGTTAGACGGTGGAGGCAGATTGCGAACAAAGCAGTCCTAAAAGACACAATAGATCTAATGTAACAAAGAGTGCTGTGCACTGCTTGGGTAAGTAGTAAAGATAATACATTTAAGAGAAGGGAGGCGTGAAGTTTTCAATCAAAATTTAATACGATAATTTCTTTTACACATCGAGCGCTGTGCGATACCACTAAGCTTAAACTTGGTAAGTGGGAAAGGCGAGCCTGGCCTAATCTTCTACAGGCTATTCCCCGAGCAATACCATATACACATTGTGCAGTGTCATAGTTCTTTGACAAAGTCTCCGTTAGATTAACTGTTTAAGGACGTTCTCTAAATGTCGATCGTCGGTGCTCATGGTTATTATATTTCTTCTTTCTTTTTTCTTTTGTGAAACTGTTCGAAGACAGGGTGATATGCACGTTGAAAAAACTCGGCTGTAATCAACAGTTGCAGAGTCAAACCCAAGCTGAGGAAAGTCTGCGGGAAAATGACTGTGTCACTATGAAAAATGCAAAACAAAAAAATGATGGCGTGGAATGTTGCAAAGTATTGACATTTCTTTTGTTTATCCGGGAAACATCAAAATATGATTAGAATAACTGCAGCAGAGAACCGGTAAAGAATTCAGTAAGAATACCAAGTTGTAGATACATAAATAGATTGATAAGGTTACAAAACTTGTATTTCGTCCTTCCCAGCCACCTTGAATTGTTTTCTACATAACACTAATAATTGGTTATATTTTACAATGGTCATAAATGATTGAAAAAAAAGAAACTTTTGCCTTACACTTGGCAACATTTTTTCTAAAATATGGGGGCTTCATGGAAAGGTCATATACTCCAGTTTTATGGCTATAGCAATGAAAATAGACTGTGTGTGCTGGATACTATCACTTAATCGACAAAACTTGTGGCAATATATAGTATTAACCTAGTCTGTGTGACATCCAATTATACTTTTATTTGTATTCGGTTAACTTTAGTCAAGGGGTAATTTTGAAAATGAGCTTGGTGAAACATGTGTCTAAAAGATGTGGGGGAAAAAGTCCAGCTAAAATCAAAGGTTAATTTAGTATTGAAAGTCCATATATGGATGCAGTATAATCGCTGAATAAATTCCCTTGTTTCCCCAATTTCATATATAGAAACAAGAAACTATTGACAATACGATAAATCTTAAAAGCGAGAGAATATATGTATATATACACCTTATAAAACCACATTACGATAAAACAAAAAACAGATGGAAAATGAGTAAGGTTGCAAAATGTGCAGATTATTCCGAAATATTGTTCATGAGGTTCTGTAGTACTTGAGGTTTTGTTTCCTATTAAACCAGTGCTTATCTACATGATTCCTAGTGAACAAGGAAATCAATTAATCAGAAAGTGTAGTCTTTAATTATCGCACCACCGTATCCATGGTAACGACAAACAGTACTTTGAAAGACCACTTACGCAGATTATTCGTTTTCTATTTTAGTCTGTGTTTCTGTTCTTTATGTTGTCTTTCATTTTTGCTTCGTCTCATACGAGTATACCTAAGGCGCAAATCGTGCGTACACAATTAACGACTTTGTTAGAATGTTTACATTTCAAATCTGTGTCGACAGGCCTCGGGCTGATCTTTATATGAGCAATAGAAATAACTGAAAATCCTTACAAGAGTGTGAGAAATAAAAAAGTAATGAATTTTTATGTCCAGTGTGTCATACATATTCTGAGAAAAAGTTTACAATGTTACTACCGTGGAACAACAACTTTGGTCCACTTTGTCCATAAGTTGGAACGATTTCTATTTTGTGAAAGGTTCTTTACCACTTGTAGTCATAAACTGGGAATTAAAGCAAGCGAATGGGTATTTTCGTGAAAAGGTGTCATGTATGGCTTGTACCAGATGAATTTGAACGCAATGTTAGTCAGTACCCGTTACACAGATGAAGAAAAAAAAAAACAGAAAGTCACATGATTCCTTGCCGTTATCTCATTTTTCATACGCACACAATCACTTACAAGCAAAAGCAGCAACCCATTCGGGAAGGGACGCGCAATCACTTACAAACATAAGCAACCCATGGAGAAACGAACTGATTATATCAAACGAAAAACAAAATGCAAGAATGACAACCACACTCTGCATCACTTATTGGTTTGATGTTACCAAGTGCTAATATAAATGAGTAATGTTATTCACACAGCATTGATGGCAATGACGGTCAATAAGGAGGTAATTCACAAGTTGATAGGAAGTTCGTAACACCAAATTGTGGTTATAGACCTGAGATTTTGCAAGTCAACAAAGGCAATCTGGAACAGTCCTACCTGCCAAGGGAGTGTTTACTGTGACTAAAACAACAAAGTACTTTGTAAAGCTTGCAGGGAGTTTCTGGCAACAGGGATATTCTCTGAAGGCTTAGAACAAGTAATAAGAGCTATATATGTTGAGTGGTTGTTTGTAATAGAAAATGGACTTCAAATGTTGCACAAATTGAAAGAAAATAAGACCAAAGACTATGTAGCGGCGCCTGATCTCTGCTATGAAACATAGATCTGCATTTTGGCAAATTTCAATTGAAAATAAATATGCATTATTTTCCTAATATGAGTGATTTAACCTCTTCATTTGTTCACATTAAGGACATGTAAAACTCTCTAAGTATCACATGTTGGGCTTTTGAGCCCAGGGCACTGGGCCTTTGGAATGATGGAACTTTTGAGTTGACATTCATTTTATGTCTTATTATAGTGATGCCAAGTCTCCCATGGTCCAATTCAAATGGCATACACCAGCTGCTCATCAAGTGCTAAGAATGTTGACACTTCGAAGTTGTACTTGAATTAAGTTGCCGAGATATCTTCCCTTATATGTGTTTGTACTCTAAGCTCTGGTGACCTCAAATGACCTTTGACCTCCATGAAAAAAACATTGGGATCATCTACTCATGATGGAATACCAACACACTAACACAACAACTTTGAATTTCGAGCACTGTTCCCTTATTGAGATATCGTGGTTACAAGCCAAGGCGTCATACACGCACACTCACCCTTGCACGCACACACACACACATACCTTCAACAAGGAATACAAAATGTATGCACTGTATTATGAAGCTTATACGCAGAAAAAAAGCCAACTGAGAGGTGAACTCTGGAGGTCTGAATTCACGATTCCACCATTCCTAAAATCCCTGAATATTTTATTTTCGCCGTGGATTCGAAAATACCGCCACGAAGATTGACAACAAAATTGCGACGACAGCGACGAGGAAAATTGCGAAGGATTCGCCCGAGCCGAGTCCTTTAGGACATTCTTCTCCTGTAGGAGGAAAATGAAGTAAATGTTATTTCAATGTTTACTAGTCAATCGCTTAATCTGGCGACCTCAGTCATCTCATTAGGTGGCTTTAATTTCATTAACAATTATTTTAAATTAGTCGGGCTTAGGGCATCTGAAATTACCGTTCTCTGTCACAGAAAATTACTTCTTGACATTCGTTTATCTCGTTAGATATATGAATACAAGTCTCCATTAACTTTCACCATGAATTGTCCCATAGTGATGAGACTTAGGCAATGCCTGTTTTAGTAATGGCGACAGATCGACTAGCTTTTATCGTGCAACTGGTACTACAGTATATAGGTGTATGCAATCGTATGTTACGCTGTAGAAATGACTTCAGTAATTTTCCATGTCTAAGATTATCAGTACAGCAACTACTGGTTTAAGTCATGAATCTGCCATACAGAGGGGGGGGGGGGCGTGAATTCACCCTTCGGGGGGGGGGGGGAGAACGGCCCATCTTCGCTTAAGTGATAGCTGAAACTATCATGGAATCAGGGATCCT
Source organism: Stichopus chloronotus (assembly GCA_021234535.1). Lineage (NCBI taxonomy): Eukaryota > Metazoa > Echinodermata > Holothuroidea > Aspidochirotida > Stichopodidae > Stichopus > Stichopus chloronotus. The sequence continues at coordinate 4,567,986 of CM037831.1, forward strand.
ATACACAATATATAACATATATAAAATCTGCTTCTGGGGCAGTTCCCCCACCGCATCACGTTGCCACATTTTTAGATGGCATCGTGAAGAACTATTCTGCTTGGAAAAAAAATAATAAACAAACAACAAAGTCGGCTTAGGACGGAGAGTTAAACAATGTTGTCATCTAATTAGAAACAAAGCATTATATAAACCATAAAACCATATAAAACCATATGAACCAAGAACGAGAAAAGAGTCATGTCCCTGAGATTTGAAAGATAAATGTTGCCTATCATATATCTGCCTTACAACCACCTCCAATTTTGCTGATAGGCTTTACAAAAAGAAAATGTCACCTGGACCAAATTGGCCGTCGTTCAGGTTGGCGAAAGGTTGCCATCTGACGTCACTCAGTCTGGCTCCAACTGCTACAAAGAAACTGCACACGAAAGAGTTTCCGATGGTCACTGTAGGGTATGAGTGCTCCTTGTAATTCCATGTTCTTTCTGGATATCCGTCTTCTGTGACTACATAATGATAAATAAACAAAAAGAGTATAAAAAATCGATGATGGACAGGGCGATGGTGAAGAAAGTCGAAATCTTTGTCACAATAAACTTTGACCTGACCATTCCACCAAATTACTTACTGTATTGGAGGTTCCTTCCTTTTCTTTCCCATTCTCTTTTTACCATTTTTTTTTACCACCATCATCTGCAGCTATACTGATGCTCAGTCCTCTTATGCGTAGTGCCTTCCTTAATGCATCACATTTTGTCAGACCGTCATTTAGTTGGAGAGGGATGAGGTGGGGGGGGGGGGAGGAGGAGAAAGGGGGGAGGAGGAGAAAGGTTACCTTTCAAGGATTCCGACACCTTTTTCTGATCACCCACTGTCATTGTAACTACAGCCATAGTCACCCATAATCTTATCTTATTGTAACATTGCTTTTAAAGCAGAATTACCGGAGGTCATTGAGTATAATTATCGGCGATATGCACTCAAAATTGGTACAATCAGCCTGATTGTCGCTCATTCGGGTTCAGGAATCCAACCAGGGGTCCGAGGACTGGGAGACAGGGAAAGGAAAAGAAATGGAAAAGAAATCTCATTTCATCTCTGCGAAATTGACATTAGCCTGAACAGCTTATGACAACCCATCGCATTAAAAAAAAAAACGGTGTTATATGTTAACAGTTTGAAATTAACGGAAAGTTAATTTTAATATTACTTATTACCTGGTTTTACAGAGCCAGTGTACCGCGCGAGCGTGTAGGTTTTTGAGCTTATAGTGAAATTAAAATTTATCTGCCATCTGTACACAGCGTCGGTCCACGTTAGGCTAAATATCGTCTCTTCAGTAGGACAGGTTTGATACTGTGGGAGTTCGGCATCTTCGGGGACCTCCACTCGTAATGACGGCTTACATATGTGAAAAAAAAGAAGAGAAAATGAGCAACTGCAGATACGCACATATATCTGCACACAATGAGGCAGATTCTACAACATAAACAAAATGGTGGGCGGTCCTGGTACGCGGCAGATTAGCGAAGTGTGCCCATGCGTCTACTCCTCTGCATGCATGGTCATTCACCCTAGCCTAAAACATCTTATACAGTATAACTCCCTAACCTCACCTAACCACCTCCACCGACAGCCTTGTGACTAACCGTGTGAAAAGACTTGTTTAAGTCAAATAATAATTTCAGTCTAATAGGCTCATGCGGTGCATGTACGGGAACCTACAAGCCGATAAGGAATCGAGGAACAAACTGCTTCTATCGTTCTATTCAAGAACGCCAGTCCGTCACTTGATTCGTTACCTCGGGACTTTGCTATATACCTTTTCGACTGAATCACTTCTTAAGTCCGTGGTATTAATCATCTCGTCGACTCAGTGTATGCGAATCAACGTCTCAGGGTAGACACATCCCCTCCCGGACGAGAGGGACACACGCCAGATTGGCCACATTTTGTGACCACCCGCATTGGTTTTTATTTGGGGGGGGGGGGGGGGAATCAGAACGGTCGCTATTGTTATCCGCAAACTTTTATTTTTTAATAAGTAGCGTACTCGGCAAAAAGGCTATACAGCGATTGCTTGATCAAATTTCTGTGCATGACATCTTTCACCATCTAGAAGTAGTGGAAAACTATTTAAAATATTTTTTTCGTTCGCGGAAGGAATCCGTCCAGTCACTGTATACCAATGCTTTAGAATTCATTCATTTGCTGTTGGCGTCAACAAACTTTCAGACAGTTCCAGTGTATGCAGTCGACTACAGTACACATAGTAAATGTCACAACCCGATGAAAATCCCTCCGTCAGGTAGATTAGAGGTTAATGTCATCCAGGTTACATTTCACCATGATGTCGTCAATGAAATAATCTATCCAACGACACTATACTCCCATTTGATATAACCAAGTAAATGTCATACTGAAGTGCACTGCCTGCGGGAGAATGATACCATGCTGTATAATAACATGCTGGAACACTGACAACCTATACTTAATGTTAACATGCATTGACTGATTTTTTTTTGATAACGCTTCGCTTTATTCCCATGAAGAGGAAACTTTGTGGTATCGGTAAGGATCCACTACAAATTTACCAAGTATAGTACTTTGTATTCTTGGTGATGCATCATTCATTGGGGTAAAGGAGATAATAAAGTAAATGAGGGGTTTTTTTTGAGGAGGGAGGCCCATTGTTTGGTGCTAAATGATTGCATGCTGTACCCAGGTACTTGATGTCAAATGATGTCAGTGTCTGTTTGTGAACTTGTTTTCATTACAGCGAATGTTTCACTAACGTACATTGCACATGTGACAATAAAGATATACAGAATGTTCATACTTTTTCCTAACATGTTATTGATTTGTTTTCTCATGTTCCATTTAATGAAAAATGTTACCTTAAAACTGTTTCGCTGTTAGTTTGTTTAGTATATTGCTTATTAAAGGACTGGGAATAACATTAAGAAACACCGTTAAGAAACTTGAAACAATAATGAAATCCAATCCGTACGTCATTCATTGAACAAACTTTAAAAACGTAGGACAATCATGCATAGTAAGCACAGTGGTATCTCAACATGCCTATATAGCAAATTGTCCTATCGTGACTTCACAGGAAGCTCATAACGTTATGGAAGTTACATTATTGGGTACCGAACCTACTATGGACTGCTGGCACTTGAGTTGGAATTTTTGAAACCACTGTAAACATTTATCTTCACCTCATATTGCAGTCAACTTGTTTTCAGCCTGACAAATGTGTTTACACTTGCAGGTGTCATGACGCTAATAGAAGATGGAGAATCATCTCTCACAGTGGAGAAAACTCCAGACAACCAGTCGCTATCACCATAGCAACCACCCTTTCACTTTTGCTCAGAGCTGATGTATTGTCGTCAAGGCAAACATTGTGGTTATTTCATTTGAATCCTCGGTGTATTTTGGGAACAGTACACTGTTCAAGTTGATTTCGCTGCAGAAGGTTCCAGGGGAACCGGAAATTTAAATTCGTATATTTTGTACTCTCTCAATCAACCAGTTATGCTATTTTCTGCATCCTTTCTTGTTTTCTATTTTAACCTTTGAGTAAACGTGGAACTTTTGTACTATTATAATTATAGTCCTTACCAAGGTCTTTTCTGACATTTAAGCCCATTACTTGCAGTGACCCCCTTTGCTTCACCAGCTCTTCCCTCCTCTATAGTTTCTCTAATCGTCCATCCAACCGACATACAGCTCCTTGCATAAGCTACCTACTACACTTCCTTCTCCCGAGTTACCATTCACCCAAATAGCCCTCGGGAGAAGGAAGTTCATTATGTACAACTGAGTATCAACACATGCAACAGACAATGTGCATGCAATCCTCACATGATACCATAAGTTGACAAGGCCAGCTCTAGGGAATGCATACAGCATTGAACTTTTACCATGGTCATCCAGTCACAATGAACATAATGTTCACCCTCGCTTGACCAAATGGCATGCTCCACAACTGGTTGCAAGTTACACCCACTTGGAGTGCTTTTTGAATATTCACAACTGAAATGGACATATCTATTCACAAGAATGCCTGCAAAGTGCACATATATTGTGTTTTGTTTACCATATGTTTAGTAGAGAGGTTTCACGATTTTAAATCTTGTCAAACGGCAATCCTAACGTTGCATCCTCCCCCCCCCCCCCCCACTTTGGTCAGTTCGACTTTGATCATTTTTTCCACAACTTCCGTAGCAAAATCCAATGTTGTACTTTGAATATGTAGTGTGAATTTTGAATATGTAGTGTGAATATGTTACTGCTTCTTCCAGGGTCGGGGAAACCATGGTGTGTGAATGTACGAGACATCTTGCGTGTATGCGACATAGGTGATCCGGCCCATGGTATTACTTACGTCGACTGGATGGATGATTACAGCATCCATTTCCATCAAACTGCAAGTTATGTTATTCTCGTCTTTAACCGTCCAGGTTACCAGTTCCGAATGGACGTCCTTTGCAAGAGCTAAAACAAAATAAAATGGATAAAAAAAAATAAAATGAAATAAAGTACCACTTGGAAAAGACCACCACCCTGGGTTTACCGCAATCTGAGGGACGTTATTATGAAAAAAAAATTTCAGTACTTCCCCCATCCCACTTGGGCTTTTTGCTCGATTTATTACTTCGCCCTGATGACAATGGCTCGTAATGTCACTGCACCAAAATCCCCCTGATCTAATCAATTGGAGGTTTTGCCTTTCCTTTTTCATCTGGATGCCATTGTTGAGCTTAGAACATACGGAAAATGCCGCCATTTCCCGCAATCCTGGGTTTTATAAGCCAAAACGTTCCTTGTACGCTCCGCTAGTGGCCCCCCGTTTAGATAGTCCTGCCGGCACTCAACGCCCTACAGTTGCATTGGTAGTAAAGAAAAACCGATCCTTTTGGCCACCATCTTGAAGTTATCTCGGGGGTGGGCTGTAGCTTGCTGATGAAGTTTATCTAATATGTTGTTAAATTAGATCTATTCGAACATATATCCATAATCGATTTCTTTTCAGTTGGTTTGCTCGAACTTGTAGGTGTGTCGCAATTTGCTTAAATTTGGACATGTTTTATGAATACTTTGTTTTTTTTGGGGGGAGGGGGGCATGCGTCATTATATTCTGTAAGCATTCTCTTTGCCGCTCATGGTTTTAAAATTTCTTTAAACCATTTTTAATGTTTCATCTGTAGGTCTGGCCTATAGGATTTTACTAAAATTCTTGCCTCCAAATTTGCTCCTGTACCTATTACTGTTACATTCCCACTCACTCATCCCTCACTCCCCCCCCCCCCCTCTCCACCGAAGCATCGCCCACAATCAGTCCGATATAGCCAAGCCTCTCAATGATTACAGTAAATAACCTAACATGGGACCCCATGATGGAAGTATATCCCTTCGGAACTACATATATGTGTCATGTCTTCATATATTTATAAACTCCACGGACGTTGAGAACAACAGAAACTCACCCACAGCGATAACGAAACCGATAATAAATCGTTTAACCTCCATGGTTGTTTTAGAACAACTCGGACGTCAGCCGTAGGTAAGAATATGCCTCAGTCTACAGAAGATATAAAAATCTCACGAAAAATGATGTTAGTTATGGATGTACTTGTAGCCTACTATGAGAACATAGCGTGTATTGCAATGACGGGTGTATAGCAATAGCATGCACCAGCTTCAGCCTGCATATTATATACGGATGTTTACATATATGAGTTTAATATCGAAGAATTTCCAGGTAACTACAACACACATACAACCTACGCTGTCATCATGACAGTGTTTATTATTCATTTGTCACACATGATGACTCATTTAGCAATTCACATACTGGTAAATTGACGATAAGATGGTGCAGCGTTTAGTTACGGCGGCTAAATAGTGCCATGAGGAAAGTCAAAATTTCGTGTTACCGCCTTTACACTGTTTTGATGTTTCGATTTCCATTTTAATTTTTTTTTATTTTACTCTTATTTTCGTTTATCTCATATTGTTTGTTTTTCATTTGACTTTTGTTTTCCGAGTGTTTTTTTTTCGTTTTTTCCCAGGTTTTTTTTCGATTCCTTTTGTTTTTCTGAATATTCATTTCTTCCGTTTTTTATACTTTTTTTTTCTGAGTTTCTCGTCAACACAACAAACCACCAAATTATGTGACAAACGTTGCAACCTTTTGGTTGGTTACCACCTACAATAACGTTTTACACAAACTCTTGTTGATTTGTACGGTGCCAAATGTATTTGACGACGGCAACAGTATATTCCATTGCCTAAACCTTTAGTCCTTAGTTAACCTGTAATTATGGATTGTCACCAAATGGCGACAGGAAAGAATGTAAAGATATGTATCCACGCAGATTATAGATGGATTGAGAATTGGTGACTTTAGATGCAGACTGACTCGTATTACAAAGTATAAACTATTTCTTGATTAGGATGAAAATGATTCTGACGAAGTATTAACCAAAGCTGAACACACTTCACAAATTACAAGAGTGGTACGTGGTAAGATGGGGACTGGTGACAGATATAGAAGTCGACGCTATAGATAATGCCAGATAGAAAGTTTTGTAAAACGATGACAGGCGATAAAACACTGTAGTCTTCAATCAGAACGGGTGGCTAGGTGTCGGGGTGCAAGGTTAACAATAGACATTGCCACATCAGATGGTTAGGCTTCCGGCTGTTCAATAACCAGTAACCAGTGTCCCGAGAACAGGCAAAAGTGATGATACAGTTAAGCTTCGCTTAAGTATCGTAGGTTAGGTGACAATAATGAGAGTTGACAAGTATTTGCAAATAAGACGTGAGTCTTTAAAGATCAGTGGATTGCAAATTCAATCCTGCAGGGATGTGCATCACAATATGTTAATTATCGAGTTCCGGAATATTCTCTAGACCCCCAGTAACACCCAGTATAATACATTATAAAAAATGAAAATTTACAGAAAATAAAATGAAGAAATACAAAAGGATTACATAAATTTTCTGGTAATTAGTTTCCAGATAATTTCTGTAATTCTTATTTGTTTCTTTGTTTTATTTTCTGTAAATTTACAGACATTGCACAACGGTATCCAAAAGTCTTCAATGCGACCGTATCGAAATGTCTAGGCTTATTAAAGGTAATTGAAGGGCACCAGGAAACTCTGCGGAGTCTTGGTCAAGACGTAATAACACTTTTTCTTGTTAGAAAGCAAAAACCTTTATGCTTCACATTTTTCTTGGTTATTTGCTTCAGTAATAATGTCTTGGAAATTTTGGAGAAGATAGGGCGTTTCTTTATATTAATAAGGCAGGCAAGAATCATGATTATTCGTCACTTGCCGTACAGTTAATTGAGAATTTCTCTAGGTTTGAGGGCCACTGCACCATATCATGTTAATCGTTAGGCTTGAAATCGCAAAGTAGTAATGAGTATTTGGTATTTTGCTGTGTCTGTATGTCGGTAGCATACTTCGAGACGTTTTTACTTCAATGGAACGTTATATCGTTTGTAATTGAAGCCTACGCGAGTACATCTAAGGTTCAATGATGAACGTTATATGAGTTAGACCAGGGAGCTGCCCCACTAACAGCTCCATGTTTAGACCACCCTATCACTGCACTGAATTTATGCCACTGTATTGTGTCAGACCAGGGAACTGCCAATCTAGTCCTACAGATGCACTGAGGTCGCTTACGACGAATGAGTGTCTCACGGCAAATCCTATTGATTACCTTTACCTTCAAGGTCCGTGTCTATTTTTCGACTCTGGCTCTAACTCTGTCTGACTGCCCGTTCATGAACACGCCCAGGCGTTTTATACCTTCCGTTTCCGGCTGCCTTTGGTCAAGTGGCGATACCCTGGCGGTAGACCTCGACGATCCCGGGAAACTGGCAATGTTTACCTCCCCTAGCAACAGTTGCCAGCAAACATTGACTCGTAGGCTTCTTCCCAGGGCAGATAGGCACCAGGGACTTCTCCCCGGGCCTCCGACAGAGCCTAGAAATCTGGGAAAATCATCGCTGTTGACGTCCCCCAACAACCGTTGCCATTAAACATCGGCTTCTTTTCTTTGTTCCAAAGGTAAGCCCACATCCCGACTTTTTTTCCTGGCTTCAGCAGGAGTCGAGGAGTCTGGGAAATCCATCGTTGTTTACGTCCCCTAACAGCCGTTGCCAGTAAACATCGACTCCTTCCCTTTGTTCCAAAGGACACATCCATACTTCTATTTCGGGGCCTTTGAAGCAACCGACGAGAGCGAACCGATCGCCTGGTTCCCACCATAGATATTAAATTTCTACAGTGCAGCAAGGCTCACTTGGCACAGATTCTTGTCAATACTAAGACACTAAATTGAGCACTTGCGCGAAACAAAAGAACGCACAACCCCCGTAGTGCAGTAAACGGAGAACTTTGGCGTAGAGAATAAACGAAAAAAAGTACCCAGCATTACAGTACACTTAATTCACGTCCAAGAAAATAGGAAGATGTTTTTATGAATATACATTTTATTCACTCTCAAGTCGCCATAAGGTTGTGAAAATATGTCGTGATTCGTGACGTCACACATGCACCTGTACATGTCACGTAGTATTGCCGGTGCGTGTGATACGTCACACATTTCCAAAATGGCGATACGCTGTGCAACAACGGCAATTTTATTTGGAAAGAAATAAAACCAGTACCGTCGTGACTGTTTGTAAGAAGATGTGCACAAAGTGTAGGTTGAAATTAAAACACCCACTACGGTTCCTCTTTAAGGGATTATAATCTTACCCAGCAAAAGATTCTCTCCCAACAGCTACCCAACAGCTACAGCTAAGAAGATAGGAAGACATTTTCACTATCTATTTTTAGCTGTACTGCAGGTCTACAAACATCGGCGTGTTTCCCAATTCAGCATGAGCCGTATGTACCATAAACAGACCTATATCATTCTCTTCTTGTGAGACTTATAACTAATTAATTCTAGAGTTTAATAACAAAGTCTAAAGAGAAATTTCGTCTCTAAGTGGCCATAGCATAACTAATAGGCCAACAGTATACCGTAACTAGTTGTTTCATAGCTCATTAGAGTTTCGCGCCTTAACTACATCAAGGGCGTTTTTCTGTGCCACCTGTGGCCTCTATGGACATAAGTGGTTTTAAAATTTTTATATAATTAATTAATTAATTAATTAATAAAAGGGTTAATAATTAGAACAAAAATAAATTACATTAAAAATAAATTAATTTTACTGTTGAACACGTCGGAAGAAGAAAAGAAACATTGGTAATATTGTAATGTTTCTAATCGAAATTTTAACGACAACGACTTAAGTCATAACACCTCAAATTACAGTCCAACTTATCATATTACAAGTGAGGGTGCTAAGAAAAAAATACTTTCTTCTATAAAGTCAGAAATTAACTTGTGGTGCATGCTACTATGCTTTGAGGGTCGCCGGTGGCAAATCATTATGAATATCGCGAACTCTCGCCATGGAAACCGCAGTGATCTTTAGGACTAACTTGTTGGGAGAAAAAAAAAATCTGGTGACATGTCTTTTTCTTTTGTAAGCGCTAGTTGTCCTATCCCTGAAAACAAGTGAAAGTATCATGTGCACTGTCCTGAGTGTGAAAAAAATCGTAGAACGGACATTGCAACATAACATTCTATGTGACTAACTGTGCATGAAGTGAATTGGGTAAAACCAAGCCATTACAGCAATGTGAGATTTCATATACTGTTGTGGTGTGAAATATGAATAGTATCAGTGTACGTGAACAGATTGCAGTATTGCGCAACATCAGCAAACAAAAACATAGTTATCTCTCCAATATGCAATTCATGATTCATGATTGACATACATAATTCAGTGACACATTATACTATTGTAGCTATTCCTAAAATATTCGATATTCATGAGTACTAAATGATTATAATTTATACTACAGCCACTGCTGCTCCTTTCATCAAGCTTTGAGCAGTTACTTCTTGAAATCGCCAAATAAAGATCAACTGACTACGGAAAATATCTTCTCCTTTTCAAAGTGAAAGTTCAGCATTTGTTCTGCTACTTTTGTCATTTAGAAAAACAATAAGTGAGAATAGGACTATTTTATCAAAGGCAAACAGAATTCGTGTCTTCCTTCTTTAATTTTTATTGTCATATAATATACGCCTTCGCTGACATTGTTGCTCAAAAATCAATGTATCTAACTTTGATATTCTCAATGATTTGATTACTTTGAAGCATTTTATATGAAGTGCATAAGGTGGGTTTAGACATAGACCAGACAGGAATGTAGTCAGGACCTGGGTCCACTGAAAGTTACCCCCCCCCCCAAAAAAAAAAAATACATTATTGTATTTTTAGGGGGTAGTCCGATAGGAAATTTGTGGAGTTCATCCAAGTCCCTTCGTGATTGGCGGCAGTGGAATTTTACGGAGAATTACAGTCAACCCCTGACCTCCCTGCATTAGTTTTAGTCTCTTCTCAAAGATAAATGGGTCAATACTCGTAGGCTATGAATTGTCTTACAAAACCTAATAACCACTGTACCAGTCGAAAGAAAAGAGAGTTTCAACCAAGCAGATGTTTCTTCCCAATATGAACCAATATTTGCTATCAGTGCTGTGCCTAGACAAAAAACCTGCAATATGTGCTGTGTTATAACACAGAAATCACTTATCTACATAACTATTTACTAGCATGACTAGTGAATATGTTAAAGACAATCAACTCAGTGTTTTCAATCATTGTTCATATTACTTCAAGATTTCATTCAGCAGACGGAGAAAGTCAACCGTACAATGGGACGTCTTGAGACCGAACCCCTTACAATCAATGACTGTGTCACTCTATAAGAAAGAAATCTCATTTATTTTCTGCTTGTACCTTTCGGGAGCTTAAACAACTTGAAATTCTTCAATCACAGATCTGTTACGTAATGTTCCCTGAAGGATACTAGAATTTTTAAACACGGGAAGCCTCTTGGAAAAAGCAGTAAGAGATAATTCCTTGAAAGGGGTGATAGTTTTCAGTCTCATCCACTGAAAGATTACCTAAATCTAAACCAGAGTGGTCGGTGGGGTACGTTACCATTTGTAAATCCTAATGATACTGCAGCAATGTATTGTAATCAAACAGATCGGCGTTGGATCCTTCTCTATGGTTGAAACCAATATTATTACATAGACACAATTTTATTTCACTTAGTAGTGTGTAAGATAGTTGGCATTTGTTTACGCTAAGCCGTTTTCAGTTCTGCTTTCGTTTTTTTTGTGTCGTTTCTATGGACTTAAAAAGTACTATTACATGAAATGGGCGAGCGTTGAGACACGTTATCAGTTTAAATAGAACTGTGCTAATACACAGGTGAATTGAGAGAACAGACTTTAGTTTTTTTGTAAATTAAACTTATGTTTCACTTTTATGAAAACAAGGGTTGCCATCATGTGACATATTTACCACTAAATGAGACCTGTATTTGATAATGCACAATGCCACTGCGTAATCCTAAGAATGTTTTGGAAAAACCGCCATAATGAAAAATTTTGATCTCTTGGGGAAAGTAAATGTCAATTATAATTTTAGCAGCATTATCCAAATGCCAAACTGCAGATGTGAGTAGCAGCTGTAATATGTCAGATAGCTCCGAAGGAAGAAGCTGATGGTGCCAGTCGAATATGTAAAACAAAGAATACTAAAAACTATTATGATCCTTACAGGCTTCCGTAGATCCATCTTCAGAAGAACACGCCTTATTGGGAGTTGACAAAAGTAAATCTTAGTATTCTTAGTCTTCAAACACCTTGCTCTTTCCAGTGATATATAGGTTTCAGTGAGAAAGTTTGGTCAAACTCTTGAAACAAACTTAAGACAATAGTCAGTGGTAGCCCTACATATACGACCCTATGTTTTCAGGATTTCACAAAGGGTTAAAATCTTAAAATCGCATCCCACACTATTGTTATGTTTCTTGCAAGACGGTCGAGTTCATAAAAGGTACAAAGGATATTTCTGTCGTTGTGCACATCACAGATCTAGTCCTCACACCATGCTGGACTAAATATTTCGTTCAAAATTGATAACTTCCGAATCAAGTATGCTGTTGAGATTTTTACCAATAAAGGGAAGTCTATCTGTATGAAACATTTACTTCAATTTTCTTCAGCGTTCAGTCCCTTTAATAAATATTAACAGACATCTTGTAAGCCATGGAGTGGTAGGTTTACCTCACTTGCAAATTATTGATCATCTCACTAAGGGAAGGGGAGAATGCTTTAATTAAGTAATTAAGTGAATAAAAGAATCAAATCACAACACCCATCAACATTTGCAGAGGTCGTTGTATCAGACTTTGTCATGATCTCGTACTTCATAACCAATTGAAGTGATAGCGCCATGAGTAAATGATCGCTTCTACTGAGGAATGTTTGGTAACATATTTCAAGTCGTAATCTATCGTACAAACACTCGGTAAGATTGGAGATTAGTTACTTGTCTCCTGAAAAAGGACTTCAGGAGCGCGTAGAGAAGTGAGATTGTTTGTAAAAAAGTCATCGAGCAACTTAGTTTTAGAATGCTCTGTTATTCTTGATGATTCATCATTGTGGTTTACCGAGCTCATGTAAAGCTACATTACTGATAAACACGTTAAGAGCAAGCTTATCCTGTTCTATGATACGTTAATATTGGTATCCTAAATAATGCACTGGCATTCTTGTTTTTAAACGTTGTACGAAACTAAGCCCTTCAATAAAAAAAGCACTGGTCGAACTAAATAACACCTATGAGATTACTGTTATTAACAGAAGTTAACGTGTGCGGAATATTTAGAAAATAGTTAACTTCTATTTCAATATTTACATCACCAACATTGTATAGAGCTACTAATCATTCAATGCTACACTGCCAAATCTTTCCTCATCTCTTGCTTTGTGCGTTCATTACATAAACTAACCAAACACATCAGGCCAAGTCTCATTTATATAGGCTCCTACGTAATTAATACGGTAGAAATGATGAATCTCGAAATATTGCAGAATATGAGAGGAAATCCTCAATTAGAGGACTTTGTCTGTTACCATGGAGTAGCTGCAATACATTATTATTACATTATTATGAACCGCCAATGTAATTGATTATCAAATGCATTATCACAAGGATTTTCGATGATTCCTTACCTTCACAGGCTTTTAATACCACTCTCAGTCTAAGAAAAAGAGAAAGAAAAGAAAACAATGGAATGTGAAGGTACTTACTAGACAGTGAAGAAAAGAAAATCTTCATTTAGGTTACTTTGGGGAAGATTTCGCTAAATAAAGACGAGGTAGACAATTAATAAAGTAGGAAACATAGAAGGACAATACTTAATGGAATAAGAGCGTACAAACATAAAACGATAACACCGAGTGTGTAGAGCAATACACGAGCTGAAAAGTTCATTCCAATAAATGAGTAGACAGCATTCCAGCTTAGGGTTGCAGATCTTGTTAGGTTATAATAATAATAATAGCAGCAAAAAAAAAAACGACACGGGTGATTAAAGAGATGATATCAGACGTTAAATGACCACAAAGTTTGTGAAATCAAATGCATTTCATATTTTCTTCATACTATTCTTTTCCGTCCTAAGTTGATGGCCACAGTGTCTCTTTGGTCAATCGTCTAAGTACTTTAAGTCCGTGAGCCAGAGAGTTTATTCAGCTGAAAAGGTACAAAAGGTTTGATGATCCAAACATGTAGGTTAGGCGTCAGGAGTCAAGGAATGAGATCGCTGCCGGGACCCATCCTGTACATTTGGCCTGGAGGGCCCAAAAATGAGGTCCAAAAATGCATTTATTCAACTGAAAAGGTATACACGGATCAATTAAACTGGAAAATGTCCACTAGGACTCACTGATAGTCAAACGGGCGTGGCAGCAATTTTATTCTGTACCGTGCCCCAGACAGTAGCATTAAAGGCCCCAAAATATTTCAGCTGAAAAGGTACATGTATAATTCCTTTTGAATTTGGAAGAGTACTTCTCAAGGAACACAAAAATACCAACGACAGCAACTTTATCCTGTACATGGGCGGAGACAGTAGTCCCATAGCGGGAGAGGGGGCGTAACGACTTTCTTCAGCTGAAAATGTACGTGGATGAATCTTTTTTGCATTTGAAAGATTACATCCAAGGGATCACAGAAATACCAATGACAGCAACTTTATCCTGTACATGGGTTCAGACAGCCGGACCAAACGAGCACATGGCCGATAACGACATTTTTTTAGCTGAAAAGTTTCCTAATAATTATTTTAATTTAAAAAAGTACATCTCAGGCATCACAAAAATACCAGTGACAGAATTTTTGTCCCGTACATGGGCCGAGAAAGCAGTCCCATAGGTGCCAATGGCCAATAAGGACTTTTATTCAGCTAAAAGGTACAGGGATAATTATCTCATTGCTCTGTAGGGGCTAAGATGAGATATTGTAATCACTTGGCTAGTGGAGCTATATATTGTACTGTGCATCCACGGGAGAACGGTTGCCATGGAAACGCGTGGAGTGAATGGGTACCCCATAGTAGAGTGACCACGAGTACAGGTGGGTCCTGTTGGGTGCTATAAATGAAAACGTGTCCATGCCGTTATCCGTACGTTAAAATGGGATTCACTTCAACCTCACTCTTCTTTTGTTCTACTGAGGTTCAACGTGTTGCAAATTTTCATCGCCTTAGGTCAGTTTTATCACCTCATGCTGTGATAATCCACATGGTCAATTAAACATCGTTCCTCTAAAGTAATTCAAGTGTGTCAATCCAATGTCTAGGCTTTCTTGAGCTGCCCGGCAAGGGCTATTAGGTGTCATGTCCATAGGTAATACATTTGTAATCGGGCATGAAAGGGGGTCTGTTGAACACGTCATGTCCGAAGTAATTAAATCAATACAGTGTACTCTTAATTTGGAAATAGAAGGAAGTTAAGATAAAGTAATTTAATTGTATTATTGTAATTAGGATGTGAGAGTTGTATTATTGGCTTCTACAGAGATGGCAAGGAAAGCATAGGAATCTGATTATACCATGGGTGCTTGTTTTGTTGATTTTACTATAAATACAACAGCGGCCGAGTGAATATCAGAACTTCTAAGTGATACTTATAAATTGTCATGTCATGTGATGTTGCAAATAACATATCATATTACCAACTCTCACAAAGAATACACTGTGTACAGAAAAACCTGTTGACGGTTACTTGTAGAGCTTGTCACTGCAAAATACTTGATAGATCAACACCATCTTTGACGATTCACCAATGAATTGACGACGGTTCCCCGTTGAAATACACACTATTTCAATGGGACTGCCTGTTCACGGCACTTATCTGAGGAATATGACTAATACAAAATGACATTATAGCAATGTTATGGTTCAGCGTGAAAAAAAAAAACACGAAATAAACTATATAAATGAAGGGATCAATTAACATTGTATTGAACATAACATCATATTGAAGTACAGTGATATCATGTATACATACTACACATTTGCATAGTTATGACGTCATCCTTAGAGAAGAAAATTGACAAAATATATGGTGCATCATGTGGTTCACCATAGTTTTTTGCATATTATTTTATATTAAAAAATTAAAAAAGGAACAACTGCATGAATAGTAATTAAATTAATATACCTCTTGTGCATGGGCCTCTTTAAAAGGATGGTCCAGCCACAAATTTAGCTTTGATATATTGAGGAGTAAGCTATTAAGGTATCATAATGATAACAGCAACATTGAAACTTGAAGAATGTACCATTATATCTTTCTCTTAGGTTGAAGTCCTGTCAAAAGATTTATCTGCTCGAAATAAACTACGGGTAAACATACTTTTACCTTGTAAAAAACAGACAAAAATAATTACTTTGAGATTAAATCAGAGGTGCCTTACAAAATGTGTTTTTCAACTAGATAAGAAGGCCGATATCTTCCATATGTTTGCTTTCCTTTTCTTTAAGAATAACAACAAACATCTTATTTCAAAATGTGTTTCTCGTTAAATTGGAAACAGTTCTGAACTCTGCATCATTTCTTATCGATTTTGGATCTCGATTCCAGCGATATTCAAGTCCTTGGTAATGATCGAAAAATTCACCAATTTGGCTCTATTTTTTTTAAATCCATAATCCATGTACCAAAATGTCACAATTATGTCAAAGTCGACGAGATTATGTTAATTTTGAAGACTTCGGAATTGTATTTTTAGCGTTGAGATATAACATTCCCATTATTGTGACGATGATGAAAGGTGAATAAAACGTAGCTGATGACGTCATCAATACCATGAAAATGTAATAATAACCCCCCAAAACCGTTGACACGTGAATAAATGTGCCACATCTTACTTTTATCTGGAAATCCTGTCACGGAACAGTATCTTCGAAACAAGCGACGTTTAAGCATACGTCTCACCTCGAAGAAAACGTTAAAATGATTATTTTGAGATCGAATCAGAGGTTCTTTGACGTATGTATGTTTTTTCTATTGAATAAGGATGCCGATATCGTCCATACGTTCGCTCTATTCTTTGTTACGAATATCAATAAATATATTCTTTATGAATGTGTTATTTTTGTTAAATTAGAGACAATTTGGAACTTTGCATCAATTCAAAAGGATTTTCAATTCTATATTCAACACTTTGGTAATGACAGAAAAAATCATCAATTTTACTCTATTTTTTTCCTTTTGTTTAATGCAAATGCCTACAGTTTTACCAAAATGTCAGAATTAGGCTAAAACGCAGTGGAAAAGATTTTAAGTCCAACAATGGAACATTGGGGTACTCCACATATGATCAACAAAGTATCAGAGTCTACATTGTTACAAGTAGTGTATTGTTTTCTGTTGGAAACGTAATTTTCAAACTATAAAGGAGGAATTCCTCTAACACCATAGAAGTATAATTTGTTCAGTAAGATGTGATGGTAAAGAGTCTCGAAAGCTTTGCTAAGATCCATACATACCCCAAATACCTTTTCTTTCTCACTTTTTTCTTCTTAGATTTTTTCTTTCTTGGATAAAGAACATAAAAAAAAATCCCATCACGAATTTCAATAAGAGCCACAACTATTGAGTTGTGTCTTTGAAAGTCGTATTGACATAGAAAGAATAAGTTGTTGCACATTAAGAAACTTTCTTAAAAAAGTCTATTCTATACAACTCTTTTGAGGATTTTGGAGAAGCTGGAAAGGAGGGATATGGGACGATAATTGCTTATCAGTGAGACGTCATTCTTTTTGTGAATGAGTATCACTTTGACAGGTTTCACGTTAATAGGGAAAGTACCAGCGCTTAGTAACATGGAATGACATCTTTCCTTTAAGTCCTCATAAGGCATCTACCACCACGTGTAATGTTTTGTGGAGGGAAAGTCCTTGTGTGACATTCATCTTCACATACACGTTTAGAGGGTATAGTCTTTGTGTGACAATATCGATTGTTACAAAACAACTTACAGTAAAAAGATGTCATTCTGCGAGAGTATGAGCTGTCATGTAATGAATTGTGAAATTAAGTCCCCTTTGGGGCCCCTTTATGTGACAGTGTAGTAACCGCAAGACAAAAAGAAATGATTCCAATCCTTACCTGGCGGTGTAAAAAATGTCACGTTAGTACTTGTACAATTTTACATCATTATGTGGCAACCTACTTAAATTCAACCTTCCCGATTAAGTTACTCCATTTTTTACCCTTTTGTGTGCACATTATATGACCATAAAGTAACGGCATAACACATATTTGATTTTAACCCTTATGTGGTGGTGTTAAAAATGTAAGGACTCGTACAATTTTTCATCTTTATGTGGCAACAAACTTACCGCCTGTTCACCTAAAGACTTAAACCTACAGAAGGTATCGCATTTCTGTCCCTTTTGGCCTGCCATACAAATGTACACTTGTATGTAGGAACAGTGAATTTAAAGAACAGAGTTCTGTCCTCTTCGGTGACAAACTGAGGATCATCAAGACTTCTCCCCCCCCCCCCCCCCCGTGCTAAAGATCTGTAAACACTGTTGACTTCAGGGACTTTGTCAGAGGGTTCTTCAATAAGAAGTACTCGTTTGATTGGCATGTTCGCTTTCCCGAAACTAAATTATTTCCTCCACCCATGGTCTTCCTTTGATATAATTCAAGGAGGAAAAACTAAAACTTTCAGTTGATGAGGATACTGCCAACGCACCTCCCCCCCCCCTCCCAGAGATGCATTCAAGGTGTTGTAATCAGGCTTTGTCATTAAGGGTGGGGTTGAATGATCCATAGCGTTGGAGTGGGCCCAGGGAATAAGCAGTAATGCCACAATCTACGCAGAACGCCACCATTCATTCGCGCTTACATTATTTTGAAAAATTTTAGATAAAAAAATTATGCCTCTCAGATTGTAGGAAATGCACTTCCAATTCTCACTGGCCTTACAGCGTTTCAGCGTAGTATTCTTCCCTTTAAAGTCATCAGAAGGTTGACAGGTGAGAAAGAAAGCCCAAAGGGCTGAAGAAGGGAGGGAGCGGGTGCGGGAGACCAGTGGCACTATCAAAACAGAGCGCCATCATCACTTGTCGTGTAGCGTATTGAGAAATATTTTGGTAACAATACAGCTCAGATTGCAGGAAATGGTACTTCCTAGACTCTTTGGCCTTTCGAATTTCGGCTAAAGTTTCTTTACGTTTAAATCATGGAAGCCTAGCATGCCATAAGTCTAGAAATTGACATAAGTCGAAGTAAATCGTCATATGTCATTTTCATGCATTCTGATTGATGAAATCGCCATATCTCCTTGAAATCCATATCTGTTAATTTAAAACTTCATCTGTCAGTTTCTCGTGATTGTCAAATGTCGATTTAATTTTACATATGTCTGTTTCTTCCAATCAGAATTCTAGAAGCTGTTATGAACTGTCCTTGTACAATAGAATTACGAGGAACTGACAGATACATATTCAGTTAAATTACTATATGTCGGTTTTACCTTTACATGTCACAGTTTCTTCCAATCAGAAATCTAGGACCTGCCATGTGCCGATGTTGTTCAATAGTATCGCGAGAACCTGACAGATGCCGATTTAAATTGTCATACATCGATTTAGTCTTACATATGACAGTTTCATGAATTCGGAATTATGGGAGCTGTTATGTGCCGTCCTTGGTCAATAGAATAATGCCAGAAACTGACAGATGCCGATTAAAATTGGCATATATAAGATTTAATTATACATATGGGAGTTGCTTCCAATCATTTTTTTTTTTAAAATGTGGCATGTTCAAATGTAAACAAATTAAAGGACTTGAAACTGTCATATGTAGAAGAAATTGGCATATGTCGATTTCTTGGAGATATGACGATTTCGTCCAATCAGATTGCGAGAAACTGACATATGACGATTTAATTGGATATATGTCAATTTCTAGATTTATGGCACACTAGGTGCACCATAAACATCTAGAACTTTCTGTAGAAAGAAGTGGGATTTCGTTCTTACTTTCGTCATTATTTTCAATGTAATTGTTTTGATCTTTTAATGCATTGCTTTTCCAAGGGAACATTTATTTTTTGTTAGACCCACAAGCAAGGATTTCCATTTCACCTCCCATCCACGTTTTATTTTTATTTGTTCCTGTATATGCAAATTGATTCAATTGATAGTGTTGGAAAACAAATAAATGAAATAAACCGAGAAGGGTTTTCAAACAGATAACGAAGATGCCGCTCAAATCGATAAAAGACGCACTGGTGTACAGAGGCACATGGACTTGGTCAGTAAAATCCACTATTATTTTGCCTTAACTTGTGAAGTTTCCTTCACCATACTATTGCCGAATGGTCAAACTAAGATGATCCCCTTGTGTCACATACAAGGGAAAAACTTTGGAAAATTTAAGTGAGTAATTAACGAGTCAGTTTGGTGTTTGAAAATTCGTGACTAGACACTTTTCACATGACTACAAATTCATGTAGACAGTACAAGTCAGAGTAAAAAAAAAATAAAAAACTTGACTAATTATGATAAGCATTGTCACTTGTTTGTATTCTTCTAAGTCCTCAAAAGAAAAAAAAAACATTTGGAAATCAACTCAATGAGCCCCTTTAAGCTGCAAAATGTTACGAAGACACATTTTCTGCCAGCGTTACGAGTCGGCTTCCTAATTAGGATGGGCTTCGTTTTTGAAGGGGCTCTGATAAATATTCATATACGGCAGTTGTTTGATTTCTATTTCAAAGCATTTGAAAAAATATACAGTAAAAACATTGTTTGCAACACATTCAATTCTACTTCCAAGTTTAACCAGTGCAAAACCCTTGCTAAAAAATAACTGAAATATACTATTTAATAAAACTCTGAAATGTTTAATTTTCATAGTTTCGTCTTCTTTGTACTTACAAAATATAAATTCTCAAAACTTAATTTTATGACTGAAATTTATCGATATTGTGCAATGATCATACTGTTTAATCGCAACGAAATGTCGAAGTCGTACAATACAAAGTTAGTTCATACCAAGTTGGGGATGACGTTATCCCCCCTCCCCCTTCATCAAAAAAATGGATAGATTCACCACCTCTTAGACAGATACCAAAAAAGTCACAAAAATAGCCAATAGATTTTCTATATAGTCTTTCGTGTAATACAGAATATCAGAATAAGTCATAACAACCTATGTGCTATATACGACATATTTGATTAAAGAAAGAATATAGTTATGCCATCACTCTATTATACTTATTTCTACATATTTTTTTTCTATTTATCCTCTTTACTATTCCTATGTATTTTTTTAATATTACGTATAGCAGAGCAAATTTCAGTAGAAGTAAATTCATGAACGGTATGGAGTTGGTGGTTTCTTCTTTTTTAGCTGTTTGCTTTTGATAACTGAGCAATTAATCTGTACCTCTCAATAGCTCACAATCTTTGGAGGCAACGGGGAGGGGGGGGGGGATGGGTGAGAGGATAAGTGAAGCTCGTCCTGGTGATGGATATAGTTTCATCCAACCCTGTCAGAACATACTGCATTTCAAAATCAGCTTTACAAGCCACCCCTGCATGTGAGAGGTTTTGGAGGATCGAAGCTTAAAGTATAAGAAAAATTTTTGCTTTTAAAAATATTTGCTTGTAACTCTGAATACCAAATATGATGAAATGTGTTTTGTTGCTACGTTTGCTTCCAGAAATGTGCCCCAAACCCATAAAAATTACGCGAAAGGGGTAATATGAAAGAGGGCCGGAAATAGCATGCAAATAGTACTATAGGTACGTTAAGCCATACCCAGGCTACACTATAGCACTACTATCTACACAACATTTAACGTCCTTCAACCGTTTCCCTTTGACTGATTCTTCAAGGTTTAAAGTATAAAGGAAAATTTTTGAAAAGATCTACAAAGAAGTAAATGAGTAGGTCAGAGGGCATTTAACTTCGTCTCAGGAAAATGTTTGGTCATGAAACTCATTGGGTTGAGTACCAAATTGTGCATTTTCGAGAACCCTCTTAGTAAGTGTAACGTTGCATAGTGCAATGCGTGTTGAAAAGGCTACTTGAGCTTAGTTCAAATAAATCGTTGTATCTCTGTCATATCCCAAGCAATTTCATAATTTTTTTTTTTTTTTTAATAACATTTTCTAGATAATACTATCCTGGGACTATACATGCAGGAAATCAGTTTTTCAAATAACAGTTTTTAACTTAATTAGATAATTTGAATGTATTTGCATACGTAATAAACTCCCTCCAGATTAGTAAAACTTATTATATTTGGAATTGCCACATTTAACATTTTCCATTGGCGCGTAACTTTACATACATAGCAGTTTTTGAGAATCAAACAGTTATCGGCAATGTGCAAAGTCGGTGTAGGATAATAGTATCCTCAAGGGAGCTAGCTAACCTACGTCTGGTTGAAGGTTTAAAAGAAAAGTGAGAGCGAGTCAGCAACTCGTGGACCCCCCCCCTCCGTCCCCTTGGTGACTGGCTGGGGATCTAGTTATGCTGTTTGCGAGAAAGACTAAGCACCTAATTCTGTACGTGATCAATAAACACCAATCATACAAGGAAAGGATTAATGGTGATTATCACAAAACAGAAGAAAATTGAAAACATCCAAAAGTTTGGAGAACGATCATACCCCTTACTTGAAGTGCATGGTCAGGGAACAGAGTACCGTATCTTTGAATAAATAAAAGAAAATTTAAAGGAAAATAAAAGTGAACCAAACTGTCACCTCCAAGTGTATGTTATCAATTTTTTCCGCCACCTGAAATATGCTTTATTTAGAAGACCAAACACGTAAGGAAACCTATAGGTTGGCAACTGCCGAGGATTGAGGATTAAACGAACTCTCGGTAACGTCGCCTGTGCCTTTAAGATCACCGACGCCAGGAAAGATCCAGTTTAATAACTTAACAGAAGGCATCTAGTCAACACAGACGTACTGTGGATCGTTACCGGGTTGGTCACCTGTGAAATACAAATTCAAAGAGGAGAGGAGAGGAGCAGTGTTAGTAACAATGACGTCAATGTTATCTATTCAACTGGCAAAAACCTCACTTCAAACTTTTGAAGCACGCAAAGAAAAAATATCTTCATGTATGTATGTGTGCTTTTGTGCTCTCTAACATTTCTACAGGAGTCGATCGTGACTCCGGTTCCTGCCGGACAACCCCGACCGACCACTACCGTCGATTACCAATGGGCAAATCCCACCTGGACAGTACTTCAAACACCCACCCGGACAATTGCAACTCAGACCGGGGTGTCACGGGGACTTAAAGTGGAGTCTGGTCGCGACTCTCTGCTGAAGTCGCGACTCTTAGGCAAAGTCGAGTGAGCTGTCCAAGGCCGCCTGTAGTTTTCCACACAACAGCCTATCAAGCATGAGGGAAGCACGTCAATTGCTATATTCTCAGGTTGAGGTAAGGCTATCACGAAAGGTCGATCAGTTGTGCGGAAGACTACGCAACATAGTAAGCTATCATTGAGACTAATACATTAGACATGAATGCATCATTGTGTTTTTTTATGCAACTCTATCCCTCCCTCATACAGAGTGTCACTTGACACTTGATATCATAAATAACCCCCCAAAAACCTAGACCTATCAGCTAGAAATATCCAAAAAAAAATGTCATGCATCTCCCTCCATGTACATCTCGAGTTCTGTTCCACGTATCAAATTTAATTGACTGTTAGAATGACATTACACATATTTACTCACATTATATGGATGAATCACTCATGAAGTCACCTCCTGACCAGTAATCACATTTGGATAAGGATTCTTTTCATGTTCTTGTATATGATAAATGAAACCATAAAGCTCTAAAATCTACATAGTATTCAATAGCACAACAGAATTCGCTGCACAACTCCAGCGAAAAGCCTAATCCAAACAAATGAGAGGGGAGACACTTTGTAGAAATGCAGGGCAGATAATTCCAGAGCTTCGGCCGGGCCAACTGACGGAAAGTCACGATCGCTGTACGTTTTCAAATCAGATCTGGGAACAGTGAGGTTAAGTGTATTGCTAGCTAAGGGCCCAAAGCGTAGCGAATATTGAGCTGACAAGTCAATGCATCAGATAAATATCAGGGTTCCATACCATGAATGCCTTCATACAAGATACCAAGTATTTTTAACATCTCGAAATCCGACTGGCAACCTATACAGAGACTAGTGTATGATACTTAACGATTTATTGCAAGTCACAGGAGTCAACAGCAAGCCTGGCTGCGCTGTTTTGGAGACGTTGCAGTCTCTGGATCGAATACACTGGTGTACAATGAAGCAGACTTAGCATCATTAATGGCAGGGATCTCATGGGTCGAACTGAATCTTTGGAATTAAAACGGGGGTGGGGAGGGGACTGATAGACAGCAGAAGTGCACACTTACACAAAGGTATTTCTTTTTAGTTCAAAGAGTGGCGCATATGTTGTGACCTCAGTTTAATGACCTTTCTATGAAATATGGGGTTAGGATTCACTGAACTTGACTTTTGCAAATTATAATGATGAAATGTCATGATTTAGTTAGCTGGTGTAATAATGATCACAAATGAAATGTTTTCCTATGTACTCTTATTTCTTTCACCTACCATGTTCATCTTTCAGATTTTGGCAAATATCCTGGTATTGAGATGTCGCCCTCAGTCTGCCAAATGCGTCATTCCACCAGGAGATTAAGTCAGTTTGGTCCTTCTGAGTCATCATCGCTGGTCCACCGAAGACACATAGGTCAGTCTCTGGCTGGTAGGCTGCTAGGTCAACGTCTAGATGTGCGTCCAGGTAAGGAACCTTCGGCAAGAAAGCCACGTCGATCTGAAGTGATGCAAGGAGATAAGCTGTGATTGATTGGTAGACAGACTTCGATTCCGTGATACCGTATAAAACACGGCATAAAACTACACCGCGATCAAAATGTCACGTGTTGAAATTACGATGTTTTGAAAATATCCATTTGACATGGAAGATAAAAATATAATAAAAATATTTACAAGTTGAAATTACGGAAGCTTTTCCTCTAGTATAAATTTTCCTCTAAATATCGAATTTGGTGGAACCGAGAGCGTTGTGACAAGCAAGAGAGTTTGTTGACGTAATCACTACAGGTTTATCATAGCTATGGAGAGTTCTAAATGTGAAGTCATACAACCGAACATTTTAGTGTATTTCATTATTCACCCACATATTCTTAAGTGTTCAGTCTGTATCAATAATGGAAATGACTCTTCATTAATCTGTAATTATAGTCAAATGACAGTATATGACCTGACATCACATCATGTTCAGAGGTTCATTTTACAGAATCCCATACCATCAAATTTCATTTTTATGACATTTCATATTACTTTACAATCATTCACTACCGAAGAGGAGAGCTGCTGTGGATAGTGGTAAAATCGGCATGCTTGTAAACCATCGGTTTGTCTATCCCGTTGTTTCGAAAATATGTGAATCGGGAAAACCAAAAGGGATAATTGCGTTCTTCATGAAATGACGATCCCATCGTTTAAGTTTTGTTACATCCTCTAGTAAATGAACGTGGCCAAACGTTAACCGAAGCGAAGCTTGAATGTAACAGATGGCGCTGTTTAACTTTGGTTCAGTGTTCCACCGACCAACGCAGTGGCCGGTACAGGGACAGCGTGGATGGAGCGTAATTGGGACTTAATGCGGGCTTGGTTAATATTTGGCCAAGTCCATTTATTAGGAGGATTTCGCAAAATGGTAACGTCGTTATCGTCTTTTCTTCAAGTACCCCCTCACATCCTTTGCTTTTTGAGTTTCCACACGTTTTCCAAAAAAAAAAAAATGGGATAGACACGTCAATGGTTTGAAAGTATATCGACTTAACCAACCCATGGCACTTCTCTGCTTCCGTAAGTCACAGACAGCTATGCCATGACTATTCGTTGCATCACATTTACACCTATCGTGATTGTTACTGCATGTCTCCATTTATCGTTTCCCACACCATTTTTTCCTCCTGGTCGTTTGCCTCCTTAGCTTTTCTGTTGAATATTGCAAATGAATCTTAAGTGAACATGTTGATTTTCTCTATGCCCTGAATGGTTCCAGTCCATCCAGTCCATCGTTTTGCAACCATATTTTGACATCTCCACACATGTTTTCATTACATTCAAAGCAAGGACTTCCCATGAAAATTTTACCGTAACCTTGATTCCAACCCTGTTAGGAACATAATTCCTTGCTAAGACTTGAGAGAAGGCTTCACTAGACAGGAAATTTCAAGTCCTCATTCAGATGGAAAATAAACATCCACACACACAAAACACACACACACAAAAACCGCACGCACACACAAACGCATAATTAAGAATATACAAATATTCTTACTTATTGAAATTTCGTGGTGTTACCTGATCTTGCATGAGTGCATTAATGACATCATCTTCTGATCCGTAATGAATTACTTGACCTGCATCATTTTGGTTCAATCCCTGGAAAGGCAATAGAAAAATAGAACAATGCGTGAAAAAAGCATGCATCTAAAAGTATATTTTGTTGAAAGTGTATTGTCGCCCTGTTGCTGGCACACTTTCATAGCAACGAATAACGTTAGTGTACAGATATTATCTTGTTGAACACAAAAGGGTGGAATTGAAAGGCGTAAAATCAGCGTAGTGGCGCTAGTACAGAATGCAATTGTAGAGGTACGGGTACAGCTATCTGCACGTAGTTAACATTTATTCCAAAATTACATGATATGGCATAAGTCTAAAACACAATGACCCTTGCTGTGTGGCATATACTTACAGTGACGTCATCGTAGCGTGCTAGGCAATGTTCGTCAACCGACCAGCCATCCAAGAAGCCGACTTTTAAGCCGCTAAAAGCTGGGCTAGTGAACGATCTACCTGGTTTGACAAAGAATGTAGGCTCGAAGGCCTTCTCGAAAGAGTCGGTAAACAGGTAAGTTCTTGCTCTGTCTCGAGTGTTCGCCCAGCCTACGTATAAATGTGAGTAAAATGGAACGAGCATCATAAAGCAACATGGTAATACTATAGAGCATGAATCGGGTAAGGGTGGAGAATGACTCATGTGGAGAGAGGTGGGGGTCACAGAACCAACCAACCGCCCCCCCCCCCCCACTTCGCCGGGTACGTAAATCGGGAATTATCAACTGCTAACGTTTGCATTCTTTAGTGACGAGTGGGCAGGATTTATTCCATTTGTACCGTAATCAGCTATCAGCAATCTCACCTACGCATGCATCGTACCATCTCCCCATCAGGCCGGCTCCACCTCGCGTTCTTTCCCCTGCCTGGGAGTCCCAGCAGCGTTCATACAAATCCCAAGTCAAACGGCAGTTTTTATTCGCCATCTGACATACTGAAGAAAAAAAAAAAGAAAAGCAAAAATGTAGAGAAACAAAAACTTACTGCTAAGTTATAGTCATATGCTATAGATTAAAGAACGGAATGAGAGAAACGTGAGACGACTCTCGTTGTGGTATTTTTTGTAGTTGAGTTGAGTATAGGTTACTTTGTAGCGGACTTTGCAGAAGGAGTAACCTGGAGGGGAATCTGAAGAAGCTATGCTAAGACACGGAGCTCTGAATTAGCTTCAAAGTGTTTAAAATGTTGCAGATATCCTTGATCTGTCTTGTAGATACGGTTAACAAAATCTTCCTTAAATTAGACTCAGGAATATTTCTTTTGAATGCAACTACTATTGCTTTGTGACGCAACGAACCTGCATTGACTACGTCGACGTTGTACCCTTTGATCGTTCCTGTGGTTTCGTCACTGTGAAGAAGAGAAGAGACAAAAATAAACAAAGTTGATTATCATATCACTGAGTAGAATTATTTGCAAATATTGACCACTTCTCGACTTTTATCGATGAATCATCAATGAAACGACTGAATTTTGTTATGACTCAGAGTGACGTGACATGTTTGTACGCCCGTGTGTATGTATCTATGTATGTATGTATGTATGTATGTGGCTCGTGAATGCATTTTCACTATTAATCTCGATTGGCGTTCCACACAGATTCTTGAGTAGTCAAATCAACTTGTGGAGAACCCCCGCAATGCATTATGGTTGCTTCACGCTAAAAATCGGACATTCGATAAGCGGCCATTGGTCTGAGTAGTTTCCTTAATACGTTTATTCTCTGCTCTGACCCTGCTGACACCCCTCATGCAGAAACACTGATATGAGTACCACTTAACAACTCGAATATTTGTTCTACTGTCTTAGTACCCTTTTCTCTCTGCTCTCCCCTGATGATACCCTCGGACACACCGATATGGGTACCCCTTACACACCTCAAATATTTGTTCTACTGTTTTAACAAGTATATGATTATCCAACAGAGTGATTTAACTTGTAGGCGTCAATCTTTCAAATTTAACCTTGTTTTTGACTATGTGCCAACCTTCTCGTTTTCACCCACTTCCTCTCACAAATACTGCCTCTAAAGGCACCATTTTATACTCACAGGTATTGTGTGTTTCCAACGTAATGTCCGATCTGGAACATCCAAATCTTGTCGTCACCTTTGAGAGAAAAAGAAAGTAAAATGAGCCCTTAGAAAAAAATCATTGACGTATGATGTTACATGATGAAACTGTCCCTCTTATATTGTGTTACGTGTTCATGCTTTGCATTATTACACATTAACACCTCAGCGAAAAAAAGAAGGCACACTGTAGCCTTAGCATCTAACAGGTTACTTAATAAGGAGGTTTCTGCACAATGGGGCATCTGCTAATTCATTATTTCGGCATTGAGGACAGAATGAATGCCAAAACACTGGAGGGCACGGAACAGGTGACAAGTTTGACATCTGACCATATACCCGCAGAGCCTTTGATATTATGGGGTATTTATGAAGGATTTTTTAGAACAGACAGACACAGCACACATGTAAGTGGTGTGCATTGTAGGAAACCGTGTTGCAACGTAATAGCGGTAATGTAATATGAATTATCCTAAAATAATTTATAAAGTCAGGCCTACAGTTTGCTTTACTCTTGTGGTTGAACGTGAGAAAAAAATAAAACAATTTTCTTTGTGACAAAGATACCCCACCTTCTCCTGTAGAGGTTTGTTCTGTACCGATGTTGTACACATTGTTCCCAGTTTTGGCCAGGGCCGCGATGCCTAGAATCACCCCAATAATGGCCACCAGGTTTGCCACCACCACGAATACAATGACCAGTGTGATCGTTCTCCCTTCCATCGTCTTTTTATCCTCCGAAATTATCTTCGAAACGTCAGACGTAGATGCAGCTTCAAGATTGCTTGCCATTCCCTGAAAAAAAAGTGGATAAAGAAACCAACTTGAAAGACCCTGTAATTAAACCCCCTGTAAACGCAGATTCAGGGACTGTGCACGTAAAAAAAAAAAAAACATGAAAGGCTTAGACTGTTTGCCCTTTACTGGTGCGACGCGGCTTTGCAGTACCAAAAAAAATACCGGTATGTGTCAGAAAAAAAGTAACTTTTAGCAAACGCTTAGGATTGATGAACTGCACTGCTTTCCTTCAAAAAATGCCCCTTGACTTCTAAACCTTGGACATGTTCATCCACAAACAATTTAGTACATCATGGTAGTACAATCTTGGCTCTATTTAGACGCTAACACCAACTACAAACTTACATTTATTACCCCCTGTTGCATGGACAATTCTTGAGAGGCTTGTTTATTACATCTGGCATATTTACTTTAAACGTAGCGTAGTGTAATCAGGTTTCAGACTGAATCCACGTAGACGACAACATGATGTTATGACTGTGCTACAATATTGAACTGACCCTTTCTATGCTCGATTGCACATGTTTTGCCTGTGGACATGGCACCTAATTGACAAGAGTCCATGCAACTCAAGAAAGCCTAGGCAGTGGAATGGGACACCTGAACTACTTAATGGAGATCTATATTTCATTGAACATGTAGACCGTCTCAGCATGAGGCAATAAAAATGACCTACGGCAATGAGATTTTGCAACAAGTCGAACCTCATTAAAATAAAAAAATGTGATTACCAATACTAGCTGTTTAGTGTAGAAACTTTGGCATGAGTTTTTTGTTTCTCACATTTTTTTTTGTTCAGCTTATCACTTAGAAAATACTAAGCATTGAAAAATATCAATGTCAAATCCTTAGAAATCCTACTTAAGCTTCATTTGCCCAACAGAAAGGTGATTGACTGAGGGGGGATCTTTAACTTAAAGGGAGAGGAAACATCGCCGGTGTAGCGGCCGTCCTGGTATACGATATGTGCATACACACAGTACAGAGACAACTAATTATTAACAACGAGTTGAGTTACTGAGCACCATCTATCTCAAGGAATAGATCAATGGCCGTTAATAAACATTACTATTCAAAGTTCGTCAACTAAGTTGGAGCTCCGTAAAGATGAATGTTTGGCTATTAACGGTGGGTTTCGTCGGGTAGCATAGCAGCTGGCAGATTTAGCCGCAAGTGAGCAAGTGCTCACAGTCGGTGACAGGACCGTAAAAAAATCAATCTTATTTCAATATGTTACAAAATGAGTTGGGTATTTTGTGTTTTGAATGTCGAAGCAGGCGTGTCGAAGTATAATTAGGGTGAAAATAATATATATATGATAATATAATTGTGTAATTTGTGGCATTTACAACATCGGGCCTGCGGAGGGAGGAAAAAATGCATAAAGCCGTTCATCCACGTCGAAAAATTTGTTGACCTAGAACCACGTAAGGTACAGAAAACTGAAA